>JBCNYH010000002.1:18164548-18174563 GCA_039654325.1 Tandanus tandanus | reverse complement strand
ATCTTACACATTTGTGTGCAACAGAGGGCCACTGTACCACTATATATACCGTATATATATAGATATATATATATATATATATATATATATATATATAAGTAAATAAGTATTTACTTATTCATACTTTAGGACACCTAAGGAAAGTAGCTTTATCCTTCATCTAGAATAAATTATTTATGTTAACATAAAACTGAATCATTATATTTCACAGTTTAATTAGTGTTAGTGCCATCTGAAATAGATTTTGCCACAGGCACAATTGTCACAGGCACTCCTTTCTAACTTAACTCATGTATCAGAATAACCATTGCTTTTGGTGAGGCTCAATGACAATAAAAATGCCATAGCCTCAAACAAAATTAAGTCAAGAGGTTAGTGTATTTTAGTGTAGCCTGTAATAAGCAGTTAAGAGTCAACAGTAATCAGCAATCCAGCATACAGTCCAGCAGCTTGTTTTCACTGGTTTAGATGTACTTCTGTTTAATATAGCCAGATTGTTTTCCTGTGTGTCAGACAACATTATAGCAGGAAAATAATTAACTAGGTTTGTCAGATTTCAGCAAAATGTGCAGTCCAACTACATCTCATTCTTTAATTCCAGTTATTTGCTATAAAACAAAATTAGATGACTGCAGAGTATTTATAAACAGCACCTTCAACTGGTGTGTTCACTACTGCTTCTCTGAACTTGGGGAGCCATGATTCCTGCCCAGGATGGCCTCCTTCGGCACATGTTTCAGGATCATTTGGTTTACTAATTCTGTGGAAATAAATGGGGTGCTGTGTATATTACTCCACAATTGTGTAATATCTAAAAAAGTAAAAAAATTAACTGAACATCACCTTATATCTATTAGATAGCATATAACATAATAGCATATAAATATTTTAAATTTTAGGTTAAAGTATATAAATTGTTTAAATCAACTAGCTATGTACTCTGTAATCCTGGGTACATTTATCTTTTTCACGAAATATCCGAAACGTTTGTTCCAACATTTCTGTCAGATGATTGCTGAGGACAGAATTTCTGGGAGCTCCATGGACCTGCTTGGTCCTCTACTCTTCTTCCTGGACAGAGACACATTGTCTCAGGTGGACAGAGACGCTTTGAAGCTGCGCCTCGAGGACCTGAAACAATACTGCATACCTGCTGATACATTCAGAGAAATGGCTTATCTGCTTACAGAAAGAAGTATGCTAGGGTAGGTGATAATGTCCTTTATGTTAAATATGGAACATACTGAAGTAGAATAGAGGACGACATCCCATGGTCTAACAAGTTTTCCCAGCTTTATTTCTTTTCTTTCTAAATGACAGCTCCAGATTTCCTCTCACCATATGTCTCCAAAACTATACAGATTTTGTTTATATAGTGAATTCTCTGGCTAGATTGCTTTAATGTGATTATCTTGCTAATGTTACGATTGCAGGCTAGCTTAAATTAGCTAACATTTTTTTCAGGAAAAACTTTGGGGAAAATAGCCAATTCTGAAGTTAATAAATAAATACTCAAGTAAAGGCTTACATTACGGTTCAAAAGCTTTAGAACACCTTATTTTTTTTTCAGTTTTATTGAAAATAAAATAGTTAAAGTCCAGTGAATGGCCTGAGAAGTAACAGTATCCAGTACAGTCTCAAAACTTAAGCCCTATTGGGCTGGTTAGGGATGAAGAGGGATTAAGGGTGAAGCAACCAACAAGTCTAACACATTTGTGGGAACTCCTGCAATAGTGTTGGGAAGAACTTCCAAAATAATGTTTGTTTTCCATCATCGAAAGAATGCCAAGAGTGCATTCAGCTGTAAAATCTGCAGAAGGTGGCTAGTTTGATGAGTCAAAATTTTAGATTTAATTGTGATAAACCGAGCAATTCCACAACTTTATTTAACCTTTAACTATTTTTGTTTTGTTTTGTGCTTCAACTGGAATTGGAAAAATTAGCTTAAAACTTTTAACTGGTAGTGTATGTACAGTGGCTAGCAAAGGTATTAAGCCCCTTGGCATTTTTCATATTTTGTTGCCTTACAACCTGTAATTTAAACAAAGTAAAACAAATTAAATAAACAAAATAATCAAAATTGGTAAAGTGAAATGGATAAAAGTAAACTTTAAAAAAAAAACAAAAAAGCAATGTATTCAACCCTTTGCTCTGAAGTCCATAAAAGGATCTGGTGCTACCAATTACCTTCAAAAGTCATATAATTATTTATATAAATTCCACCTGTGTACAATATAAGTGTCACATGATCTCAGTATATAAACACCTATTCTGAAAGGCCCTAGAGCCTGCAAAACCACTAATCAAGAGGCACCACCAAACAAGTGACACCATAAAGACCAAGAAGCTCTCTATGCAGGTCAGGGATGACTTTGTGGAAATGTACACATCAGGGTTGGATTACAACAATAAATATCTAAAACCTTGAAAATGGAAACAATATGAAACCACAACAAACCTGTGTAGAGAGGTCTGTCCACAAAAACTCACAGACCGAGTAAAGAGGGCATTAATCAGAGAGGCAAGAAAGAGACCAAAGGTAACCCTTAAGGCAACCCTACAGTAGTCGAAACCGCTGTATCTGTCCTTAGGACCGCTCTAAGGCACTCCACATAGCTGGGCTTCACAGAAGAGTGGCCAGAAACAAATAAAAAAGCAAATTTAAAGTTTGCCAAAAGGCATGTGGTAGTCTCCCCAAACATATGGAAGGTCTTCGGGGGAATTCTTGAGGAGCTACAGCAGTTTTGCTTTGAAAAATGGGCAAAAATCCCAGTGGCTAGATGTGCCAAGCTCATAGAGACATACCCTAAGAGACTTGCAGCTTTAATTGCAGCAAAAGGTGGCTCACGCTCAGGTGCACACTCAAGTTTTCTTTCTTTCTTTTTTTTAAAATTCTTGTTTGCTGCACAATAACAAATATGTCTTCAAAGTTGTTAGCATGTTGTGTAAACTGACTGATTAAATATTAATTTTAATTCCAGATTGTAAGTCAACCAAATATGAAAAAAAAAAAAAACATTTTGCAAGCCACTGTAATTTATTGAACCCATTGACAACTTTCAACAAAAGGGTAAAATACATCAATAATATATACAATCTATTTACAACTTGGTAGAAACTTGAAACACCCAATGTGAGCCTAGAGTGTCATATATACTATATATAATATAATCAATCACCTTTACCTCCTCCGGTATTAATAGGATTTGAAAACAATTCAGCATATTCATTTATAAGTAGATACTAATGAATGAATAAATAAATAAATAAATAACGTGATTTGAATCTAATTTATAGAGAGCCTAAGTCCTGGACAGTAGGAGATGTTGAGCATGTAGACAGACTAGTGTTCACCCTGTCACCTCAACTGATACGCTCTCTGCCACTGGTAAGAATGAAAATTAAATTTAAAAAAACAAGAAAAGAAAAACCAAGATAACAGCTTTTATTAATCCATCACTCAATCCTTGTGCTGGGTTATGACGTTGTGTTGAAGGCCATGTTTCTATTAGGATGATTTAGGTAGAGACACAGTCGAGCAAGTCCTGCAAAGTCAGTGGCATTGGAAAGACACTGAGCTTGGTAAAGTATGTGAGGACCCAAAAGGACTAAAAGACAAGATTTACAGCTTAATTCACAAAATAATCAGAGGACGGAGATGGAGCAGAAGAGGTGAGGCATGTTTACTACTTCAATATACTGCATCTATAACAAGTTATAATAATAAATCAGTTGTGATTGATTATGATCTTATTCGAAAGTGCATTCACTTTTGTCAGAACCCATTCCGACTTGTGCGGATATCAAAGGGACTTTTCCATCAGCGTGGCGCTGGTATCAGCTCAATAGAATGAACAGAAGAGAACTGAAGGAGTGTGCGGAGTTCCTGGGTCAGGATGGTTCTCTTGATGCTGAGCAACGCTGGGCACTGTGGACAGTATTCAGACCGGTTAGTATACCAATAAATAGCGTAATTCAAAATTAACAAATGCTCTAGCCAAAATGATAAGATACACCTTTTTTCCTTTACCTGAAGTGTACTTGACTAGCCAAGGCATGTATGGTGCCTATAATTTTTTTTAACAAGGATAATGTTTCTTACAATTGAGGGGGGCATATAGATACCATATTAACCCATTAAGCCCATTACACATACCAGGTACATATACCCCAATTTATAATAAGTGGGGAGAAGACTAAAAGAAAGTGTGTGGTCTGTGTGTATGTGTTGCAGGTTTATAAGCCAGTGAGGGCTCTCAGGTCAGCGCAGGTGTTGGAGCTGGGCTGTATCATCAGTGAAATGAGTGAAAGAGAGCTGCAGGCTGTGAATTTGTCTGACTTAGCTGTGGTGGCTCATCTTGGAAGCTTTAAAGCATGGAGCCCAAGAAAAGTGAACTTTATTTTTTCTGCATCACTGTATATTTATTTTTAAAATCAATTACATCATACATGTCTGTTTAAAAAAAATACTGTTGCTATACGCAATTTTTCAGCCCAATATTTGTGATCTCGCAAACAGTATACACTGTATGGCCAAAAGTATGGGGATACCTGATCAATCACACCCATATTTGTTTGTTGAAATACCACCCCAGATTGTTGGTGTAAAATCCTCCACACAACGGGCAAAATTTGCAAATAAATGTGTTGAATCAACACCATACAGTATGAACAGTGCTTATTTGCAAACCATTAAAAGTGGTAAATAATCACTCTGGGTGTTCATTCAACACTGGTTGAACTCTGGGGATTTTGGACAGTAACTATGGGAATTTCTGAACATTCGGCCACAAGAACAATTGTGAGGTCAGGAACTGTTGTAAGGGGAGGAGGTCTGGGTTGCAGACAGTGTTCCAGTGCAGCTTTCCAAGGTGTTTGGACTTCAACCCCAGTCAAGTCTCTGTGCATGCCACATGGGTTCTTCTACTCCAAAGTTGGCAAACTATGTCTTTAATTTGGGAAAACAAAATAAAGTCCACTCCATACTAGATTAACTATGTCTTTACTGCCATCCTGGAACATTTTTGGGCTCCTAGATTTCAGTGAAAGGAAATCGTAATGTTTTAGTTTATTAAGACATTCTAGGCACTTGTGTGGTTTCAGCTTCGTGACAACAGGGGAAGAACTACTTATGGGTGTGATGGTCAGGCATCCAAGCACTTTTGGCTATATACACCATATTTATAAACAGTTAAATTTGCCAAGCTTTGTCCTATGAGATGAAAATTTATAAACATTGATTTCCTATACATTAAAAATGCATCTCCTGTGATGGCCCGACGAGCTGTACAGGGTGTACTCTGCCCTCGCCCCCCCAACCCCCTACCATAATAATCAGCTGCTCATATATTTTTTTTTCTCAGATGAGAGCAGCTCTACAAGGATTCCTACGCCGCCGCAAAGAGAAGCCTGAAGACCTTGGAGTGGTTGAGTTGGTTTCTCTTGGCAATCTACTTTGTGGCTTTACTCCCACAGAAATTTCCCGTCTAGACCCATTTAGCCTGAGGTTTGAGAAAGAATCAGTTCCCAAATTCTTGACAATGATCATACTGTGCATTTGTGAGTTGATCAGAAATTTCTCTACTGTTTGTTAGCATGGCTACAATGTTTCTGAGAGAGACGTTCCTGCCGTGCTTGGAGCAGCAGACCGAGGCTCTGACCACTCGACTCTCCAGCCCTCTGGCCTTTGGACCTGTCAGCAGCTGGAGCTCTGAGATTTTCACAGAGATTGGGACTCTAGCAGGTAAAGCATTCTGGGTCAAAAGTGTGATGAATCACCATTAGATTCTGTCTGTTTAGAGAAAAAATACATATGTATGCCACTTTTCTGCATAAGCCACATCATGTACCAGACATATTTGTTAGACAAAAAGACTGCAATTGTTGCTTTTAGCCAGCATCTTTCAAAAAAAAAAAAAAAAAAAAGCTGAATCAGTCACATAAAATAACTGTAATTCACACCTACATACTCCTTCTCGTCTTTTTCAGTTAATATATAAATAAATATACAAACAAACAAACAAACAAATAAATAAATAAAATGTAAAAAAATTAATTTTTTATGGATTAAAAAATAAATCTGCTTATTTTTGTATTTGACAATCTAGCTAGACTAAATGGTAAGGAAGGATTAAAAACATTCCTGGTTTCTCATCAGAACTTTCTGAAAACCTACATGTGGCACACCAGTCTCAGAATCACAATCACAGGATCTAACATGGAATCGTGTTTTATGTTATTTTTACATTGTCTGAGGCGTTTTCCAAGGTTTTGAGCGTGGTTTTTCAAAAAAAAAATAAAAAATGTGAGTGCCATTTTCTTGGTGCGGGCTCTGATGAGAAACCGGGAATTTTGTTTTTTATCTTATGTTATATTAACCAAATTATCATTCTAGAATCTATGAAACAAAGTAATAGTAGCTGACAGCCAGTTAAGCTTAGCCAGATTCATTCTGCAAGATTACATAATATAGCATGACTCTAACATTAACAGTGTTATACTGTATAGCACTCAACTACTGTTTTGCTCTCAATTACAAGTTTTGCACTATACTGTAAATTTTACATTATATTGTCAATTCTTCGTTTATTTTACATATTCCAAACAATTTATTTCTTCGCTTTTTATTCATGCTTATTTGCCTTAATGTTTGTATTAGCTTAACTTTAATGTTTCCTGTATAGTGAGTGAAGTAAACTGGTGGTAAACTGAAGTCATACTCCTTGTTTGTGTACACAAACTTGCCCAAAAAAGCTGATTCTCATCTTCTGATTTTAATTTATTTTCCTTGAATGCCTGTATGTTGAATAAAAAGGCATCACATCCGGCAAAGCTTTTGGCCGATGCAATCATTAGAATTATGGCTGGATTAAACAACAACAGCAACAACACAATTAAAGCCAAATACCACTAGATATCAAGTAGAAATTTGAGTGAGAAAGTACTAAACAGGTATATTAGTTAGCTTGCACCCTAGTCTGAAAATGACTGAAGTGCTTATTTTTGCTTGAGGTAAATTTCATACATTTTTTTTTCCTCAGCTGGACTGGATGACATGGTATTGTCATCCCTCGTTAGGGAACAAATAGAAGGGCTGACTCCATTGGCTGTATCCCACGTACCCCCCAGGAAGATGGCTGTAAGATTTTCACACACTATCATTGTTCTGTTTCATGAGCCAGTATTACATACTGCATTTGCATTTCCAGGTTTTAACCAAATTTAATTCAGTTGTTGTGATTGTTTCAGGTGGTGTTCAGTGCGAATCAGCTCTCCTGGATGACCTCAGAACAGGCGTGGGCCGTGACAGACGAGCAGTGGCAAAGACTGAACTATGAGCAGAAACAAGCATTAAGCATGGCACTGTATGAAGGGGATGTGATACTTGGGCACAGAGGTCAGTCAGACTGCATTTCTATAAATCAAACCTAGCTGCTGACCTGAGTTTGTGTCTTTACCTTTGAACAAGAATGAAATTCACAAAGAATGAAAGGCATTCCTAAGAAAGGAATAAAACATCAGGTGATGTGTCCTTAGAGAAAATAACCAACCATCCTAAAGTAAATTATTTACCATAACAGCACATCCTGAAGTCTTTTATTCCTTTTTTACCATTGCTATTTGCCAAAAGCTCTCGTAGTGGTTAGCACATCTGCCTCACAGCAAGAAGGTCCTGGGTTCGATTCCCAGCTCGGGCGTGTCTGTGTGGAGTTTGCATGTTCTCCCCGTACTTGCGTGGGTTTCCTCTTTTATTCCCACAGTCCATAAACATGCACAGAAGGCTAATTGTCTGTTCCAAATCGCCCATAGGTGTGAGTGTGAGTGTGATTGGTTGTGTATGTGTGTTCACCCTGCGATGGCCTGGCGAACTGTCCAGGGTGTACCCCGCCCTCGCCCAGAGTTGGCTGAGATGGGCACCAGCCTCCCCGCGACCCTAATTAAGATTAAGCGGCTCAGAAAATGAATGAATGAGTATTCTTTCTTACTCAATCACTCATTTGCAGAAACATTTAATCCTATTAGGGATGCGGTGAGGCTGAAGCCTACTCAGCCGACACTGGGCGAAGGTGGGGTACACCCTGAACAGCTCACCAGCCCATTGTAGGACCAACACACATACACAACCATTCACATGCACACTTACACCTAGGGGCAACTTGGAACAGCCAGTTATGCTAATGTGCATGTCTTTGGACTGTGGGAGGAAACTGGATTACCCGGAGGGAACCCACACAAGCACGGGGAGAACATACAAACTCCACACAGAAACGCCCTCACCTAGCTTGGGACTCAAACCCAGGACCTTCTTGCTGTGAGGCGGACATGCTAACCACTGCGCCAATTCTTGCTTGACATGTTGCAGGGAAACCTCAAAGCCCTTTGTCCTGTGACATTTGTTTTGTAGCTGCCACTATCAGCAGATTTACTAGAATAACAGAATGATATATTAAATAGTGCTGTTGCAGAACCACATATAATTCAGAGTTAGCATGTTTAGGGTGATGTGCTCTGTTGATTGCTTAGTTGATATATGTATTGGTCCTCCTGCCAAATTATCCTTTAACTGCAGTCACACAGCTGTCTTTGGTATTGCTTGTCATTGTAAAATACTGTGTTTGTCTCTGCAGGCAGGAACCAGGCTCCCTCAGTTTGGTCTGCTGACAACCTCACAGCATGCACACTCTTGTTTATCTGTATTGCGTTGCATTTATTATAAACACCCATGGGAGTCTTACTCTTTCATATTTATTTCCTGTACTTGATTAAATTCTTAATTTTTTTGGATTAAAAACCAACTTCAGAAAAAGAATGAGGGCTTTGACACTGATCTGACGTAGCACTGATTCTTTTTCCTTTTTAATCACAGTAAACACACACACACACACACACACACACACACACACACACACACACACACACACACACCCCAACTACACCAGTGTAATTTAAATTTCAAAAGAAATATGACAGTTCCAGACAATACTAAGACCTCAGAAAAAAACAAGCCTTTGATATACCCAGCTAATCATGAGTGTATGGTGGGATAATCAGGTGTCTGCTGTACATTTTGTCTGAATAATCATTAATTTATCAATCATTCATAGCAATTTTATCCTGGTCAGGGTCACTGTAGATCTGGAGGCTATCCTCAGAACACTGGGGATGAAACACCCTCTGTGGAACACCATTGCAATGAAGGGCACTCTGCATGAACATTCACACCTAAAGGGAATGAAGTGTAGACAATCCACCTACCAGCATTTATGAGGTGGCAGAAAAGTATTGAATATGAGAAAGTGTAAAGAACATTTTGCAACTCTTTACACACACTAACCTGAGCTCTGGATCAATCCCACGACCCTGGAACTGAGACAGCAACCATATCTGCTGCACCACATTACCACCTACCTGAGATACTTATGTATGGAAATATTTAGAAATAACATATTGCTATTATCATCCTGGGTCCATACCCGGGCCAATACCAATCAAACCCGTGAACTTGACTTTGAAGAGACAAATAAACAGTTTAGAATAAATCCTAAAAATGTCTTCACTCCCTAAACAGACGTGGATTATATTTGTTTTGGCTGGATTCTTAATTATTTAAATGAATAAACACACACACACACACACAGAGAGAGAGAGAGAGAGAGAGAGAGAGAGAGAGATTTGTATGTATGTTTTCTCATTTTATTTATTTATTTCAGGTAGTTGCAGTTCTCTGTGGGTCACTCATTTTCACTGAAGGCCACATCACAAAATTTCTAGGTCACCAAGGGCCAAATAATTACTGAACATTGATTTCACAAAGGCTATGTAATTAAATCTGCATGGCAAAATGATTAGGTATTTTTACTCTTTTCCTTTTTTCACTTTCCTTTCTGACAACACTTGGCAGCGACAAGCTAGCTTGCAATCTTTCTTAATTCAATTCTATTCAGTTTTATTTGTATAGCGCTTTTTACAATTGACATTGTCACAAAGCAGCTTTACATAGTAAAAGTAATTTAAG
>JBCNYH010000002.1:18124466-18138882 GCA_039654325.1 Tandanus tandanus | reverse complement strand
CCAGAGTCGGCTGAGATGGGCGCCAGCCTCCCCGCGACCCTAATTAGGAATAAGCGGTTCAGAAAATGGATGGATATATATATATATATATATATATATATTATAGCTTTTTATTAGGTTCTTATATTGACTTTTATTAGCCTTTTTTCCCTTTTGAGGTATGATAGATTTCCTAATCACTGTGTGTGCGTGGGGGGTGTTGGGTGGGGTATGAAGGTATAGAAACTGGAAACCATTGTGTTGTCCTGGATAAATTGTACTAAGATGTGCCCAATTTAGTTTCATTTACTATGAGAAATTGGATTTATGAAATTTTAATGCTTGCACATGATTTAGCTACTTGCTCCTGTTATTCTTTTAAGTTTGTAATATGTCCTTCGTTTATTTTTCATGTGAAAGATTTATTGAAGTAGTTCAGTCTCCATTTTAAATAGGCCTATCAAACTTAAAACACAAGTGCAACATGTTCTGAAAAGACTTCAGTAGATTTTGGAATGTAGCTTTGGGGATTTACAGACTTGCCAACATTTTGCTTTGGATCTCTGCATTTTTGATGCTGAAGGCCACAGGTATGAGATCAGTATACATTTTCTTTGAATAAAGTGTCAGATAATCCAATAGAGAAATAAACCTGGAGTAACTGACGATTGCATAGTAATCTTTAACTAAGGCCCCTAATATGCTTGAACACATCAGTTTGAACTCATACATAATGGCTTCTACATGTGAGAGCTCAATTTTAGGCATCCTCTGAGTACGTTGTTGGAAATTGATGCAGTGCATGCGTGAGTTGCAGTACCAGCAAAAATTGGGTGGCAGTGTGCTTTGGAAAGTGTCATAAACTATATTTTGTGCGGCTGGGTTTTATTTATTTATTTTTTTGCACCTTCACAACAGCATCAGAATACTAATCCTTTTCATCCTTCTTTCAATGCAGCCAAACTGTTATGATTTTTCGCACTACCACCTGGTGGAATCCTCCAGATAGGCATAAAGTTTGTGCGCAATTATTAGTAGTAGTCTGTCCGCAAGTTCGTGATTTTTTTGAGGAGTTAAGTGTATCCCGGCACTTGCGCTTGCTGCTGGCATTAACTTTCATTAGTACACGTGCGTTAGCCACGTTCCCTCGCCTCGCAACTCTCTCTCTAACCATATATTTATCTGTCCTGAAGACTTTAAAACACCCTGACTGTGCCAAAGCACCTGCAACCAATGCTCCTTATATAAATGTTAAAGGTCAGATATTATACACATTTTAAGACCTTTATTTTTCATCTCGGACACCAGTTAAGCACCAGAGTATGATTCCTAATCCAAACACCTTCAGTTTATAAGAGAGCTGCTTTTCCACCTCCCTTTGTAATGCTGATTTTGAATGCGTGTGCTGGATGACCTGTTTGGATTCCTCCTCCCATTTATCGTGTTTTTGCTCTGCATCTGGGTTCCACCTACTCTGCTCTGATTGGATGCCTTTTTTCTAGAGGCTGCAGAGCCCTGCTTCCCAAGTCAAAGACAGAAACACAGACAATTTGTTTTTCTGGCAAGAAAAGATGCACATACATGACTCTTCTAGAGCTAAAAATTCTGATGAGTTCATATACCAAGCAGTTTTCCAACGTTTCTACTGATTTTTTAGGAAAGCATTAGTGCAGTAACAACTCACAAAGAACTTATCGGGACCTGTTCTTTTAGGCAGTGCTTGAATAAATGTAATGGAGTAATGCACTAGATAGGGTACAAATAGGCTGTAGTTTGCCAAGCTTGAATGTATTCATTCCATCACTCTGTTATAAAAACTCTGTTATAAAAATTTTACTTGATAATAGGTTTTCTGATGGCCAGCTCCCAGTTAGTGAATCAATTATAATTACCATGCAGCTAGACAACATGTGTTGGCAACATAACCTCTGTGGTTAAGCAAACAACGCAATGATTTTGGACAGAAAGGGTTAATAGAACAATGCAGAATGTGTCCTAATGCAAGGGCACATTATATTATTGTGTATTATAATTATGTAAGTCACCATTATTTGTTTACAAAACTTTATCCTGTCTGTGTCTGCAAATCACTTCTTCTCATCACCATTAGCTCTACAAAAAAGTTTCGCTACGTGTGTATGCACACTGTCTGTATTGACACTATTCACAGCATTAACAGCTCCTTAATCTATTATTGACACAATAATGTTGTTAAACATTTTAAGCCTGTTTATCTGCTGTACAAATCCCTGTAAAAATAAGGTTGCTGCCATAAAACAATACCTTATGAGAACGAGCACATTAATATGAACACAGGACACACTGCTCTCTGAGCTATGCAAAAATAATGCACACCGTCTGACCAATCAGATTAAAGCATTCAGCGTCACTGTAATATGATGGATGTTGGCCATCTTGCATTCTCAGAATAATTAGATTAATCTTAGATCAAAATGGTAGAAAAATTCTTTCCTGCATTCAGTAATTCTGAAATTCTAGAAGAAAATCCTAGAAGAGCTGCACCTTTCCTTTTGCCACATTCATGGCTGAAGTGCCCTTGGTGCAAGGCAACTAACCCCCAACTGCTCTCCGGGCGCTGCCATGTGTGGCTGCCCACTGCGTGTGTATGTGCTCACTGTTTGTGTGTGTGCTCACTTTGGATGGGTTAAGTTCAGAAGTCAAAGTTTCCCTTGTGGGATTAATACAGTATAAAATACAATAAAAAAAAACAACAACAAATCAAATAAACCTGCGCTTCATGGTTAGATTGCTAAACCAGATGGGTGTCAAAGTAAAGCTACAGCAAAAGCTACTGCGTACGAAGACATCCCTGACATTAACCCAAATCAGAATTTGGCCGTGCGAGGTGCATGCTGGTCCGGGTCAAGGGGCACAGCTACCCAAAACAACGATAATGGCGGAATGTGATGTAGATATTGAAAATGTGGGTTGGAAGGTCATTGTTTTAAAAGATATTTGCTTACAAAGGGGGTATATAGTTACGGAAAAACGAAAGGAGTTAGTGGCCCTTGCTTATGCACTTGCGCTGCAAAAAGCACCTGTTGTAAGGACAAGAAAAAGCAGGCGACAAAACATGACTACAGGTCACTGCATGAAATCCAAGTTGACAGATGTCATATGACAATTCCCGACCCATTAAATCTGTTTCACGGTGAGGAAACAAAGAGGCAGTCAGAAAATGGCCTCCCTGCATTTGGATGGACATTGAAAAGTATTTGGTTCGTCATGATGAACAGCAGCTGTTGACAGGGCTTGATTACAAAGAAGATATGTCACTGATAGAACTTCTGCACTGTTCGTGTGTGCTGTTTACATGAAACATGCTTCTTAAAGTTAATATATTAGCTTTAAATTGAAGCTTTATATATACTGCTAGGGGCCTAAACTTGTATATTTCTGTGTTTAATAGAACTCACTTTGCAATAGGCGTATTTCTATGTAGGTTTGTGTTAGCTTCTATAGGCATATATAAGTTTTGAATCAGAATTAACCCCCATTATTTGCTGCTGTTGGAACCATATTGCTGGAGTCCTATTTAAGGCCTGCTTAGTTCCTTTGGGAAAGAGTTAAAAGATTATTTACAGATTGATTAAAATATATGTTGGGACTTTAGCTGAATTCAAAGTTCCGTGGGCATAAAATCAGTCGCTCTGTGTGGGTCCATACAGGCATGCATGAAGCCTACTGGTTTCACGTGACTGTTTTGTATTAGTTTTATGCTAATTAAAATAGGAAAATAATATAAAAAGATATAAAATTGTATCAGCTGACTTTGTCCATGTGATAATCGGGTGTTCGCAAATCTTTGGCCATATGTTGTAGGTTTATATTTAATTCCTCTTTTTGGGAATACTGTATTTACAGAGGTACTGTTATGCTTCTGTCTTGGTGTGTGTTTGTATTCTGACATGCAGATGCTGGGTGGAATGATGTAAAGTCTCCTGGGTTAAGTAATGACAAGGGACTAAAATGTTTTGATGCCAGGTACCTCATGACGTTTCAAACATAAAACACAATCTTTATTCTTTACTGCAGAACTCATGGCACAGCTGCATTCCCGTTATTTTTAGCTGAAGGATGTGGTGTTTTTCATATCTGGGGGTTGTGTGTGTTGAGTTTTTCCTCTAGCCCAGGATTGCTGTATCAGTGACTGGCTTCTGTTCTCACAATAGATGACAAGTTCAAGCCTCTATGTACCACTATTCACTGGAGGTTTTTTCTGTTGCTGTTATTTGAACAGTGTGTTTGCTGCAGACACAAACGATCCAATCTCTTACCTCTTACAAAATCAGAATAACTCCCGAAGGGGACTTTGAACTGCAGATAGTACAGCAGAGAGGAAAACCCATTACACAAGTACTCATTCTCTTCCTTCCACCTGTTTATGGGGAGTTCATAAATTTATAGTTTTCCTAAATGTATGGTTTGATAACTGGGTGCCTGATGAAATGCATAAAACATTTTCCTGACAGTGTGTGAGTGAGTGAGTGCGTGCGTGCGTGTGTGTGTGCTCTATTTTTAAAAGTGCAGCTTTCTTTACAGCCATGTGTGGGATGAGTGGGCTTAAAATGAAGCTGTTTATTTATTTATATATCTTTTTCTTTTTAAAGTTTTTACCCAGTATTTCTTTTACAACAACTCTTAAACTTTTGAAGGATGCGTTTTAAACTCTTCCAGGTGTGTAGAGCTGGGTATCGTTTTTTTTTTTTTTTTTTTCCATACCGGTCTTAAAATGGTATCTGATGAGTTACTTTGAAAAAAGCACAAAGCAGAGGCCGATTTCCTAAAAACATGGATTTATTTTTAATTTCTATGAGAATTTTTTTGAAAAAATTAAAGAACATGTTGATTGTCCAAAACTGTTCGTATGGGGAATGGCTTGTCCTCCTGGGGCTTGAGGCGTCCTGGCTGAGGGGTTACGGCGTTCTATAGAGCAGCTATTTTTTTCTTACAGCTGTTGCTTCAATTATTGAATATTTATCTGTAAAATCACAGAATTTGTGGTAAATCAACACAAAGTGTCTATAAATTCAAATTCTATTGTTTTTTTAACTTGCTATTGTTCCAATTTGAAAGCAGATTTTATCCTGTGAAATACAGATTTCCAATATATACTTGAAAGGTATATTTCCTGTAGTGGAGCGCCATGCTTAAGAGAAACTGGTATAGGATCAATTAGAATTTTAATTTTTTTGGGATTTTTTTTAACTTTAGCTGTAAGTTGATTTGCTTTGAGGGTGATATGCTAAAGATGCATTATGTTTGTATGGTAATTAACTGTGTAGATTACTTAGATTTTCTAATAATATCCACTAATATTAACACCTTAAATATGCAGTTGATTTTAAACATTTCATCCACCTCCTAATACCTCAATTCTTTTAAGTGAAATACAGCTATGCTTTCAGACTATTAAGCTTCAGGCATTTTAACAGTGCTTAAGTTAGCTTCTAGATAATGGTAGGTGTCTGCTGCCATTGCAACAGTAATACGCAATGATTGGTAAGGTACAGTGATGCTAATGTTGCTTGTAACATTGATGGTTTAGGGTACCAGATGGCAAATATTTAAATTGACAGCCAAAGGAAACACAGGAATCTGTATTCTAATTCAGTCCAATGCATATAAATGAAAAAGGTTTTGGCACCCAACCTTGAGCTAAAAACATTACTTAAAATAACAGTGAGATCACTTGGAAACAATGACATTTCAGATTTCATTTTTTTTTTGTATATTAATGAAGTAATTAGCTATGGCATCTTAGCAAAATATGCCAGGTACAGCATATGTGTGTGATAAGTTTGAGGTAGTGAGTAATTGATTTGAATGCTTCCAAGTCAATATCCAAGCACATATAGATTGTTCCTGTGGGGGACATTGTGGCAGGCAGATGATCCCTAGCCTATTCTGTGTCGCCTATGGCTTTACCAGTCAGGTTTTTGCAAACATTAAAAAGGTTTTAACATGTATGCCAAGTGGACATTTTCACAAAGCAGCTCTATAGAAAGTGATGCTCTGTTCAGTGTTCTGCCATTCATGTGAATGTTGTCATGTACCACTTACCTAAACATTGCTGCAGGCCAAGTACATACCTTCATGGCAGCAAAATTCCCTTGACTTCTGTGCCTTGCCACACAACTAGAAATTGTTCACTCTACATGACAAGTCAGATTAAGCAACTGTGGTATACACTGTGCAAAGTTAGATCCCCATTTTGCAACTTTAGAGCAAGTCTTCCCATAAGATCTTTGCTGTGTTTCTTTTCCATTCAAAATTAGTTACCTGCTCATGTTTTAAAAGCTTAACCCATGTTCTCCAGAAAAACCAGTAGAAGCCTTGGCGAACTCCTTTTGTTTACTTCAACTACTACTGATATAAGAATTCTCTGCTTAGAAGTTTTAGCGCTCATGTTAAGTTTTTGAGATAACAATTATAATTATAAATATTAGATGACCAGGTGCACTATAAAGTAAACGATTTCTCATTTGTGGGTACCCAAGTACAACATGCAGACCCAGAGCATATGGTTGTATGCATGTAAATGCCTGTATAGCCGTACGAGCCATGAAAAATGAGGCCCATATTTTCTAAAGTATGGAGCTTCACTAGACAGATGATTTTAATATTCTGGCTGATTGATGTAAGTGTATAGGCATCACTGGCATGCAAACATTTTATAAACATTTTGTTAAAGACTTGTGTTTTTCTTTTGAGAGCAAATTAACAAAAATGTTAATGTGACTTCATTTTGCTAGGAGCATGTGAACATTAATGAATATTCATCAGCTCTGTCCTCTAGTCACCAGTTATTTAAAAATCCCCCAAAGCTATAAATAGTGACTACTGTAATTAAAAAAAAAAAGAAAAGAAAGAAAGAAAATGTTTTTTTGGCTAATTATAAAGGTTGCATAGCTTCTGGTGTTTTAGCTGACATGACCTATAATACAAAAGTATACACAAGCTTCATTTCATACCAGGCATGAATGTGCCTGCACCTAGACTAAATGAGTGTTATTTTTTGGCTAGGTCTTGTCCATGACATGTTTTATTTCTATGGGAAAGATTGTTTGTGTGTTTTTTCCATCTTCTCTGATATTGCCTAGAGAGAGTTACTGCTGATGCATTGCTGCATGTTTTATCACTCGATTAGCCTTGAGAATCTGAATGTTCTGAAGTGGAAGCTCCATGTCCCTTGATGTCCTAGCATCTGTTGAACCATGTAGTCATTCACTGTGAGCCACATGAAGGCCGTAGAATCCATCAGGCAAGGCTGACGTCTTAATACAACGATGCACAACCTTTTCATACCTTTATTTCTACAACCAGCTCTTCTCTAATAAAATCTCTTATTAAGCAAATCGAGTCAGGCCATGCATGCCGAGGAAGCGATGCACCTAGAATGATGAACTAATTAAATTGCATTGAATTGCTAATGACGATGAAAGCTGTTGTCATTAGATTTATGATAGTGCATTTTAAATGTACTGGAGTGCAGGCAGCATCCAGGTACAGCATCTTTCATTTGGTGGCTTTAATTTAGTCAGGTGCATGTCGGTGCCACGAGCAGAACAGACACCTATGGAGTGTTTTCATCATTCTTCAGATGGTATCAAAGGTTGTTTTGCATGTGCTCTTAAAAACAAGGGCTCAAACTCCCAGGAAGGCATCTGTTAAATTTGTGCAGCTGGGAAACCAGGTCATTGCAGGTGACGTGTTCATGCAGAGAAAGCAAGATCACGGCTGCAGCTGACAAGTTTTTAGGGCAAATTACTGACCCTGCACCATTCCCTTGTATTATAAAGCTACTGAGTATGGATATGCTGGAGACTGTTATTGCTATACTGCACCGAATTCAGCAATGAAGGCAAGTAGCTTAATTCCCCTCTACTTTATGACGCACAGCAGTCTTCTTTAGCAGATATTTGAGGATGGAACAATTTTAAGAGATCTTGATCTTTGTCTGGGTTCATTTGAGACTATCTGACTTCATGAGTGTTTGCTTTTTGTTCCAGTAGATACAGTGCCTGAACTGTTGCTCAGTCCCGACTCACATATTTTCACTGTGCTTATCAAAACATATAGTTTTTCATCTCCTGTTGATGTCCTTCATATGTTTAATTGAAAACATGGGTGTTTTTTAATAAATACTTTTTATTGCACACAGTCATCTTGCAATAGAGATTTCAGTTTCCAGATGTTGGATTAATCAACCTCCACCTCAAAGAGTAAGACTTCAAAGTAAAGTCCATGAAATGTTGGAACCATGTTGTTTTTCTTTCCCTTCTCCATTAAAAAAAACTATTTTATCCTGTGTGGAGTAAGAGTCACAAGGCAGCCTTGTTAGAAAAGGTCAGCAGATATCTGAACTGCTTTGTTCAACCAATAGCCCCAAGCTTTTTTTTTTTTTTTTTTTACTGGGTTACAAGTTATCTTGTGTGTTCAGTTTCCTTGTTTTAACACTTCCCTGCATTACATTCTTCCTCACTTTTATCAACTTGTGTGATCTTGTATAAGATATAAACTTTAGGCACTGCCTTAACGTGGGGCTGCAAAAAAATTAACTTCTCCTGATACAAGGTTTCAATGTGAATTCGTTTTGATGATGCCGTAGATGACATAATGTCATGTAACCATCACGTTATAACTGCCCCCTCCCCAAAGTTTTGATGTTGTCTGAAAGCGTTGAGCTATAGAGATGATCAGATTTCTTTAATGGAAACCCAATATCACAACAGGGTTCCCACGTTTAAACACAGACAGACTGACGGACACAATGTTCGCGACACAAAAAAAAATCAGATCAATGCTATACCAATTTCTCTTAAGTACGGTGCTCCGAAGCTCTGGTATGATGTGAATTCCAAAAAGTTTAGGAATTATTCTTCTTGCAAATGAATGGAGCTTGAGACAGTCGTGCCTGTGCAGAAACCCAGGAGTGGGTATGCCACATGTCATCTCACTGTCAACATTAGGACCCATGTTACATGACAAGGAGCTTGTGGGCATTAGCGATTTGTACAGTGGCAACAGAGACCCTTGAAATGTTTCAGCAAGCCTGTGAGGAGTCTGAGTGGCATTCATGTGTCAAAAGGGGAAGAACCCTATCCGCCAGTGACATCCTCTTAAAATGCGAATGCCACTCAGAACACCTCACCTGGATCATTGCTTTGTTGCCATATGCTTGTTGAAACGTTTCATGCCATGCCGTGCCATTGCCAATTTTCCAAATTTAACACAGAATTTTATGTTTGGTCTCCAGTTCATAGTGAAATTGCAAAAGTGTTCATGCACCTTGTCAGAAACATGTGTGACACAGATCCCGGTGTTCACAATACGATGTCATGTAGCATAGTAGGTGCTTTTGGACCGTACATTTTAAGGACTCCTTGAGACTCTGATTCAAGGGCTTTTTTCCCCTTTTTATTTATTTTTTGCGTTCACACTGCCAACAGGAATGCCAAAGTGACATAGTGCAGTTGCTAGCATGCCTTTAGAGGGAAATGACGGTAAAGAAGATTGTATTTTGAGTTATATTTGTGAGACATTGCAAAAACACACTATATGCCGTCCACCGCATGTATGCAAAATAAAGCCTGGACTTCACCTAACATTTAACAGCTATATACAACTTACACAGCAAACATTTTACACAGTTTAAAAAAAAAAAGGCTCATATTTGATCACTTGTGTTCCTAATGGTTTATTTTGTGCTCGGAGCCTATCAACCATGAAAAAGAAGCTATGGGTTCTTTAGAATGCCTTTCGAAGAACTGCCGTTTTCGGTTCTAACACTGCAGGCACTCAAAAAAGGGTGAAAACTTCCTCCAGCAGTTCAAAGAAATATCAAAAAGTTCCTATGGTGCAAAAGTCGTTTTTCTGGCTTATGAGATACTGCTTGCTCCAGGTGCATGCTCGTGACTGTGTGTGCGCCAGTTTATGTGTGTATGAATGTGTACTTTGAGATCTTAGACCTCAGCTGTGCACTGGTGGTATTTAATATTATGGTTTTCATCTTTTGAGTTCAGAATTTAGCCTCTTGTTGTTTTGTAAAACAAGTCTGAATGAAACCATAGAAAGCAAACTAGGCAAATGATCTACTGTCGCTTGTTATGTAGCACTTTGCCAGTAGTGTTTAGCTAAAGTGTCATCATTCTATTGTACCTTTTAACTTTATTTATTTATTTTTTATTTGACATTATTTTTGATGTTATCAGCAAGTCAGAATCCAGGCCCAATTTTGTATTGATTTTTGTATATGATATCAAACAATAGCTGTGTGTGTGTGTGTGTATATATATATATATATATATATATGCACACTCTAGTTGCTACCTTAGATAACTGTTTTGTAAGGAGTGCTTTCAACTTTTGGCAAGACACTGTACCATTCCTCTTCAGGCTGAGAGGTCTGAAAGCCCTTGTTTAAACACATTGTACTGGGATCTCGATGTTCTGTTCACTTGTACACAGTTTTTTGCCTGCTGAGCTATCATTTGTTTGCGGTTTTAGTCATTCACTGTGGGCTGAAATTAACTTGGTCACAAAACTTACAGACCTTTGGTCTTGTTTCACAAGCGTTGGCCTGATTTTGTAAGCTGAACACTTTTATTTGCACTGAAGTTTGTGTATCTATGAATTTCTTTTTTTTCCTGGTGCCTCTTATCAAATGTAATTAGTTTAGTGTTGTATTGACTGTAGTGTAGTCTTAAGTGGCGCCCCATAGGCATGGTACATGACTTGGATGGATGTCCCATATCCATGCCTGAGTTGATACTGACGATGGGCATAACGATGATGGGCAGCAATAAAAAACAAAAACAAAAAAAAAAACAGATGTATTCATAATGAAAGCAAAACTCCAAAAAATAGAGGCTCATACTCGACAGATCAGACTTGCACCTCATAAAAGACACACAACCTAACTCATGTAGGCAGATAAACGTTGCCAAAAAGCCAACAAATATACATTGTTTGGGAACACAGGACATGAACTCGTTAAACGGATAATTTAACTAGCAAGACAGATGATAAAAAATTTTCATGGAAATAAGCTATTGAAATGCAATCAAAAGAAAACTTGGTGTTAAATTTTTCTGCTTTTGCTTCAGTCCGCATTTGCTAAGCACAAGGGAGACTTATTTATTTCTTATATATAAGTTTATTAGGCCCTTAAAGGAGCCGTGTTGCTCTTATAACACCAGTGTTAAACACCTAAAAAAGGAGATATCTATTGGGAGCTCCGCTTTTAGGCATTGGCTAAATCAATTTAATAATTGCTGTCCAGAAGTCCTTGACATGTTTAGTTGCAATTGTTTGTCATAGCACTTGTTCTTCTTGTTTATTTTCTGTTGCTTATATGCTGTACCGTCAACATGTTTATCGGGAAGTGCTTTCCTTTTGGGAAGAAAATGGCTTTACCACATCACGGCTGTCTTCAGTACTTTGGCACAAACACAGAGCTTCTCCTGTGTCGTCTAGCACAATGTTCTTACCGCAACAGCAACATGTTTAGGCTGTACCTCCCCTTATTTTTTTCCCCAGAAATAATGTGAGCTCTGAATAATTTACAAATGAAGCAAACATGCAAGGAAAGTGTAACCACAATTCCCACTGTGTTTTCCCCTGCAACAACAGTGGTCACATTGTTGATATACAAGCGAGCTCTGCTAGTTTGCAAAAAGTATTTCTGCCTGGAATTTGAGATTTTATGGATAATATAAAAGATGTGCCTTCAAAAGATAAGACATGGCATTAGAATAAGTTAGTTAGGGAAAAAAGTATATGCTTCATATGCCTGCGTTCATGCATATGAATTGTAGCCATTTAAAAGCTTTATACTTCACAGAGAAAATAAGCAACAAATTAAAAGGAAATTAAACCCAAATGGAATAAAAATTTGCATAGTTTGTCTGTTTCTGTTAAAACACTGTTTTATGAACTGTGTAGAAAATAAAAATGAGCAATAAGTTCTAGTTTATATCTAATTTGTTTGTTTAATATCTGTACACTGTTATAGCCATTAACTTGCCTTATGAACTAACAAATTCTTGTCATATTTGTGATTTTACTTTTGACAGTGAAACAGGCTGCTGCAAATGCAACTTCTAAAATGTACACAAAAACCACCAGATGATGAGAATCTATATATGTTTGTATATGTTGTACATATCTGTGACAGGAAAGTTTGGAAGGCTTGCATATAATTTCACTTTAGGACTCATTTACTTATTTATTGCTCATTTTTGCAGTTATCCAAGCCATTCATATTGCACAACAGTACAGTCATGCAGATATACAGGTCGAGAGCTTCAGTTTTAAAACGCGATCACAATGACAAAAAAGTCATGGATGTTAATGGGATAATGATAGTTTGAGTATTTTAGAAACTGCCAGT
Organism: Tandanus tandanus; assembly: GCA_039654325.1. Classification (NCBI taxonomy): domain Eukaryota; kingdom Metazoa; phylum Chordata; class Actinopteri; order Siluriformes; family Plotosidae; genus Tandanus; species Tandanus tandanus. The sequence continues at coordinate 18,126,488 of JBCNYH010000002.1, read as the reverse complement.
TTCTACAGAATTTCAATTGCTCAAGCCAGGTGGAAAAAAAGCGTCAGTAAATGGCATCCAGTGAACAGTTTTGTTAACAGAGAGAGGTTAAAGGAGAATGACCAAACTGGTTTGAGCTGAGGAAGTCCACTGTACATTAAATAACCACTCGTTACAGCTGGGGTGAATAGAAAACATCTCAGAACACATGCTGAACCTTGAGCCTGATATCACAACTACAGCAACAGCAGACCACTACGGGTTCCTTCTCCTTCCTGCCAAGAGCAAGAATCTTGGCAAAAATTTCGACTATCTGCCAGTGCTTTGCGGTAAGTAACCATCGTCCTTTTTTGGTGTGTACAGCACATCTGTAATGGTCAGAACACTGAATGCTTGTTTCTGACTGTTTCAGTATGTTGAAATGGTATCAAGTTAGTCAGTGGAAGAAATCACTCTGATTGGCTTTTCAGGTTAGCAAAGAAAGGAAAGCAAACCAACAAGGAAGTCACCAAATTTGTGTGGCTTCTCTTTATTTTTATGTCTACTTCCTCATTTCCTCTTTCACAAGCAACAGACTCACGGCTGATTACACCAGTGCCATCTTATCTTATTATATCGAACCGTCCGTGATGAACGAGCGAGAATCGTGTGAAATCGATAGAAGAAAAGGAAATTGATAAACACTGCTTTGTTTTCAAATGTATTTGTCATTCCACTGTCTCAATTGAATAACGAATTCAGACAATCGCTACCTGCTAGTGTGGAGAGTTATTTCCTCTCACGCTGGTGGCGCACGTACAGACTAGTTGGCAGTTGGCCGTAGACTATTCTGTGTGTGCACACACAATGTGAGACGACACAGCAGGGGGCCTTCTATCACCCATCTGTTTTTGGGTGGCTTGAGATCTGGGTGGTGTGAAGACCAGAATGTAAGATTTCTGTACTAGTCAAACACTTCTGTGAGTGCTAGTATCTTGCATGTGGGGGCGGAGTCATCCTGGAAGACAAATTTTCAGTGACTCTACCATCTATGGGAACAAGTGGACGCAAACCATATGAGCAAAATGATTCCCACAGCATAAGAGTAACAATTTTCCTTTTGATTTGTCACCAGTCTTTGTGTGTGTGTATGTATGTACAGTGCATAAATTATAAAAAGTAATTACTTACATGTCCATGCACATTCAGATATTTTACTTATGTTTGTGAGCTCCTGCTTGTTAGACATTTATGTTAATGTTTTTTTTCCTTTGCAATATCACTGCCTTCTTGCCTGTTTTGCCTTTTGAAACTGAAGAAGCCATTCCCCACAGGATAAACAACATTGTGGGTTAGGCAGCTATGCATTCCACAGCAAGAGCAATGTTATAACCACCATGCTCAATGTTTCAGCTACCTTTTTCTGCAAGTCTAGGCCAATGAGTGTCTCTTAAAAATCAGTGAATGAAACTGCTATCTACTGTCACAATTTTTTGATCAGGAACAGATTCTGCTTTTTTTTCACCCCTTATCCTCCTTCCCCTGGGACCCTACTTCACTGTCATTAGTCATTTGAAACCTTTTGAAGTTCTGATGTCTTGTATCTTTTCATTGAAAAAGAGGGTGTGATCATTGTGTCTTGTGATTGCAAAGCAAAAATTTACCTCCTTACTGTGTTCAGCTCTGGCTTGAGTTCTGAATGCAATGAGACTTTTGTTTATACGTACATATGCGAGTCAGAAAAAGATAATTATTGGACATGAGGATATTAGGAGCCATCCAGTGTGTCAGCACACAGAGTGACAGCTGTGAGTAGTTTGAACACACTTAGCGCTGAAAGGCAAGCTGAGAGTTAAGAGGCATGCGGGTGTGGGCATAGGGCAGATACTGCAGGTAGATATCTCTGAACAGTGGGGGTGAAAGCCTCGAACATTTAAACGTTATGGTTACCTCCCCATCCTCCAGTGTAACTATACCCAGCTTCCTCAAAGAGTGTGTGTGTGTGTGTGTGTGTGTGTGTGTGTGTGTGTGTGTGTGTGTGTGTGTGTGTGTGTGTGTGTGTGT
>JBCNYH010000002.1:18086502-18099840 GCA_039654325.1 Tandanus tandanus | reverse complement strand
ACACACACACACACACACACACACACACACACACACACACACACAGACACACACACACACACACACACACACACACAGGTAGGTTGGAAGTAGGTTTAGTCAAACAAACTAAAAAGGTAAACACACACTGCATAATGTAAAAGCCTGTGCTGAAGTTTGTAAAGCAGGTCTGCTTACCTGAGCTGCTCCTTCAACTTGCCCCTTATAGCCATCTCTAACTTATAAAAAACTTGTTAGAAACAGGAGCCAAAAATGCTGGTACTGTGAAAAAGTTTACAGTGCCTGGCAAAAAATATGGAATTACCAAACTTAGATTTTCACCCTGTTTTTGGTTTTGTTTTTTTGTTTTTTTGTGTATCAACAATAGTTTTGATCACACATATGATACAAAACTATTGTTGTTTAACCCCTAGACATTCTGGCCTCAGGAAACATATCGAAAGAGTTAACAATTGAAACTATAGGTAGGTCGCATCACAAGTCACATCCACCTCGTTCCATGAACTAGACCCGAACCACTGGTGTGCCGAGTTCATTGTTTACAACACAATTTTTATATAGGAAATTTATAAAGATGGCTACTTGAAGTAAACAATCATTGATTATATGAGGTTACACGTCAGGTACAAGACCAGGGCAAATGGCATTCATTACTTCAAAAGGTGTACATCAGACTTTTGGTGACTCTTCTCATTTCTCATCAATAGAAAATAGGTTTAGGGATCATACAGGATGATCCGTCTTGCAACAAAGCAACATGTATTGAAGCTCTTATTCAGGTATCAATGACCTGATCAGCAGACTGTCCAGATATCCATCTGATTAGAAATTTATGGTGAAAATTAAAAAATAAAATAAAGTCCATGACAAGGGCTCCATCCTTCTAAGTTGAAGTGCCATTTGAGAAATTTGGCATCTGCTTAGGACATATTGTTTTCCATTAATGAATTCCAAACCTCGAAGAATTCAGGCCTGAGGAGGAACAACCAAGAACTAATTGAACTCATTTCCCCTATCATTTTGTCCTTGGCATTGAGTGATTTCCATAATTTCTTCCTCTAGTAATTCAGGATTTAAGTTAAAATGATTTTTTTTGTGGTATTTCACAAATAAAAAGTTTTTCTGGTTTGACAAATTTCTGGTTTGTGTATTTGATGTTAAGGTAAAAAAAGGCAACATCATTGAAGTGTGGTGATTCCATAATTTCGATATTAAAGGGGTTGTATTTTGGTTTTCTTTCGAAGTTTAGTGTTTTTGTAGCTCGTATAATAGGTCATTCAGCATCCAAGCTTAAGGCTATTAAGTCTAGTGCTTTCATAATAGATGAACAGTGTTTTGAAGACCCACTCCGCAGTTTTCTTTGCTGTTGTCACATGCCTGTTTTTAAATGCAATCTGCGTCACGGCCGCTTCTGACGTGATCTCTGGTAAACACAATAAGGCAGTCTGTTAATTATTTGCTAGCTGTAAATGTGTGTGGGATTTTTGTTTTTTTCCTTTTCACAGCCCGTGCACTCAGTAAAGTGTGAACTTATCACAACTTTATTCCAAGCCTATTCAATTATTGTAACAGGCACCACTTTAATAAATAACCATCACTTGGTAAGGCAGCTTTAGCAGGCACATAGTTTATTTTACCAAGCTAATAAACTTTCTTTTATTAAATTCAGTAGTACTGCATGCTTCTAATAATCTGAGGGTCCAGTACAGGGAATTTGATGACAAATTTACTTGCTTACTCAGACACTAAGTTAAGTAAATCAGTGTGTTTGTGTCCGATAGCTATGTAAAATAAGCCCTGCTCCCTGTCACAGTCCTTGACTTGTATGTAAGGATAACCTCTAACGTCTTTTTCAAACTGCGCTTGTAATAGAACTTTACGAATGTCCTAGGTCAGGAAATCAGCAAAATAACATGTACCGTTTAGGGTTATGTTTTTATTTTTATGAGATTCATTAGAAAATATTAGTTATAGTCAGGAGGATTTACAATATGGGTTACAGAATTAAAAAATTGCTCCAATTTCTCCAAACTGGCAACCACAGTCAGGATTCAAGAGAGCATAATTGGTTGATGTCATGGGATGGGACAGATGTGTCAGTAATGGTAGGCAACCATAGGAATATGAGGATGGGTAGATAGTGTTTTCCTCTGAGTTTGTTATGCTGAATTAGCAGGAGCTTGCCTTGGTAGCTGTCAAGTGATGGTCAGGACATGTCTGATGGGTGGGAATTGGCAATGACTTAAATAAAATATATTAAAAAAAGGGAAAAGAAAATGCTTTAAGAATTATAAATTTTAGGTGCCTTTCCCAGCTGCGAGGTAGTACATTTCAAATCCACAGTCAATGTTTTTGTTTGATCTGTGCCCATTAATATGAGATTCTCATCAGTGCTGTATTTTGTTTGTTGTTTGTAGGATTTTTTTGTAGAAAAGTTTATATGGAATTAATTTTGAAAGCAGCAGATGAACTGCCCTAAATTTTGGAATTTATCCAATCAGGGTCATGGTCACTGCAAATTCTAATGTCTGAAATAGTTCCTCTGCTCTTTTTGGATGAGATAGCAGGCTTTATCTCTCAGGCCTACACATCCTTAAAAAAAAAAAAAGATGCGTCACACTATACATCAAAGTATATTATATAACTATTTATCACATTCCAAGTTTAGACTATGTGACTGGAGTTATGGAGGTCTGAAGATTTACTGAGGACATTTTGTCTTGTATACTTTGTGCAGTAAGGCAGGCATTTTGTGGATGTTTAAATGCCTTCCCTGTCTCTGCTGTTTAGGCCTTCTGCCAAAACACTTTAAGCCATACTTTTTCACTCCAAGTGCCCTTCCAGCATGAATAAATGCATTAAACACAGTGTCATGCCATAGAACTAAAATTGCACAATCCTTGCGAAATACAAAAGTTACAGGTGTGTTCCCGAAAGAACCTAGCGCCACGCCACGCTGCATTCATTCACTAGAGGAACAGTCCTGGAACTTTTAATTGCATATTATATGTGGCCTTCATAATTTACTTTAGCAGTGTCTGTAATCAGTCGGATTTTCCGACTTTTGTCGAATTTAAACAAAATTGTTAGATAAAGTATTTTTTAGGCATTTCCCTGCCATTTTGCACTTTTCCGTCAGATTTGTAAAAAATTACCGCGGTTTGTTTATATTGACAACTTGAACTAGGTCAAAGAAGTAAAATCTGGTGAGCATACTCTAATCTAGTGCTCTCATCATACGTAAATGCTGATATGTAGTGGGCTGTAATCTAATGTAAAAAAAAAAAAAAAGAAAAGATAGTCATTTAATCTTTTGTATATGCTGCCACTAAGTGGGAAAAGCCTGATGTGCACTAAAGCCTGATGAAGCAGTGAATCCAGGGGAGATATGAGAATCTAAATCACCTTATAATTACATTTTCGGCCTGCATTTTTTTCACTGGTGAGTTTATATTTTTCATAGGCCTTAATTTTGACATAGTAGACATAATGAGTACACAACTGTACTTAGTTTAATACCACTTATATGCCAGACTCAAAAACAGCTTCTTCCCCAGAGCTTCATCTTCCCTTCACCCTCCACTCCCTCGCAGTCACACACACACGTGCAATATTCCTTCACATCCACATACTCACTAGCTCACACACACTGCCCCCCTCTGACTCTAATATAGACATCAGTTCTCTGTGAAAGGACTTTGAATCCACAAACTCTGTGGCTGGCTTACACTGCCGCACTTTACTTTATTTACATTCTACATATGTGTATATAATTGCTTGTGTTTATATTCTGCTCTTGACGGTGTTAATTGCAGTTTATTGCCTTGCTTATACCTTTTTATAGCTGAGAGTTTCATACAAAATTTTGTTATATGTGAACATAATGACAAAGAATCTTGCATCTTATGCTGCCGTTCATAATAACACGGATGACGAGATTTAAGAGACCTTTTTTTTTACAATTTGTGAGAAATGTATTTTTTAAACCCATTAAATAAACAAACGTATCAGCTAACAAGTGGGCCTTTACATATTTCACAAGACAATTAAAAAAAGGTTTCACATTAATTGTCAGTAAAGATCATTTGTGTTACGATAAGGAAACATTAATATTTGGAAATATTAATATTCTAAATAACATTCAAGAGTCCACTAGATTGCACCAGATTCCACCATTTAACATCTCAAAAAAAGCTTTTGCCGATCCTTTACAACAACTAGCATTAGGTTATGCTGCTAGTGCCCACTGGTGCTTTTGTGCTGAAGCTGACCTGTGAAAAACATTTCCACCATCTTTCACAGGGAGGTCAGCATTGTTCCTTATTAACCTTGTGCAGCTTGTGTGACTTGGCAGAAGTAACAATTAATGCTTTACAAACCCTCAAAGAAAGTAAAGATTAACTTTTTAAAGGGCTCACATTCCAACTTCACCTTCTGTGTTCTTTAAAGGGTAATGTCTGCCAGGAGGTTCCTCCCATCGATGGTTAAAAGTAGGTTTTACATAAGACTCCTTTAATATCCAGACTCTGGTTAATGGTTCTTGTGACTCTCTGATGGATTCTGTCCCCAGTTACTTAAAAACCTCACAATACTAAGCTTTCCTCATTTTGTTTGTGTCTGATTATATGTGTAGAATAAACTCTGCTCCCTGTATAAGCTGAGGTCACAGACTTTGACTTGTGTTTAAGGCCAACTTCAGATCTCTTTTTGGTAAATACATTGGTAATAATCATTACATTTGTGCAGGGTCAAGAAATGGTCCTAATAACATGTCATGCAGCCCTAAAGCCGCATCCACACTGGAAACAATGGGCGAAACCCCTTCTGTTTTATATTATGCCCTGTCCTTTATATTTTCGTGTCGCAAATCACAATTTTTACTGATTTGTTAGTTTAATACCTGTATATTTATTGCTGGCATCTTGTCTTCTTGGAACTGACATGTCTTCGTTCTATCTTCGCAATTTTTCACTCTCGCAAAAATGAAACGGACTGCAAATTATTGCCTTTTCAAACAGGCTAATGCATTTTTGCAAATTGCAACTTCGTAAATGTAAGTTAAAACCACCTGATAATGAAAATGTACATATTTTTAGTGTACAGTATAAATGCATACAGGCTTGTTTACCTTTTCCCCCTGTTATTTTTAAATGCTAATTTTAAAATGCACAAGTTTTAGAATTATCATATGAATGTTAAAGCATTTTGTTCACAAATTTCAGTTTGTGTAATTTCATGGAGTTTTTTGAGTAGTTTCATGATTTATTTATTTATTTATTTTTAACACTTCAAATTGTTTATTTGTTTATTCATTTATTCTTAGAGTTTGTGATATATATTGTTATCAGGATATATAATGTCTTGTATAGGGATATGAAATTTTGGACGTCTCGCATAACCCCAATATAGCTTAGGATTATGTTTTACTACATGATAAAGGAGCAGTTACACATGGATTCCTTCACTGTTTTTAAAATGGGTATTCACATCATGGAGCTCCTGCAGGGTTTATTTATTTTGGTGGCATCCTGGAAATGATCTGCCCTCCACTGTGGCATTGAGAAGTCACATTTAGGTTTGTGTCCTAGTAACTAATGACACACTTTTCCATTTGAGCAAACGTGTTCTTTTAAATCATTTGCCTTTGAATACATCAACCTTGTAGTACATGCAAGGTTCTTCTTCTAAAGGTCCAGCCCCTTTCCTGCATTCATTAAAAGCATCAATGGACTACCCTAAATAGTTTGGTGAACAGTATCATTTAAAGGTCCAGGTTTTTATTTATTTATTTATTTATTTTTTGCTAATTCCGGTCTTCATATGTCTTTAACACCAAATGAAAACTCCCCGTGCCTGATGTGTTGCTTTTGTCAGTTTGCATTTCAGTCAGTTAATATTGACTTGTTTCAGTAAGGGTCAGATCACATTTCATGATCTGGGTAAAAGCTAATGACTACATGTGTTTCCTTTGAACAAACCTGAAAAAACAATGCCATGATTTTTGGCTCATGAGCCTATTTACAGAACATGAACATATCACAGAGATTATTTAAGGATTGATGCACTATCACCCAGTGTGTTTAGTTTCTTTTATAATAATAATAATAATAATAATAATAATAATAATAATAACTAAAATTGATTGTCTCTTTCAGGGAACCCAAATCACTGTACGCAAAGCAAGTTGAAAAATAAAAGCACTCAAAAATTTCACAATATTAAAGAATCCCCCTAATCTCCAAAATTGAATGGAGTCCTCCTAGTATGAAGCCCCAATTCTGATAAATGAATTCATGAAAATCCACACATAACTGTATAATCAACACTTAAACCAAGGGTAAACCATAAACTATATGGCAGAGGTAAAAAGTATAATATACAAGTATATTCAGAGTGAGAAGTGGCAACAAACATGCCTCTTAGCATCTGGGGCAGCCGGGCCTCGAAAGGGTCCCGGTTACACCACAGTGCTCTGTAATGCGTACTGTTATTTTTTCTTTTATGAAAGAGTAGATTGTATAACTGTGTAATGACCCTTTACAGATGGTCATTTTCTTACCATCCTCTCTGTTTTTTATGTCTTGAAATTACTAGGAAAAGAACTGGATCTTGTCATGTTACCATTACTACTTGGGAGGATTACAAATGCTTGTAAGAAAATTAACTAGCTTTTATCTTCTAATCAGTCGTGGTATTGTAACCTTGATAATGAGCCTACCATGCGTCATGGTGCTTTGTCTCATGGTTTGGCTTGATCACTAGCAGAAAGGCTGTTATTTTTTTGCTGGATAGTTTTGAGATGTGGCTGTCAGAGTCAGATTGCTTCCTTTTGTCACGCACTGCTGTCATATATTCAGTAATCGAGACCGATGTGTAAGAAAGGCTGTGCATGCTCTCATCCTAACTGCCACACCGCTCGTACTCTGCTCATCTCTGCAGCTATAACTGTCAAATTCACTGCTGGCTCTCTAGGGTTTCTATAGTAACCATGGACTGTCAAGAGTTTGGGGCCCTTTTGTGGTCTTTCATTGGCCTATTCATCCATTCTCACACCAGCAGTCTCCATTAATCTGCCTGGGACTTTTTGTGACCCGCTGCAAACGACCCATTCTAATGTTACATGATTATGGAGAGTGTGATTCACTATGTTAAGAAGACTCCACTTCATTTAGATTGAGAGAATTTATTGAGCGGCAAGTGCCTGCTGAAAGAATGATCAGTTTACGAGTGCTGACTTGTGGAGGACTGCGCTTGGCATCGGATCGATCCGCCTTTAATAGATTCTGAAGAACTCGCAGATAAGGCTTACAGTTTTGCAGTGTTCACTCAAGTGTGTGCTATTGCATTCTATTCACAGTTACTTCTTCTGTAGTGTTGACATCTTCAAGGAGGGGGAAAAAAACCTTGAGCCTTTGTGGTGTGTTGATTCTTAAATCATTGTGGACTTGCTGCTCTAAGATCCATAACCTCTTAATGTACTCCATGAACAGTATACAAACAGCTCTGCTTTAACTGAAAGGCCGCTGATAGAAACCATAGCAGACCGTGAAGGGTCCCCCCCCTTTCACTCAGCCCTGAGAAAGCTAGCATGCAGCTGGTACCTTTTTCTCTGGTCCCCATCATAAATTAGCTCAAAATCTTTTGAGGATTCATTTGCAGTATATAAAATGCTAATAGACTCATATTTAAGAATAATGAAGAAAAATGTGCTGTTGGGCAGTCATTAGGTGTTCTCGGAATAAGTATGGCACTTGCAAATTTTTGGCACAGCTGCTCATTTGAAATTGAGACATCTGTCTAATTGGTCATTGTCCGTGCGCACCATGACATTGTACTGCAGTCTTATTTACATTGAGAACAATTAAAGGGCTTTCAGGAATTACCTGTGATGTGGAATGTGTGTAAATTCATCATAAATTCTTAGAGCACTCCAAAGTTGCTGACTTGGAAATGTGGAAACTGCACTTTTCAGACTCAGGGTTGTTTGAGCCCAGAGTTCAGCACAGGTATTGATGGTGAATGCTAATTTCAAGCCCAGGAAAGGTCCAGGGAATCCAGATTTATGGATCTCACATCCTTTTGAAAATCACGGTCTGATTTGCAGTCACTGAACCCCCATGTAATTGACATGAAGTGAGGAAGCTCACTATTGCCTACATACTGAGTAACATGAACATCATCTTTCTGCTCTTGAGATGATGGGGTAAGGATTGTTATGGTTATTGATATACTAAACCACAGTTTCATAGGTCTGGAGCGCTGTAATTAGCTGACCTTTGTGGTTGAAGTGTTGACACAAAGAACATGATGATAAACGCGTGGCTTATGTCTGCCTGCAAAAATTATTTGAAAATGTTTGCAGTTATTACTACAAGATGAAATGTCATGCATCCAAAAATGACTGCTGTTTTCAGTTGTGGTAGGAAAGTAATAATAAAACAGGAAAAAAAAGATTAACCCAGTGCCTCCCAGTTGTCCAAACCTGATGTATGGAATGGTGTGGTTAATTCCTGGCTTGGATGTATGTGACAGCTAACCTGTGATTTTGAGCCCCTCCCCTAAATGTGCTCCGGGCAGAATTAAGTATTCAGACTTTGTGTGAAAATGTCCAGAGACTCTAGTAGGAGGTTGAACCGTTCTGCAGTGTTCAGGCTGTTTTTCACACAGTGCAATGAATGTTGATTCCAGTGTCCTTAGTGTTGAGGTGTGTGTGGGACTGATTTTTAATCTTACTTCCACCCTCCCCTGCAGGCAAATTAACTAATCTCACACTCTCATTATTAATGTTTTCCATGCAACATAGCAATTCTTTTTCCCCCTAGAGCTTCTGACCACCTTCTCACACTTCCACAAAAAATTTTTTTGTTTTTATTTTTTTATTTTATTTATTTATTTATTTATTTATTTTTAAGTTGAGTTCAAAGAGGATCCCAGTCCTGCTGCACAGCTTTAGCACAAGGTGGTGAAATTTAGTGAGTGTGAAGAACACAGTGATAGTGTGGTGTACATCTGAAAAAGGAAAACAGTTTATAGAAATGTAGGGTCCTGATGTTTGAGGACAACATAAGGTTGACGAAGCAAAACAACTCTGAGATGAAAGGGTCAGGGAGAGACCGAGGACAAGTTCATGCTGGGTGAAAAATCCCAGATGGCCATCTTCTGCTTCTCTGCTTCAGGCTACAAATTTGAGAGGGGAAACATTTCATTATCTGTTGCTTGCATATGTGGGTTTCCATATCTGGCGAACTGAGATAGGGTGCATTTCTTTTAGGACTTTATGTAAACCTGGGCCTGTATATTTAACTCCTACCGTAGACATTTCAGACCTGTATTTTGCGTATGATGTATATTATTAGGCTTAAGCTGATGCTCCATTTATGTGCCTGAACAAGCAGTCACAGTGGCGTTTAAGAAAATATGTTATACAGTAGATATATGTGGACATTCATATTATTTATTTATTTTTTCATGGTCTTATATATCCTGTAAAGCACTCAAGAGATTTTGTAGTGTGTGAGAGCATTACTATAAGCCAGGCTTACTCTAGTGTCCCAAGAGTGTGGGTTCTCTTTTTCTGCAGAATTAATTTTTGTTTTCAGGTGGTCTGCTATCATTGTTACACCAAGTTGATCTTGACACTTATTTAAATGGAAAATAAACATCCGCTGGATTATTTTTAAAACCTGTATGGCATTGCATTTCAACGAAGTTGTTGGATCGCCCGTCCATTTCAATAATTATCCCTAGAGGCTGCTGCAAATTTAACACGCACTGTGTTGCCTGTCAGCATTACGCATTCCTTTGTTTTGCTTTTTACACCACTGGAACTCACTTTGTTTTCATGATATCTTTCCCCTAATTAAAATAGAGGAGATTGTGTGGTTGTAAAGATTGCCATGCAGATAGTTAGGAGCTGTAGTGGTACATGTCAGGTGAGGTGGAGGCTAATTGTAGATGATGGCACTAATTTGTGTGGGAATGTGGGGCTCTCATTCCGAATGGTAGTGCTCTCCTTTATGAACCTACACGATGAGTGGAAGGTACACTGGGAGGTAATTAGGCCGCCTGCACATTTCTCACGACACACAGCGCTGCTTTTAGATGTTAGCGCACTATAGCGCTGACAGGCTAGCATTAGTGCTGTCTTGCCTGTTTTTTAAGGTCTGCTTTCAGCCTTGTCCATAAATATCTTTCTCCATGACGTTTTCTGCATTCCTTTGAGATGCAGTGCAAGTGCAGGCCCTCCCAGACTTGGCATTGGAAACTTTTCAGATACACTCTGTATTCTGTGGGTTTTGGCTTCCATTTCAAGATTATGGATAAGAGGCTAAAGACAAATGTCTGCTCCAGACTTCCCCACTATGTTTTGTTGCCATGTGGAAGATGCAGTTGCCTTGTGTGTGCCAGGGGAGTCGAGCGTGATGAAGGAAGATATGATACTGAAAGATCTGATCTGATTCTTTCATCCATGCACGCCTAAGCCGGAAGCTAGAAACTCAAAATCCAGCTGTAACTTGCGTCCAGCATTTTAAGTCTTTTATCGTGGCTTGAACAGAATGCACCTGCTCTTGGCGCTACAGTGCCTTCTCTAATGCGTTAAAAAGAGTGATTAAGAATGAGCTGCTTATAATTGTACCCATCACACCCAACATTTTGTCATCTTTTGTACCCTCCTTATTTCATTGAGCTGTAATCCTTTTATTCATATTTCTTCCCTGTTCTCTAATCTGTGATTCTCTTTATGGTTGCTAGGCTTCTCCGCCTGCTTCACTGCCTCGAAGCAAATCTGTTCTCGGAACACTTTCTGCTTTTCTTTGCCACACTGGTTTTATTTGGCTTATGGTATTTGTGTTGACATGTTGTAATCCAAGCTGTTTACTCGAGATTAAAGAGAAGAACACGGGAAAAGATCAAGACTGAAAAACCTCAGATCTGAATGCCCCCCCGTTCCATCTCTGTTAAAATTAGTGCCAAAACCAAAGGCTTCTATTGCATGTTCTGTAATGCATCTAAGCATATTACACAAGCAGATTAGTACCTAAGTCACAAAATGTAGCGTATGCACTTAACATGTTTATGTGGCATTAAGGGTCCTTACAAGAGGAGAGCACTCAAAATAGGAATTTCATCCTAATGATGGAAAAAAAAAATGCCTTTTTAAAGTATCATTAACCATAACTTCAAGTCTCTCAGATCACTTCGTTTTTCTTTTTGTCTTGGGATTTTAAGATTGCTCATTTTCATTTCGCATTTATGATCTCATTTTTGCTCCAGTTGATGGTATTCAGCTGCTCTGCATCTAATGAAACTATCAGTTTATCATTCAGGGGCCATTAGAAATTTTCTTGTTACAAGGATTCTGGGGTTGAGTAATGTTTTAAGCCCTATCCTGACTTTCAGCATTTTTATGTCACAGACAAGTCGAGGCTTCTGACGCGTACAACAGGAGCTTAGCAGCGCAAGAACTTTCGGCTTTCTCTCATTCATCAGAGGGAGAATCGATCTGCTCGAAATCTTAGCTTAGCAGTTGTGTGGATGTGAAGCTGGCTGACTTCAGCTTCGTACATCAGGCATATGCGTTCATCACTGTGTCTGTGCCTTTTATCTGAAAATGAGGTCATAGTCGGGGCACTTGGAATGCGCTGAGATGACCTGTAATACTGGTGCAGCTTAATCTATGCTGCCCCTTTTCATTAAGTCAGCCTTAGTTGGCAGCTTCATTAAGTGTAGCTTTGTTACACTGTGGCTCTAATTCTCTTCAATTTTGTTTTTTCATGTCATGTGTAGAGAGCTCCTGTCTCTCTGCCTTGCTCTTTTGATCTTTTTCTTTTATTGTTCCTATATCTATCTTGCCACATATTTCATTAGTGTCTCATCCTGACATCCATATTTAATACATCATGAAGTATTCTCTTTGTGATGTGGTTTTGTTTTGCAGTGTATCACAACCATGTATTTCAAGAAAATTCTTTTTGAATGCCGCCTCATTTACAACCTTTCAAAACAACTCTGTTTTACCAAGCATATCTTTAAGATACAAGTCTAAATGTTTTTTCCTCCCTGTGTGTATTTTGGCAGATTTTTGGAGAATACTACCATTTTCGGCACCCCAGGGTGGTGAAAAGGTCTTTATCTGAAAACAGAGGAACACATGGTCGCCTGCAGGGAGATCCCCAGGTATGCGCAAAATGTTCCACACTACATCCAGGCATTTAAGATGACTCAGTATTGCAGTGTTTGACTTTAATGCCAGTGCAATCAAACTGACTGTTTATTCTGTGCAATATGAGTTACCAAGTTTTATTTTTTTCCCCTCTGTGTAGATAATTTAGTTAAAATCTAATAACGCTACAGTTCATGTCGGGCTAGAAAAGGTAGGAGGGCGTTTTGGGAACATCAAATAGGTTTACTGGGGTTTGTAGGCTGATATATTTCTCTTCGGATTCAAAAATTCACTGAAATTTAAGGGGCTAAGGAATACTGAATCTAATGAAATATTAGAAAAAAGCCTGTCCTCCTTTTTGAACAATATCTCTACAAACACTCACAGCAACCTTATCACCTTGTTTTACATCTTTTAGGTACATTTGCATGTGGCCTAATCTGTTTTTTATATGAATGATGGTCATTCACACGTACACATACTCACACTCTCAAAAAAAAAAATGTGAAGTAACGTAAAATGAAAAATTCCCACAAAATTCTCCAATTTTATTTTATAATTTGTATATTAGCAAGTTAGTACAAAAAACACTTTAGATTTCCAAACATTCAGTAGTTTTTCAGCACTAAATGAAATGTTACATAAAAAAATGTTAGTACAGTATGTCAATAAAGAAAGCAGCATATTGCGTATAAGAGACCACTTTTCAGACAAAAATATAATGAAGGCCGCTGCGATTTCATAAAGAAATAAAGAGTCAAGTGTTACAGTCAACATTTCCAGGAGAACTGTGGCTGGTTCTGTAAGACACGCGGTACATACTGTACACAAAGGAATGGTGTAGAACAATGATGCCTTATATTTACATATAAATAATGACATTACATTAAAGATCTCTATATTAAAATTCTATAAAGCACAGTAAACAGTAACAAATGAAACTAATTCAGTATTACGTGTGATGAGTTTGTTTAAAAATAGAACAGCATCAGGTAGTTTGTGCAGTTTTACAAGTACAGTATCTACAGGGTGTCTTACAGAACCAGCCACAGTTCTGGAAATGTTAACTGTAACACAATGTGTATGTGTGTGTGTGTATGTGTGTGTGTGTTAGTGTTTATTATAATCACTGGTGTGTATTTAGTGTGTGTGTGTGTGTGTTAGTGTTTATTATA
>JBCNYH010000002.1:18061147-18074999 GCA_039654325.1 Tandanus tandanus | reverse complement strand
ATCCTTCCCTCACTCGTGAACAAGACCCCGAGATACTTGAACTCCTCCACTTGGAGCAGGACCTCATTCCAGACCCGTAGGGTGCGTTCCACACTTTTCCGGTTGAGAACCATGGCCTCGGACTTGGAGGTGCTGATTCTCATCCTGGTCGCTTCACACTCTGCTGCGAATTGCTCCAGCGAGAGCTTAAGGTCCTGGCTCGATGAAAGCCAAAAGCACACCATCTGCATAAAGCAGAGACGAGATCCTATGGCCACTATGGTCCCCTCCTTTAAACGCCACCTTATCGTGGTGGAGGGGTTTGCGTGTCCTAATGATCCTGGGAGCTATGTTGTCAGGGGCATTATGCCTCTGGTAGGGTCACCCAAGGCAAACAGGTCCTAGGTGAAGGTCTAGACTAAGTGTGGTTCAGAAGACCTCTATGAGCATTATTTCAAGGACAAAGTTTCCCTTGCCCAGATGCAGGTTACCGGACTGCTCACCTCGACTGGGGATGTTGTCGAGAGGTGGAAGGAATACTTCGATGAGCTTCTCAATCCCACCAACACGCCCTCTCTGGAAGAGCCTGGGGTTTAGAGGGGGGTCTGCCCATCACTGGGGCAGAGGTCGCCGAGGTAGTTTAAAAAGCATCACACTTATCATAATAAAAATCACACTCATCAGCCTACCAGAGAAAGTCTATTCAGGAGTACTGGAGAGGAGAATCCGGCTGATGGTTGAACCTCGGATTCAGGAGGAACAATGGGGTTTTTGTCCCGGCCGTAGCACTACACACTCTACAGGATCTTGGAGGGGGCGTGGGAGTTTGCCCAACCTGTCCACATGTGCTTTGTGGACTTGGAGAAGGCTTTCGACAGCGTGTCCCTCGGGTTGTCTTGTGGGGTGTGCTCCGGGAATATGCGAATTCGAATCTCACACACACACACACAAAGTTCACTAGTTTATATCTGATTTGATATATACACAGTGTTATTTTTGCTGGCATCTTATCTTACTGCAACTGACGCATCTACATCCTGTCCCCCCAAATGCAAACCATCAAACACATTTTAGCAGATTGCAACTTTGTATGCAAGTAAACCAGCTGGTGATGAAAATATACATATTTTTTGTGTAATAGGAGAGTTAGTCTCCTATGAATCTGAACCTCTGAATCTCAGGGGACCTCATAATACAAAAAACTGTGAACCTTGAATGTTTTGAATAAAAGTTTGCATTTCTGTGAAGCTTGATAACCTTCATGACTTGCTCGCTCTGGTTTTAGTGATGAAGTAGTCGATGGGGCTTTTAGGTCTCTGCTTGTTTTTTTTTTAATAAAAACCCGTCTCTGTTCAGTTATATAAGGCCTTCTTTCATCCATCAAACAGTCCATAGACATGTTTGGCATTTTGACCTGATCCAGGACCGTTTTCCTGTTTGAGTTTAAATACTGTATGTGAAACCACAAGACAGCTCCTGATTCAACAGCAAAAATGTAGTTACTACAGATGCCCCCATTTACCTTGGCTAGCAGTTTGGCTAAACCCCTATGTTTACTTAAGGTAATATCTTATTTACTTGCAAGCCATTTTTACTGTTCTCCAAACTAGATTTCCTGCAAAGCTTACTACGTGGATCCTGCAAAATTAGCAACAGGCATATTAAACGCTTGAATTTAAATATCCTTTGGGTGGAACAGATTGTCAGTGTCGTTCTTCTAAAGAAATAGATCATCTGAGCTGTTAGCGGCTTTAAGTAGCTCTATAAGAGCATGGCATCCATTATCTTAAGGGAATGCTACTTTCGGAAAACTTTCTGATGAATATGCAAACGTCTGTCTCCCTCTCTCCTTGGGAAATAAAAAATATTTCTTTCTCCAATATTGGGTGAGTCAGAATGCCTTTGCCAGAAGTGCCATGTTGTTTGGACCAGTATATGTTAAAATATTTGTAATGAATTTTTTGTGTGCATCTCTTCTTTGGCGACATTGAGAGCGCACAATCAAAAGAAAAGCCCATTTAGTCAGCACTGAGCTACAGTGTGAGTATGAATTTGTTTTCTGGCGCTTTCAGCAGCTTTAGATCACTGTACAGGAGGCATTCTGCCAGAGTCTGTCTGTGCATTAATTTGTATCGCTGCCTGCAGTAGAGTTTAGTTCTGCCAAATGGGCTTTTGACAGCTGTTTTTCACCTTTATGTTTTTAGCATGTCATGGAAGGATTTGGTTTGAAATAATTATATTTTATTATTCCTCTGCCACTAATGAAAAGAATGGTATGACTAACAGAATGAATATCAGAGCTGTAACACATGATACCCTAAATTGATTTAATTCTATATTTTCTTTTTAATTAATTGAAGAAGAGGATATATGAGACAGAAACACACTTGGACCGAGAAAGAGAAGGTTCTTTGCCCTTATTCTCTTTCAGCTGGTGAGGCACACAAGATGGAGATATTGATCCTTACAGACTCTGTTGACTTTGCATAAGCAGAACCTAATTCAGTCAACACACATGGTAGCAGATATATAAGTAACAGTAAATTAGATTTATACATGTACAGTTTGTGAACCCTTTAGAGCTTTCTGTATTTCATCATAATTAATGATCCAAAAAATCATTAAATCTTCACACAAGTCCTAAAAGTAGATAAAGAGAATCCAATTAAACACATGAGAAGAAAATATTCTACTTGATCTTTTATTTATTGAGGGAAATGATCCAATATTACATCTGAGAGTGGCAAAAGTATGTGAACCTCTAGGATTAGCAATAAATTTGACGGTACAAAGAGTCAGGTGTTTGTAATCAACTGGATGACAGTCAGGTGTCAGTGGGTGCAATGTTTTATTTAAAGAACAGGGATCTGTAAAAATCTGATCTTCACTTGATTGGAGGTGTGTCATGGCACAAAGAAAGGAGGCTTTTGAGGACTTAAAAAAAATTATTGCTTCTCAGGCTGGAAAGGGTTATAAAACCACCTCTACAGAGTTTGTACTCCAGTTTGGACAGATTGTGTCCAAATGTGAGAATTTCAAGACTGCGGCCACACTCCCTAGGATTGGGCGACCAACAAAGATCATTCCAGACAAGTGTGTGTAAAAGTCAGTGAGGTCACAAAGAAACCGGGGGGAATTCTAATCAACTAAACATCACATTGGTTAATGTTAATGTTCATAAGTCCACCATCAGCAGAGCAAAAGTATAAAATGGTGTGTAGGGCAGGGTTGCAGGAAGAAAGCCACTGCTCTCCAAGCCACCCTTCTGCAGTTTGCCAAAGATCATGTGGGCAAGACCAGATATTGGAAAAATGTTTTGTAGACGGATGAAACCAAAACAGAACCTTTTCATTTAGATGAGAGGCGTTATGTTTAGAGTAAGGAGAACACTGCACTGCCTTTTTATCTCCATTCAAAATCGAACACACCTCTTTTAGTTGGTCAAGAACTTTGTTAGGCAATAATCAGATGGTTAGGTGTTCATGATCAGGGTAGCAGCCAAATTATTCAGGAAGGTAGCTCTCCAGGAACAGCATTGGAAACCTGTGGTCATAGTTTTACAGTTGACATTGTCGCAAAGCAGCTTTACATAGTAAAACAAATTTTTAAAATAAATTAAACATTTCTTCTACAACCCCTACACGTCCCTAATGAGCAAACCCATGGCAATCGTGGCAATGTTAAACTCCCTCAGATGACACAAGGAAGAAACCTTGAGAAACCTTAAGTCCTACAGGTTTAGCAAAAGAGTTTATCACCAGCAGTGAAAAGTCATCTTCACAGTCTCAGAGTGCAAATCTCTTGTGTGAAGGTGATATCTTTGCCTAATTGTCGTCCACGGAAGGCCCAGGTCCGTGGGCCTAATACGTGAACGGGCCATTGGCCAACGATCTATAAAGTGTTTTTAAAAAGGGTCAACCTTTTTTTTAAATGCCTTTTAAAACGTTGTGACAGAATGTGTCACTGGTCTGTTTAAGGCAGTAGTTTTAACTGAATATACATCATATGAAAGGTACTACATGCATGCTGTCAGCTCAGGACAGACTGCTGTATTAAAATTATTAGATGTCTAATTCAAACCATTAGTGGACTTCTTTAAGAATAGAAGAAAGGGGAATATAAAATATTTCACCCTTTCTTGTTTTCTTCTTCTGATGTTTTTTAAGAATAAATAAAATACCCGTTCTTATTTTTTTTTCCTCCTGGGTTTACACCAAACAAACAATGGGGGAAAAAAAGGATAGCATTATTTTAAATAAATTTCTTTTTCAACAGCCTAAAAAGACAAGGAATGATGGGTCACTTGTGTGCTCTGTACTGTAGCAGTACGCCTGAATCTGCACTCTGACTGCAATTTCAAGAGTTAAAAAATGCGAATGGACCTACTGCAGTTGGCAATGGCAGATGGCTTGCAGCCCATTGAGTTTTGCTTTATTTGTTTTAATAAAGAAATATCAGCATTTAATGCTGGGGTCTGTATTAAATCAATTTGCTTGTGCAAAGTGACATAACCGAACCTGTTCTGTGTCTTTTCAGCATAACGAGAAAACTTAATAGTATTACATTCACTCCAAGTCTCTTAATGAAAAAGCGCTCTGGCTCATTTTATGAATCATTTATTCTCCCCATTCATGCATTTTGCATGTTGAACATCAGGCCTGTCTTTTGATTGCTATTCCAGATAGAGCTTTGTTTTGCTAATGGGTTGTTTTTCTGGTTGTTTCCATCCATATTGGTAGGCTTATTAGAACACAACTTTCTGCTTTGCGGAGTTCACGGTGTTCCAGAATGGGTTGGGATTTATTATATGGTGGATGACTTTAAAATAGCAAAGCAATTTTTTTCAGAGATGTGCAAAAATGATCCCATTTTTGTTGGTTTGAATTGTCAGGCATAGAAACTGGCAACACAAGGCTTTGGAAACATTGCTGGTTTCCATTCTCTTAGGATTAAAAAAAAAAAAAAAAAAAAAAAAGGATTTTATTTGTTCTCTTTTTAAATGCACTATTAGGGAACAGATGTTTGTGGGTTCAGAAGACGGATTTTCTCCTATTAAGCAAAGCACAAAACTGTAATTGGTTCTTGCTGTTACTGCTGCATGATTGAATTATTAGGTCAATGCTTTCTACCAGACGAAGCCTTTAACCACTTTTGAACTGGGACGCTATTGAAACGCTATTCTTTTGTTAGTGATGGAGTTGGAGAGCGAGCATGTGCAAGTTTGTGTGTCAGTCTGCTGACACTAATTTGAAGACCTGGGTAATATTATGGCAGTTTTTGTATTGTCAAAATGTATTGTCAATGCACTACTGTATCATTTCGAATTAGAATTTGTAACTTTCCTAAAATGTCAACTTGCATATGCTATAGATTTAGATCTATAAATTTAAATCTACAGCATATACAAGCTGACACACATGTTGCAAACAGTAGGGTACAGTTTTAGTCAATGTTATTGTTATTGTGAGATAAAGCACATATTCACCACATGCAATGTGGGAACAGTTAAGAGAATTTCATTATAATATGGAATGAGTTCATAACTGACATTGGGAACTCCCAAGGGGTGCAGCTGTCGAAGCATTTTCCATTGTCAGCAGATTGCGATTTCAACTCTTGAAAGTCATGTAGCCATCCGTGGCTTGGTATCCTTGAGAATATAATCTGCCATGCTTACTGGATGGAAATGATGGCTTTACACTAGCCAGTTGTGTTAGCAAAATAGGACAGTTGGTACTCTCCTCCAAGTCTGTTCAGCAGCAGCTCTATAAGGTTACACTGGCGTGGGTTAATTCATTATACTGTAAATTTATGCTAATTCACACCTTGATAGATTAGTAGCAGCCTTGGTATAGTACAAGATCTACACTGTACAAACATACAGATGATGATTCAGCCTGACTTACTGGAGAGTTTCATTTAATTTATGAAATGGAAAACCCTTGTTTAAGGCAAAGCAGAAAGAATAGACACCTTAATGCACATTATTTGCTCATTTTTCAAACTGAACTGAAACAAAAGTAAATTTTGACGATTGTCTCATTGACGTTCTGCATATCCCAAAGTGCTATATCTGTACCTTAGTCATTTGGATTTTACCTTCTCTATCCCATGGTAATGCTTAAAAGGGTTCACAGTGAAGTGAATACGCCACTTGAATTAACCTCTGACCTTTTGATCTTGATGAGAACTGGTGTCTGTAAAGGTTCTCAGGGATGATATCTTCTTGCATAGTCTTGTAGTCTCTTACTGTGCTGAGCTGCATGGCATATTTTAAACTTGGTTTCCTCCTCAGAAAATCTGCTGCCTCAGTTGCTTTCCCAGTATGGGACCTGCAAGCCCTGTATAAGATTACAGCTGTATTTTAAAGGAACATGAATCATTTTCAAAGCTTGGCTTATTGATCATTAATTTTGCTAGCCAGTAACCTGCACATTTGATGAACACTATAGAAAGAGTAATATTGAGTATCCTGGCAGTTTATTATGCAGTGATTTGTTGTATGAATTCATCAGAAAAGTATTTTTCCTGTTTTCTATAATTCCAGCTCCACTGGTATATTTTGTTCTCCTGCTCTCACACCTTTACTGCCAGTTGAATTTCAGTATTTCTCCCCTTTTGGCTGTTGTACCTCCTTGCCACAATGTACATCAGTCAGGGCAGGTTAGCCATGTGCTTTAGTCAGTCAGGGCATCTTGTCACAGCAGTGGGTCATGTAATGGCAAGTCCATTGACCCATACAATGAATTCTACTGAGTCCCATTAGAACACAGCAAGTATGGCATGGACTAATCTCTTCATTAGCAGGACCTTGATCAGTTTGGTGCAGAAACAGTGGGCAGAAGGATAGAGGAAAATAAAACTACCAACTCGAGAGAAAAAAAATCACTATTGTCTATTAAGGGATAAAGATCCTGTGGTAATAGTGGAGAGAAATTAAATTCTTTGTGAAAACCATCAAAATTAATAGATTATTTTGCTTTATTTTTGCAGATTGTAACAGCTACTCTTCATCATTGCGTGAATTAAGAAAAAAGAAAAGAAAAAAGGCTGTTAATTTGTTAGGGTGGGTTTATCAATTCTTCTCCATCAGGCCAACCAACAACATTACAATAAATCTGATAAATAACTAGGATGATAGTTTTAATGGTGTTCTGCACAGTGCACGACAATCTAATCGAATGTATTTCTTAAGTCAAAGATTGAATAACTGTTGTGTACTCTGCCTTTGAGTCCCCTTTGTATGTGGCCCTTAAAATTTATGGAATGAATAAAACTCATTTTTCTTTGTTCCATCTTTTATTTGACAGGCATGGAACACGATGTGCTGGAGAAGTAGCTGCTGTTGCCAACAATGGCGTCTGCGGTGTTGGTGTAGCCTATAACGCTAAGATAGGAGGTGAGTCTGCATATTTATTCTGATTTTTTTTATTTATTTATTTTTTAATTATTTATTTTTTTATAAAGAAAATGGGTGAGTTTAACAACTACAGGTACCAATACTTCTAATAAATTGATCAATCTACATTGTGTTGAGTGATCAGAGA
Source organism: Tandanus tandanus (assembly GCA_039654325.1). Taxonomy (NCBI): domain Eukaryota; kingdom Metazoa; phylum Chordata; class Actinopteri; order Siluriformes; family Plotosidae; genus Tandanus; species Tandanus tandanus. The sequence goes on along the minus strand of JBCNYH010000002.1, from coordinate 18,067,473 downwards.
CACAATTAGCCTCACCACTAATGCGCTGGGATTTCCACTTTAGGTAATTTTCACTTTAATGTGGCCATCATATTTTGATTTGAAACACCTGAATCTTTATTATAACTCAAGGGCACTTCTGAATCTAGAACAAGTTATTTTGGGCATTAGCCTTGCTCCACTGGTACATCCTTGTAACATACTATCGCGGGGCCTCAGCATTGACCCATCTGTGCCAAAGATTTGCGTGTACGCATGTGTAATCCTTTTAAACGTTTCATTCAGTTCTGTGTATATTTTATCTCCTTACTCCTCACGGTACTTTATTTGTGGAACCTGGCACAATCCTTCAGTTGTTCAGCACTGTTCAGATGGCATCCAGTTGTTTGTATTCACAAGGGACGAGAGTGAAACTGTTCATAGGTTACCCTCTGGATCTTGGGTCGCAGCTGGTAAAGCTTAGCAATGTAATCCTTAAGCAGATTTTAGCCTATTTTTACCACTTCAGGTATGTCATGTCACAATGAATAGGATGTAAGAGCAGCAGGCATTTGCTAACTGTGTGGTTCCACAGGTTTCAGTTACTTTAACAATGGGTGTTTGAAGAGGTCATTCAGGTCCCACCCTGTATTGTGTCACTGCTCAACTTTGTTACAAAATAAACAGTACAGCTTTGGGAATATTGGTTTTGGTATTTTATATATATAGGGTGTTTTTACAAAACAAACTCCACATATGCAAATTTCTTTCATTCCCAAATGACGCATAAATGTCAGCTCGATTAGCTCTCAACACGTCATCATACAGAATACAGGCACATTGTGACTGAGCAAGGCATAACAATAGACAGGGCTTCAATATGCTAAGAAAAAATAAGGCCCCGACTTACAGTAATCAAGGCTAAAGAATTTATGCAGCACTCTGGCAAAGTGGCTTTAAAACGGTCTTCTGCGGACGCCTGATCTCCCCCACCACCCCCCACCAACTACACTGTAATGTCCTTGTTTAATGCCCCACTTGAGACTTTTCGCAATCTTTTTGGCAGTCTTTTTTCCTCCTGCAGGTGAATATCTCGGGTCATCCTCTTTCAGTCTGCTTTTAGGTCATGGATTGGTTCCTTCCCCACTTCTCTAGCTTGTGCATATGTTCACGCTCTTGCTTAGCCATAACTTGTATGACAAAAAGTGTCCAAATGCCACTATGAAAAAACTGTCTAAAAAATAAAATAAAAGCTTTTACTCCATTATCCACTCCAGCTCTTGCTTCCACGCAGCACAAATCCTTCTCCTTTTAGTTTCCAAATGAGAATCAGCAGCTGTTAAGCAGCCATACTTTGTGTTCCTTTATTTCATCTGCAGGGAAAACTTTCACCTAATAGGCTTCTCTTCTAAATGGCCTGGGTAAGGAAATGAAATTGAATGTGAAGAGAAGATCAGAGGGAAATTGAAGGGAGGCTTTGGAGAACTGACCCAAAGCAATGGCTCAGCCTGCCTTCTGTTAAGGGAAGCCCCAGCACGAGTAGGCCACACTCGGATTAAGACACTTCACTGCCAGCACTCATTAAGCAAGCATATTATCTTGGACGGCTTTCTTCTGTTCCATGTGACTTTGTAACAGATAACTTGTCCTCTGGAAGGTTCATGTGAGAAGAGATTTAAACAGTTCTACTATGTTTCAGTGCCATGCATTTTATTATCCAAGGTGTATCTCTCTCTTTTGTTTCTGTAGCTTTCTCCAAGTGCTTGAGGGATTTGAAGATTTTTGGTTTTTAGACACACAGCTTAGGCTGTCTGTTCCTGATATCTGGCTGGGATACTCAGTTCAGCTTCTGGTTTCTCTGTAGCAGTGGCAGCTCTCGGTTTTAAGATTACTCAGAACTTGAAAGTTCTCGGTTTTCTTTGCATTGGAGCCAGGATAAATGAAGTATGTGTGACCTTATCTCCATGACTTTCAAAGAGCTGAGCTGCATTGTTGTAAAGATGACTATCACTGATCTCCCTTTTTTCCTGTGCTTTAACTTATGGCCACTGAGTGCTTTTTGCAGTTTCTTACTCTACAGGCTAAACCTTACATATTTTATCCAAATCAATTTAGCTAAAATGCAGCTGACATTTTTAGACTGCGAAGCCTTGCCTTCTTTCCAATCGTCCCATGAGAATTAAGGTTCACTTTGTACAGAGAAGTGGAAACTGATAAGAGAGTTAATTGTTTGACTTCTATAAAGGGATACCTGACAGCAGTGAGGAAAGAAGATGGCTGTCACCTCTGAATGAACCTGAGGATTGAATAGAGCTCTGGTCCCCGTCCTTTTCTATTTTAAAGATATTTCGCTTTATAATCTTTACAAGCTCTGCAGATGTCTTTGTGTTGTACTGGAGCTGCTTTAAGCCTCTGTCTGGAACATCTTCATCAAGTGCTGAACCCTTGGGTAGTTAAACGTTTGGCTGATTTTATGTCTCTCTCCCACCCCAAACCCAAGTTGGGTTTTTCTTATATTGTAGTGACAACTTTAAACCCATAAAAGTTTATGACCACAACCTGCTTTTCTAAGCTATCTAAGCAGCAGTGAGGAATTGTCTTTGCAGTTGTCTGCTGTATATTTTTTTTCCTCTTGAGAAAGAACACTGCTGGCCTGGTATCATCAGAGCTTTTCTCTCCTGTCATGTAATCATGATTAAAGGTATTGAAAACAAAATAGAAGACCTTACACTCATTCTCTGGCAGTTGGAACGCATGACAAGTGTTCAATTTTCACAACTCTGTAATCTGGGGCCTTCTCTTAAGAATAAATCTGTCCTTCAGGTTCATAGGGAAATTGGTGCCAGTTCCAGCTGTCTTTGGGTGAAAGGTGGGGTACTTCCTGAACAGGTTGCCAATCTGTCTAACACAAAGATGAACATTCACACCTATGGGCAATTTAGAGTAGCCAGTTAACCAGATAGGTGTCTCTTTGTTCTGTGGGAGGAAACCAGAGTGTCTGGGGTAAACCAGGTATAGGGGAGAATGTGCAGACTCCTCATTGAAAGGCCCCAGTGAGTCATGTGGTTTGAACCTTCTTGATGTGAGGTGATAGTGCCAACCACTGCACCACCACTGAGCCTTCTTATGAATTAAATGTTTAAGGTAATACATGATTCTCAAATCTAATGGGTCATGTTTGTTTTTAGGTGTGCGGATGTTGGATGGAGAGGTAACTGATGTGGTGGAGGCTCAATCTCTCAGCCTCAACCCTCAGCATATAGACATCTACAGTGCCAGCTGGGGGCCCGAGGACGATGGGAAAACTGTGGACGGCCCTGCCAAGCTGGCAAAGGAGGCTTTTTTACGAGGAGTAACTGAGGTCAGTGATATTGACTTCTTCTCTCCGGTTCTCGTTCTGCCTCCTGTAAACCCCCACCACCCCCCACCCCCACCACCCCCCACCCCCACCCGAAAGTTTTATTATACTTTGTCTTTAAAAGAAAAAAAAAAACTTACTGGTTTAGTATTTCAATGTTTTGTTGTTACCAAGAAAAAAATATCTTTGGAAATTATATACATTCTTTCATTGCTTTGTCTTATTACATGTTCTTACTTGCTGTCAGTAATAAGCATCGTAAGTCCAGTTTACCACTGACCATAATTTTTTCAACCGTTACCATGGAAAACATCTTTCAAAGGTGGATACGTGTAGTCCAGAATGTCTAGGTTTGGCTTAAATTGCCTTGAGTTATGTTGGGGAATAGCAGGCAGTGACACACACACAGCACCCACCACCCACCCCCTACCCCCAAGCGCCAATTTTTTATGCAGATATCCCTGGAGTGTTAGCAGATTAGAAAAACTTACCACCTAATTGCTGTCTAGGTACATGTTAAATTGGCATAACACTGAGAGTAGTTGGTGGTGGTGTTGCTGCTGTTGTGGACAGTTGGCATTAAAGTCCTCCTCTTCCGTTATTACTGACAAGAAACTTTGGAGGTATGTACTAGATGACCTGATGAAGAAATCTGTGCAGCCAGATTTTTGCAGTTCAAACCAGAAACAGAATTATTGGCATTACCAGCTATATAGCTGTATCCAGATTCACCACAGATATACCTCCAGTTTGTAGCTCAATTGAGCTTGTTTCTTCTCTAAGCCAATTGTTGTCAGTCAGGTTTTGCATAAACAAAAGAAGCAAAAACTATTTGTTCCAATTTTTTTAACAACAGCATAAAATCGTGCCTATCCCTTTCAGTTGCCCTCTTCTATAATGCAGTTGCTCACGTACGCGGCAATGTTTTTGGGGTGGTGTAACTGGCCTCAAGCCAACAGACAAACAATAGAAGAGAGGCCAGTTTTTTCAGTGCAGACTGCTTTGTACTCTGAGCATGTAAAATGTTCAAAGCAATAGTGTAGTATTGAATTATGAAAAAACAAAGGTGTAGTACTGTCCTCCATTGTGTGTGCAGACTGAGTGCATAAGAGTTTCTGCGAGTAAACCCTCAGAACCTGTAACACTGTGTCAGTAATTAAGTTATTCACCAAAGGCTTGGTGGATGTTGCTGAATTGCACTATTTAATTCAGCAACGTCCAATTGTTTTAATATATTCTAAACAGGAACATAAAAAGAAAATTTATTAAACATTTTTGTAGTTTATTTTTTTTTACATATTTCAAGCAGGACAGACAGGTCAGGTAAGTTCTGTGTAGCACATAAGCACTCTCTGCAAAGCCGTCTTTTTAAACTCATTCAAAGAATTTTTGTTTTTTCATTTTTAAAGTGTTAAAATGATCACATTACCTGCTTTATCACAATGTTCTCATGCCCTTCATGACAGCATCTCTTAACTCATTCATAGAAGGAATTCCTGTGTTTTTAAAAAAACGTGGGTTAAATATGAATTTCACATTTAGCACCATTACACGCCATGCTCTGTATTTGATGTGTTTTATGGGAGTTTGGTCCTATTCGGTTTAAGGTGTTGTTCTTTTGGAAAACATCTGAAGTCTACACAAGCTGACCATCCATATGATTTCAGGAACCTCAATACACACATATTTGATTTGATAAATATATTCATAGTGACTGAAGTATGCAGGAGACCCTTGCAGATATCCAGAATTTCTTTAGTCGTGGTCCTTTGCACAAGGATGGTTCTGTATTGCAAATTTCCTCAGCCTGGCGAGATCATGAGCCCTGCCCTGTGCCAGCACTCAAATTTGTTTCAGAAAATTAGATTTGCATAGCAGAATAAATCCTAAAGCAAACAGGCCTGAAGCCTGGGCAAACGCATGCAAAAGGAGGCTTGTGGTCCAGCAGGTGTGTACGTGGACAGAGAGCTCAGTGCACTTTCTCTGAATTTGAGTAGAGTTGTTTTTATTGGAGGCTTTTTTTTTTTTTTAATTGCTTTATTGTTAAGAACCTGACGTACAGGAGATGGCTGCATAAACAAAGCCTTATCAAAGGTAATGAGCAAACGGCACCTGTATTGAGTCACACACGCTGCTTTCCTTTGCCTGAGAGAGCACGCTGAATGAAAGCCATGTGGGATATTAAAGTATACCCAGAAAACATGCCTCACACATTTCTCTATCGCTCTCAACATTCGTATCACCTGCTATTTGCTTGTAGAATTTTCATAGTTTCTTATTAAAAATATATAAACAGACACAATTCATCTGAGGACATCTACATTGTTCTTATGGCAACGCATACTGAGTTTATGATAGCTGCCTGCTAGAAGGAGTCTTCCAAACATCTTCAAACCCGTGCCCCCAAACTGTATTTTATCTTGTCAAAACACACCATCAGATAGGCTTTGTGGTAGAAACCTTAAACATAATTGTGCTGTGTGTCCTGACCTTTTTTACAGGGTCGTGGTGGGCTGGGCTCTATATTTGTTTGGGCATCTGGTAATGGTGGCCGGGAGAAGGACAGCTGCAACTGTGACGGCTACACCAACAGCATTTACACACTCTCAATCAGCAGCAGCACACAGTATGGCAATGTGCCATGGTATAGCGAGGCCTGCTCCTCCACCCTCGCAACCACCTACAGCAGCGGAGGACTCAACGAGAAACAGATTGTGAGTATCATTTTGCACCTCTACATAGCAATGAATGCTCCTCTGATCCAGCCCAGTTCTTTTGATTTTACAGCAATGCAGGTGTATTTCCTTTGAAGTAGCCTATGTACTTTAATATACAAAGCACTGAATTAGCAATGACCTGATGTCTTTAATGCCTGTGGTTGTATACTACACTGTAGGGGTGCCGGAAAATAATCGATTCACGTCTGAATCGCAATTCTTATTTATTAGCATTCTGAATCGATTCAAATTTTCAAGAATCGATTTTTAAGAACACGTTTTTTCGAGCATTT
>JBCNYH010000002.1:18029826-18046062 GCA_039654325.1 Tandanus tandanus | reverse complement strand
TATATGTATATATATGTATATATATGTGTATATGTATATATATGTATATATATGTGTATATGTATATATATGTATATGTGTGTATATGTGTATATGTATATATATGTGTATATGTATATATATGTGTATATGTATATATATGTGTATATGTATATATATGTGTATATGTGTATATGTATATATATGTATATGTATATATATGTATATGTATATATATGTATATATATATATGTATATATATATATGTGTATATATATATATATATATGTTGCAATTGTTGAATATTTAAACCTATATATGCCCTTTTACTGTAGGCAGTTCATATGGTGATAATCTTAAAGGAGTGTCCCTCAACAATAATTTCTGTATTTGCTTTAATGTCTTGCATACATCTAAACTAGATCTTCTCTAACACTGTCCCTGGAAATCTAACTTCCTGCAGGTTGTATCTCCAACTTTAATCATGCACACCTGATTACCTGAGTGCCTTGGTGACGTTCTTGAACAGGACAAAGAGTTGTATTAGATTTTGGTTGGAGATAAAACCTGCAGGATGGTAGATCTCCAGGAACAGGGTTGAAGACCACTGATCTAAACAAATTGGCAAAGTTGATGTCTTGTCGTCTTCCTCCTCAAAGACCGCCCATCTTTAGACGGAACGTATTGTGGTATGGCGCTGTTTGTTCATCTGTTAACTTTAACTTTTGCCGTAACTTCTTACAGCCTTGGTAGAATTCACTGAAACATTGAATAGTGATCCTTCTTATTACATGGTGACACAAAGGTCAAGGTCAAAATATTATTAAAATATTGCATACAAAAACTTTAAATCAAAAACTTTAACCTTTGCCATGACATATTATGGACTTGGTAGAATTTCTTGTCTCTGATGTTTCTTGCATTTTTTGTTTTTCTGCAAGAATTTAGGCAATAATAATATGTAGACCGCATGAATAAATACCTTACTTTACACTCTATAAGAAAATAAGATGTAATTAAATATAAAATGTCATGTTAATAATGTTACCATTAAAAACTACCAGGGCACAAAAAAAAAGTTACAGGCATTAAGTGTTAATGTTTTTGTGCCTGTATTTTAACAGTGGCAGGTGTATTGTGCACCACTGTTGCTCTTGTTTCCCCTGTTTTTATTGAAATTTATGAAGTTAAATGCCTTAGTGTACTTTGAAATTAAATCATATAATTTAGAAAATTTTGTGGATTAAACTAAGCTGTGAAATTGTTCTGTTAAACATTATTTAATTTTAAGTTTTGACTTGTCAAAGTAGCCACTTTCTGCAGATATCACAGCTGAAGGCACTCTTGGCATTCTTTTGATGTTGGATAGCAAATATCGTTTAGGAAGTTCTTCCTAACCCTGTTGCAAAAGTTCCCACAAATGCGTTCTACTTGTTGGTTGCTTTGCCTTCACCCTTCTGTCCACTTCATCCCCAAAAACAGTTGGGTGGAGGTTATGTCTGGAGACTGTTCTGGCCATTTCATGATTTGTACACCAACCATCTTTATTCTTTATTTTAAGGTAGTTCTGACATACTGTTCACCTTTTCTTTCTTTTCAGGTCATTCTCTGGACTTGAACTGCATCCAATTTAATGCAACAGAAAAAATTGGGGCGTTCTAAAAACATTGACTGGTAGTGTATAGCAATGGCATTTCCTCTCAAGAACACTGTTTTTGCAGTTTTACAAATAAACCAAGATGAATTGTTTTACACAAAATTTTGCAAAATGGATTGATATAATTTTTGGGCTGTCCAACACCAACATAATGTTCTAAAAATATTGGTCAGAAAACTAAAAGTGTCACCTTTTTTCTGTCCTTTTTGCATAGTTAAAATATTCTAATACATTAAAAAAAGCTTTGAAAATCCAATAAGCTGCTTGTATTTAGGACTGTAACTATGAGCTAAACACCTCACTCCTGGTCAAATCATGTATGTGGAGTACCCTAAAAAGGTGTGTGTATGTGTGATCTGTGTATTTATTTATTCATTTATTTTCCTAGCTGCTTAATCCTAATTAGGGTTGCGGGGAGGTTGTCGCCCACCTCAGTCGACTGTGGGCAAAGGAGGGGTACACCCTGAACAGTTCACCAGGCCATTGCAGGGCCAAAACACATACAGCCATTCACACTCTCATACCTAGGGGCAATTTGGAACCGCCAGTCAGCCTACTGTGCATGGTTTTTGGACTGTATATGTTTGTTTTTTTGTGTGTGTGTATATGTATGTAAGCTCGCCAGGCCATCGCAGGGCAGAAACACATTGATGGTAACCCAATGGCCTGCTCTTTACCAACGACAGCAATGTTTCTTTTACATGCCTCTCACCACAGACAGTGAGAGACATTTCTGGCCTTTGATAACCCAATTAGCTGCACTGTGGGGTGGCAGCAGTGACAACTCTGTGATAGTGGGGCTTGAACCACCCGACTTTTGAATCAGTAAGCCAACACCCTACCACCGAGCCACCACTGACCACTGTCTTTCTGATCAATTTAATTTATGTTTATAGGAACAAAAATGTCCTTTTTTTTTTTTTTTTTTTTCAGGAACACGGACATTCCTAAGTGTCCCCAAATGTTTGAATGGTAGGGGTGTGTGTGTGTGTGAATATCCATTGCATTTGGTAGTCCTTTTCCTGATTCTGCACCTCTTTTAAAGCATAGGGTACTAAACTGTACTTAAGTATCTATATTTTACCTGAAAATGTTAATACAGTGTACGTTCGAAATTAAATGAAGGTGCATAATTGAACCTTAAAGTCGCTGTTAACATTACTCGAGTGTGTCATGTGACTCATGACACATTACTTTTTGCATTAAGTAGAATAAAGTGCTCAACTGATTTGCACAACTGCCAGTGGTGTTCACCCATCCAAATCCAAACAGAGCCTTTGTCAACTGTTGTTCTTGCAACTTTATCCTAGATGAGACACTATAACCCCTGACTCAGCACAAAGACAGAATTGCATTCTTGATCAGTCTGAGGTGGCCAGACATTCCAGCTTTGAACGGTCATAAGATGGTAAAACATTCCTCTGAGAAGTGCCCATCACGTAACCACCAGCTTGCAATAACTCCTCCTTCTGGAGTACAAACAAACCAAAGCAGACATTTTGTTTCAACAAAGAAAAGGGAGTAGTGTTCAGGAAGACACACTGCTAAAATGTACCTAAGAACCAAAGTTGCTACTAATGTAGAGCAAGACCCACTGGCCCTATACATTCTAGAACACATTTAATTGGATGATATCAAGATTAGTAATGATTAGGATGAGTCATTAAAAATTGTTAAATTGTTTTCAGAGAGAAATCTATTCATCCATTTTCTATATGGCTTAAACTTTGTGGACTGTGGTTAGACTCTGGCTGTAATCAATCACACTGGACAAGAGGTGGTGTACATCTTGAAAAGATGGCTGTTCTATTTCAGGGCTAACACAAACAAACAACCTTTCACACTTAGTTTCACATATACTTTCACACTAATGTGAAATTTAGAGTATATGCTTGATGTAATCTGTATATTTTTGAAGTGTGGTAGGAAACCAGAGTACCTGGAGGAAACCCACACATGCACAGAGAGAACGCACAAACTCTATACAGAAAGACCCCAGTCGGCCTTGTGCTTCGAACCGAGAACATTCTAAGTGTGGGTGCTAAGCCCCCTGCACCACCATGATGCCTCAAACTATTAAATGAGAATGACAATGTCTCTCAAAGCTGTTCTTTAAGGGGACGGCTCTGTTTCCGACAGCCCTACTCATTTAAGATGTGCACCTTGCTTACCCTACTCAGCTCAGTTGGGTTAGGGCTGTCCGGCCAATGAGCAGTCAAATATTTTTTTGAAACCTCATTGCTAATGTATCTTGAAACTATGAAGCAAAACCCTTGAATGAAGAAGAACTTTAAAGTATGACATATGACACATTCACTTTGGTAAAAGCGAGCTCGGAAGGAAGATCAGGGCCAGTACATTCTTGGAAGTCTGTTGGGCTTTTAGACGATACTGGCTCATCAGGCTGGAGCTTATTCACGGTTTTCTTAGCATGAAGCAACTAGGGGTTCAGCTCCTCCTGGATGGGATGCTAGTCCATTGCAGGTTACCCCAGTATTTTACTGGTACCCATTTATACTACTGGGTGGACAGAGGAATAATTGTGGTTAAGAACTTGACATGGCGTCTTAGCACTGTGGGGGACTAACGGGGATTCGAACCCACAACCTCTCGAGCATGAGCCCAGCACTCTATCCAGTACATGACCTTAATGGCCTGGCTCTTATTCCTGTGTGTATGGGCCTGGACTGGAATAGGAAGAGCCAGGTTCAGTTACCGCCCCTAAACAAATCAATCTGACTTCAACTAAATAAATAAAACGCATCATGGCTTGTAGCTTCAGTAATGATTTAAGACTTTTAAACAATAATCTCTTACACCAGGAAGAATACATGTATAAGAATATCATTTCAGAATTAGCGGCTATTATTTATCACTGCTTTCATTGCAACATTTCCGTGGTTTATGGGCCGAATCCCGAACAGCCCCTAGTCCCTTGCTTCATGTTCTCTGTAGGACACGAAACAATAGGCGGCTCCGCCCTATGCACCGCGCGCTCTGTGCTCGATAGGGGGCTGTTTTCGGATTCGGACGCGGCTGTGCGAGTGCGGCGGTTCCCTTCAGTGCAGCGTTGAACGCGACTTGCTTCTTATCCAGACACCGAAGAGTCCCAGTGTCTCCGGGTTCGTGTGTTTGTTTTGCTTCCTGGCTTTTGTTTCGTCCTTGTTCTCGTGATTAAATGGACCTTCACGCCCTTCATACGTCCTAAGACAAGATACCGAGGAGGTGAGACTGTAAACATCATTAATACTGTCGAAACCGTGGCGTCACGGAAATAATTTATCCGGTGCGGTATTAAAGTATATAATAAAATCCCAGTGCAGTCCAAGTGTCAAGATTTATAAAGGGCTGGAGTTCAGGAAGGCGGTAAGGTCCTGGATACACTGGTATGGGGGTTAAAGCTGGAGTTGATGGAGTTTATTGTCCCTCTCCTGTTATCAGATATTCGTGCTGTTTTTCTAAAGGATTTATACTATAAATAAGGGTTTTTGGACCCTACTCCTAAAGTCCAGAAAGGTGAGGGTCTTTTTTTGTAGTATATTTTCCTACTACAAGTTCATCCGATTTTCCAAAGACACCAAATACAGTCAATTGCACACAGCCACCAAATAATGCAATGGAACATAACCAACCAATCACTGACTTTGTAAACACAAGTTATTACACTGTAAGAACAAGTTTGCTTGTGTAGACAAGTTGTTTTGAACAAACAAGTGTGTAGTGCACAAGACAGCTTGTGTTACATGTAGCAATTATATTGTTTACACAAGATCAACAAAACTCCAACAGAATAATAATAATAATCATCATCATCATCTTATTCATCATCATTTTATAAATGATGCAGTGCCTTTCGTGGAATCCAAGGTCTTATAGGACTTTATAGGCTTATATTTATTTTAGATTGGGTTTTGATAGGGATTAAAAAAATAAGTTTTACAAAGGAGTGATGTCATATGAACAGACAATGAACAAAAGTACCAAGACAAAAACAGACGAAGATAAGAAAAAACCCGTTCCTGTGTTGTTTTGAGGCATCACTGAGAATTAAAAGTAAATCATGTTCAATATTATACTGTATATTGTTGTAACAGTGTTCCATGATGTAGATACGGTAATACAGTGGCTTGCATTGGTATGGAATGCACCACACTGTTGTGTAACTGGTTGCTATTGAAGGTGACATAATTAATGGAATGAATGGAGTTCAAATATGGACGGTGGTGTAGTGGTTGGCACGTCTGCCTCACAACAAGAAGGTCCTGGGTTTGAGGCCTGGGCTGTGTTCTTGAGTGGGTTTCCTCCGGGTACTCCGGTTTTCTCCCACAGTCCAAAGACCTGCGCATTAGGCGAATTGGCTGTTTCAAATTGCCCTTAGGTGTTAGTGTGAAAGGCTGAGTGTGTGTGTCGGTCCTGTGATGGTCTGGCGGAGTGTTCAGGGTGGGCACTGCCTTCGCCCAGTGTCGGCTGAGATAGGCTCCAGCCTCCCTGCGACCCTAGTAGGATTAAGCAGATTGGCAAATGAATGAGTGAGAGTGAGCTTAAATGTGTGTAAATTTAGCTGTTCATGGAAGGGGCTAGAGTTTGCTACAGGACATACTTGCCTAAACAAGCAAAATTGATATAATGACAGTATTAGTCAGAGAAACAAACAGGAGGCCAAGGCTTATTCTTAACATGATGCTTCAAGGTGGTGAATACTTATATAAGGCACTGAATACTGAAAAATTATGACGCATGGGTTGTGCAGTATATTTTGTGCAAACCTCATTTTAAATGTCTTCAAGCATATCAGAAAAAAGCCTGTAGGGTTTTATTCCAGCCAAGCAGAAACCAGAACTCATTCCACTTGCTCAGTCAGTTCATCTTGGTCTCCAGGCAACTATCTAGTTTCTCTTATTATACTGAAAGCCTGCTGTACTTTGGCTCTTTTGCAAAAAAAAAAGTTTCTTTATAGCCATGGTACTTAAAGTGGAGTCCAGGGACCTCCATCAGTCCATAAGGTATAACTAGGGAATTCAAGGTTTTGTTATATTGGTGAAAATGATAACCCACTATTATCAAAGTTACTATTCCTATAAATAATGCCATCTGTAGCATAGGAGTGTTTCGACCTTTGAATTATAAGGAGTTAACACGGTAATTTGTACAATCACCTCACAGCAAGATGGTTCCAACCTGTCTGTGGTCTTTGGCCTTTTCTTTGAGAAGATGACATGTTTTCCACATACCTTTGTGGGTTTCCTTTGGGAACTTTAGTTTTCTCCAACGGTTAAGCAACATGGGGACTAGATCAGGGGCCGCTTTAAATTACTCATAAGTGTAAATGGGAGTGTGAGCAGGAGGTTGCCTTTGTGTTAGCATGGCGATAGGTTGGTGCCCTGCCGAGGATGTACCCGGCCCCTCGTCCTGAAGTCAGTGCTCATCCACGACCCTGATGGATAATCAGTAGAGTTGGATTAAATGTTTACTTGCTGTTCAGCAGTGGTCACCAACTCTGTTCCTCGAGATCCACCTCTGTGAAGACCGTCTCCAACCCTGATTATAACCACTTGTCCGTCTAATATTTGACTTAAGAAGTTCTTGATCAGATAAAAGAGGTGTGTTAGATTTTGGTTGGAGCTCAAACCTGCAGGAAGGTGAATCTCCACGAACAGGGTTGGTGACCACTGTTGTACACAGTCAGCCCCCTCTGCCAGGTTATTAGATGATCATGAAATTTTGAGTGCCATTCGTTTGTTAAGCTTTTTTGCATCATTACTGTAGATTAAGTTTATGCTCATGCAACAGTCACTGAATCATGGATAGTTTAAGTTTTAGGTCTTTCCCATTGATTAGCACATGCGAACAAGTGTTCGGGTGTGTTGTGTGTTTTATTAATCACTGTGGACTGTTAGTGTGTATGTAAGGATTAGGGTTGCTCCAGTTAGTGATAATTTACTGTTAATGGTAAATTTGACGAATGGTACTTTACTTTGCAGTACACTTTTAAGACTTTGCTCTTGCACATGCACTTAAAGAAGTGATGTACACTGATATAAGTGTAAAGGCCTTTACACACCGGAAATTACACAAAAAATGTGGGGGGAAAGTGTGTGAGAAACATACACACAGTGATTTTCTTTTCTTTGGCATGTTCGTTTGACAGTGGTTTCATAACACAACTGTCTGATGGAGTTGTCTAGTAGTGATGAAGACATAAACCGCCCAGCCAAAAAAAAAAAAAAAAAAAAAAGTCGTACATACAAATATGTTGTTGTTCCGCCTTTAGCCTTGCTTATGGCGTGTAACCCATCATGCCATTGTTTCAACAAACTTAAGCAGCATAACATTTATTTCCATCCAGTGTTTCTCACCGACGTCTTGAATTGTTGAGGGGAAAATTTGAACCACTCCTTAAAGTCTTCTCCTGCACATCCCGAAAACTTTCAATAGGGTTAAGGTCAGGACTCTGGGGTGCCAATACATATGTGAAAATGATTCCTCATGATCCCTGAACCACTCTTTCATTATTTGAGTCCCCATTTTATATCCGTGCCATCAGGGAAGAAAAAGTCTGTTGATGTGATACCTGCTCATTCTGTACATTCAGGTCATCAGCTGACTTCATTTTATTGCCACATTAATGTTGCTGAGCCTCGACCTGACCAACTGGAGCAACAATGCCACGGAGATTTTTGGCCAGGCAGTGTACAAGAATTATGGTATCTTAAGTGAAGGTTGTATTACACGGAAAGGGAAACACGAATCACATAAGAATTCAGAATTCAAATATGAATTTCAAGAATTCAGGCTGACAGATGCATTTCTCTGATACTCACATGAGAACCAGGGAGGGTGTACATGTACGGGGTGGAGAGTTTACAGCTTTTGATTATTTTTTTGCATTTGTTACTGAACTGGTGGCATTATTGTTCTACCATGCTAGGTACCATATCGAACCCAAAATTATTTTACTGAGCCAGCCCCAGTGAGCATGATGTATTGGATATTTTGAGTATGGTATTATTTGGTAAATGAATGTAGAACTTCAGTTTTCTATCTCAAGGAAAATCCAGTTGAAAGCACCGTATGTCTGTCTGTATTTCGCAATGTATTTCCGTAGGTAATGTGTGAGCAGAGAGGTTGATTGGTAATAAACTCTGACTGGCTAATATTAGCAAGGTGATGCAGTAATAAAGAAAGTTCTGTTTATTCACAACATCCCTTTTTTGTCTTGAACTGCCCTTAAGGAAGTGAAATTCTTAACCACCAGTAGCTTTTTAGCTACTTTCTTCACATTGAAAGTCTTTGACCATGGCAGACAAAGCATACTGCACCAGTCCAATAAACATTGAAACTGACAACCTTTGCTAAGTGATATAACTGTAAAGGTTTTCACCTAAGAATTCTGCGTTATCTTTTTATTGGGAAATAAATTATGTTTATTCAGGTGATGGGATTCATTCATTTATATTCAGTAACTGATTTATCCTGGACAAAGTCATGGTGGATCCCAGACCCATTCCACTGAACACTGGGTGTACAGTGGGAATACACTCTAAAAGGGGCATCAGTCACACAAACACACACACACAGCTAGAGGCTATTTAAAGTTGCCAGTCCACTTGCTAGCATGTTTTTGAGAGGTAACTCAACATAGGAAACTGGAAAACCCAGAGGAAGCCCTAGACACATTCTCAGAAAATCCACAGAGACAGTAGCCCAAGCTCGCGATTGAGTTTTATTTCCTTTTTTTAATAGCCATTCTTTAGAAGAGGAAAAAGTTATGTAATAGTATATTTTTTCAGTACATACCACAAACATTTCTAATACTGCTGCAGCAACACAAAACTTGTATCTATCCCAACCATAATGTAGGATAATTAATGGATATTCTTTTGTTCCTCAATAGGCTTATTATTTGGGGGACATTTTCTTCTCAATTTACAATGAAAATAATGTTCATTAAAAGATATTATCCACAGAATAAATTCTAAAGCCACTTTAAAGTAATGTCACGTAACATTGACGGACACATCACGTCACCTGTGGCTAAAATCAAGGTCGGAAAAGTGTCCACTTAGCATGTCCAGGAGTAATAAATGTTCATGAGACTCGGTCTTGGCTTCAGGGTTTTTTCCACTGACGTGTGAACCAATTTATAAACGAACGTAACATGTAATGGGTTTGACAGACATTTCACCTGTGTTTTATTCATGTTGATAGAACTACCTGTATGGATCTTTTAGGAAAGTTTTTTTATTGAGTGCAACCAATGCTACCTTCTTTCCAAGTTTACTAAAACCGTACAGATATTTGCCAGTATGTACATCATATAGACCAAGATATCAAATATATGGATCTTGAAAGATTACGTTCAGAGGCCCATCTCATTAAAAAGGCAATTTTTTTGTGTGTCAACATATAACAAAATTAGCAAAACCACACATTAAACATCCTTTTCACACTCCAAAATATATTTTTTTGTTATCAATAACAGTGCTACAAATTTGTAATATTTATTTGTGAAGCCTGTAACTGAACGTGACCAGATATGTCCGACTTTGATGCCAGAAAATATGCAATTTTAGTATGAATAAAGTCAAAAAAGAAAGCAGCGGTGCTTTGTAATATACTGAAATTGTCTTTACTATTGTTTTGACTTACACTTTAAACAGTTATTAAGTTGGACATACAATTGCAGAGAAATATTTTTTACAATTTGATGCAAATAAAGAGCCAATAACTACAATAAATGGCAGTTGTTTATGCATTAAAATGCAACTTGGAAATACCCTCTTGTACCAGTCTGAATTGCTAGATGGCTAATTAGGAGCTACACTACATTCACGATAAGTGGCCACCTGACCATCGCACCCATATGTTCTACTTAAACATCCCATTCCAGATCTATTCAGTCTTTGTTGCTATAATAACCTCCACTCTTCAGGGAGGAATTCCACTAGATATTTAAACGTGGATATTGGGATTTGTGTTCATTCAGCTACTGAGTATTGGTGAGGTCAGGCAGGGATGTTGGGTGAGGGGGCCTGGGATGCAGTAAGTGTTGCAGTCCATCCCAACCATAATTACTGGGGTTGATCTCACGGCTCTGTGCAGGCCTTTCACAAGTTCCTTCATATCAGCCTTGGCAAACCATGGTCTCTTGGAGTTGCTTTGTGTACAGGGTCATTTTCATGCTGGAACATGTTTGGGCTCCTGAGCTAAAGTGATGAGAAACTAATTCTACGGCATAAAATGACATTCCAGGCAATCCTTTGCCTCCAGCTTTGTGGAAGAAATTTGGGAAAGAACCATATATGGGTGTGATGATCTGATGTCCACATATTGTTAGTCATGTGGTGCAAGCCATGTTTGTCATAGTGTCAAAATGTAATATGATTTATGATTCCTATAACAGGAGCAAATACTGGGAACACTAATGGCTGCTTGTTAGCACAATCATTATTATAGAAAAATAATTGACCATGGGGTTGTGAAGTGGAGTTGCTTTAACCACTCTTAATATTCATTATTTTTCCTGAACAACCTGTCTTAAAGTGTTTTATTCCCCCATACCACTGCTATTTGCCAGGTTTAAGAAATTCTTTCTCACTCACTCATTTGCCGAATTGCTTTTTCCTATTAGGGTCACGGGGAGGCTGGCACCTATCTCAGCCGACACTGGGAGAAGGAGGGGTACACCCTGAACAGCTCGCCAGACCATCGCAGGGCCAAAATACACACGACTATTCACTCTCACACCTAGGGGCAATTTGGAACAGCCAATTAGGCTAATGTGCATGTCTTTGCACTTTGGGAGGAAACCGGAGTACTCGGTTGGAAACCCACACAAGCACAACGATAGCATGCAAACTCCACCTAATAACACCCTAGCCGAGCCAGGGCCTCGTACCCAGGACCTTCTTGCCATGAGCTGTGACATGTTATCCACTATGCCACTGTACTGTATATTCTAAGAATTTGTTCATTCATTCATTTTCTGAACCGCTTATTCCTAATTAGGGTTGCAGGGAGGCTGGCGCCCATCTCAGCTGACTCAGGGCGAGGGCAGAGTACACCCTGGACAGCGCGCCAGGCCATCGCAGGGCAGAAACACGCTGACGGCTATGCAGCCTACTCTTGACGAAAATCAGCAATGGTTCTTTTACATGCTTCTCACCATAGACAGTCAGAGACATGGCCGGCCTTTGATAACCCAGTTAGCTGCACTGGGGGGGACAGCAGTGACATCCCGTTGATAGTGTGGCTTGAACCCCCGACCTTGGGTTCAGTAATCCAGCATCCTACCACCGGGCCACCACTGTCCCTCTAAGAATTTGTTTTTCTTAAAAAATAAAATGTTGGTGTTTTTAACCATTTATATTACATTTAAAGTAATGTAATTCAGTTTTTTTAAAGTAATTTAAATACATTACATTTGAAGTCATGTAACGTACAAAAAAAAGCTTCTCCTTTCACTTGTATTGTAAGAGAGATATAAACTGTTGTTCTCTCACTAAAAAAAAAAAAAAAATTATAGAATAAAACAAATAAGTAGCTTGTCACATTACCAAAATCCTGCAAAACACTAATGTAAAATCAATCAATCAGTCCTGTCAAACAAGCATAAAGGAACAGTTTTTTTCAGGGCTGGTTCGAAGTGCTGACACTAAAGATTTCTCCAACCGAATGTGTAGTGTATAAAAATAAGCACATCAATATAAACCTATGATTTGCCTTGCAACTGGAACTACTGTCTGAGCTACTGTTATAGAGAATTAGTCTATATCACTTAGGAATGGCGCAATCTGATTGGTCCTCTATGTCGGGATTTAATCAAAATAACAGGAATGTCTTCATTATCACACTTTAAAATGGAACGTTAATAATAAAAATCTAGTTTTGGTTGATTACGGAGTACAGTTAAAGGGCACTTAAAGGGACACCATTAAATCGCAACATCTCTAAAATAATATCATTCATTCATTCGTTTTCTGAACCGATTAATCTTAATAAGGGTCGCGGGGAGATTGGCGCCCATCCCAGTCGACTCCAGGCGAGGGCAGAGTACACCCCTGACAGCTCGCCAGGCCATCGCAGGGCAGAAACATGCTGACGGCAATGCAGCCTACTCTTTTCTAAAGGGGAGGGGGCAGCAGTGACAACCCAGTGATAGTGGGGCTTGAACCCCTCTAAAACAATATATATTTTTTTAAACAGTTGAACATCCTGTCATCAAAGCTGGTTTTGTGTCCTCATACATGTTATGTTTGCGTGTGTGTCCGAACTAGTAAACAATAGGCTTTTACATCAACAAACATAATTTTTAAAGAAGACATAATATAGGGATCGACTGATTTAGTGAGATGTTTACCTCTGATGAAGTTGATTTTCAACATATGCAGTCAGACATGGACAACTTTTTACCTTCAGCTCTGCTGTGTGCTGCTTCAACTAAGAAGGAGGCAGGACTTGGGATAAAAGCTGTTGCTGACAGTTTGAGGATCCAGTGGGGTTACGAGAAGTAGATCACAGGTTATTTTTAATGCTTTTCATTGGTTAAGTGTTAAAACCCCGACAAAAAGATTTTAAGAGTGACCAATAGCATTGATTTTTGAAAAAGAATAAAAATGACTAAATATGGAGATTCTGCCCGACAGCAACAATATACTAAAACACTTATTTACCTCAGACACAGTGGATGCCACTCCATGTTCTGTCTCGGGGACCACTGAGCCTGAGGCAAGTAATTAAATTATCCGAAGAATTCACCAGTAATGGCGTTTAGAAATATTAACTTCTGAGTCCTTGCCTTAATTGTCAGTGTTCACATTTTCAGTGCTACCCTTTAAAGGTTTCTGTTTTCCTTTAGGCTGTTGTAGTGCAGTGGGACGATGGGTTTTGGGGAGGAACTGTGGTGCCATCAGGGTCATGCTGCTCTGCTGCGGCTACAGGACTCTGAGCTCCGGCTCATGGAGGTTATGAAGAAGTGGATGACCCAGAGAGCCAAGAGTGACCGTGAGTTTTCTGCTCAGTTGCATCAGATGGCAGCCATGGTGGAGAAAATGGAGGGCCCTCAGCCAGGAGGAGGCTTGGATTACATCAGCCAACTCCATAAGGTATGCCCTTGTCCCTGCTGGATTTCATTCAATCTCACATATTATCTCTGCATTATGAGTTAATGAGCTGAGTGTAAATTTGCACCAGCGCTGCCATTCTCAGGCTCCATTTACACTAATTGGCATTTCAGATTCCATATTCAGCTGAACAAGTGTGAGCTGATTGAATTTTGTTGTCTCTGGGAAGTTATTGAAAGGTTGCTCAATTAAGAAGCGATGTGCTTCAGTACGGCTCCAGTGCCCCGAGCTGTGTTCTGAGCCAAGGATGCAAAAGCAGCACTGATTTGCTCATGTCATGATGTTTTAGTGACTGCTGAGATTCTCCTGCTTTTTGTTGCAGTCTGTTTCATCAGAGTGAGAGGAGCCCGCAAGGAAAACAGTTGTTTCCCAGGTGTTCAGCTCATTTGCTGACCTTTTTTCCTTGCCATGATAATGCAGCAGTAATGTTTCAGAGCACTTAGTTTCCTGTGACATGCAGATATAATGAAACTTACCTAAAACTTTCACTGTATGCATCATGCAAGTCATTCACGGTGTACTTATTTAAAAACATTGTTTCAATGTACCGCAACGTCAAAATATCACAGTAATTCCTGCACAAAGGTGTATTGAACATGCACAGAAGTTTACAGGTGCAGAAGGCATTCTGATCGAGCTTATCCATGACTAATATTTTCCCGTTAAATGGATTATTGGAGCTCGACAGCACCTCTTTCAATATGATGAAATTCTCAATCTGAATAGTGTATTTCATTTCCAGTGCGCTGTTTACGTAAATAAATTTCATTCTGATCAACCATCAGTCTGATTATTATCATATTCTTAGGGTCTATGTAAACATAACTAATGACCCTTATTGATTTTAAAGGTCAGATATTATACCCATTTTCAGGCCTTTATTCTTCACTTTGGACACCAGTGGAGCACCAGAGTATGATTCCTAAAGCAAAAAAGCTGCTTCCCCACCTCCTCTGAAACTCTGGTTTTGACCTGGTTTTGGTGCTGGATGGTCTGTTTGGCATCCTCTTCCCATTTATGTTATTTTTGCTCTCTGTGCCTACTGTGCTCTGATTGGTCACATTTCATAAACTGAAGGCTCCACGCTCAGCATGCTGGGAGGCAGATCAGGATGGGCAGAGACACCACAGTCCTGATCATAAGGCCTAGCACGCCGTGACGCACTAGAAGCACCTTGTGTTGTGGACACAGCCCAGAATGAAAAATTAACATGCACTAACCTCGTTATTTCAAACTTTTTCCTCTGACGGCTATTCAACACTGCAACAACATTTATAGGTCAAAGAAGTGAAAAAGGATAATATCTCTCCTTTAGGCAACACCCACCAACATAACCAGCATGTCACTGCAAAATGAGTCCAGTGTAGTAATAGTTCCTTTCAAGAGTACATCAAAAAAATTCATTAAATATAATTTTTCTAATCTTGCTGTAAACGCATTTCTTCAATTCTAACGTATCTGTTCCTAAAATATCATACTGTCAAAAGTATGACAGAATGGGCAAGAAAAAATGTGTGCTTAATTTGAATTTATAGGTCAAAATTTACAGCTGATTTTCTCCAAACTTGAATTTCTATTAAGATGAAGATACCTTAACCATATCTGCTAATGTCTCTGGATTGGCTACACCAAATGATCCCTTATTTTAAAGATTATTAACTGTCAATTTAGAATATCTAAATATAATAATAATAAATAAAATTTAAATTATATAAAAATTTCAAACTTGCACTCTTGCCATCTGGAAGCAAGCCCCACAGCATCTGTGTAAGATCCTCCAGACTTTGTAACACCTGTCGAATGCTTCACCGCACACCTCCCTCCAACACCATGAGATGATGCACATAAGCTTAAACATGTTCATATCTGCATCACCTGTCTGTTTTTAAATACACCCGAAGTTATCATAAGCTACTCGACTTTACCCATGTAAACACACTTTGTACACGGAGATGTGTCAGCACCTTTAACGCTGCTATTCCTTTTATGGTTGTATGACTTCAGTTTGTCTTTTAGTTCTAAGTACAGTATATATCTGTCCTTAAATGTGAAACATTTGTATCACATTTAAATGGGATACATCTGATCTGTAGAGCACAGTATTTTACTTACATGTATGCTCAGTGTGTATTATGGAAGTCACAATAAACCTTTTGTGGTGACACGCTCTATATATAAAGGGTTATACTATGTTTTGCCTCTGGCCAGTTAATATTTTCATCTAATTTGTGTTTGTCAGAGAAAATTAAATGCTTAAAATGTCATTCTGAACTTCTCTGTTCTCTTTTCAATGTTTTTGCACTGCAAGGCACTAGAAGAGAAGACTGTAATATAGCATCTAAAAGTGCTTATTGAATTTTGTTTAAGTGAATGTCATGCTTTTCCCGTTTTAAATAAAAGAAAATTCCAAAGCGGCAATAAATTGGTTACAAATGTAAGTGTCTTTTCACAGACACACACACACACACACACACACAC
>JBCNYH010000002.1:17992249-18028686 GCA_039654325.1 Tandanus tandanus | reverse complement strand
TATATATATAAAATCCTGAGTCGATTTTCCGTAGAACAGTGCTCAATACATCGAAGTAGAGCGAAATATATGGGTATATGTGTATAAATATATATATGTGTGTGTGTGTGTGTGTGTGTATATATATATGTATGTGTATGTGTGTATATGTTTGTGTGTGTGTGTGTGTGTGTGTATATGTATGTGTGTATATATATGTGTATATGTATGCGTATATATATATATGTATATATGTATGTGTATGTGTATATATATGTGTGTGTGTGTATATGTTTGTGTGTGTGTGTGTGTGTGTGTGTGTGTATGGGGAGGCTGGGCGTGGGCAGAGTACACCCTGGACAGGTCACCAGGCCATCGCAGCCCAGTATTTATGTGATTAATCACCAGAATGTTTGATAGATTTACTAAAAGAATCGTTAGCTGCAGCCCTAATGCATAATGTATATAATTATTAAGCCTACTTTAAATAATTTTGTTGTTGTTTGTTACAAGCATTTTTAAAATAAGAAAGCAGAGTTATTTGACAAAAAGACCATTTCAAGTATATAATATCTTATAGCATGGATAATTGTTTACCATAGTTTCATAATGAAAAATATGAAACACATATCCCAGATATTTTCACTTTTTTGTAGTATGCATTAATACAATTGCAGTTAGTTATGTGCTAGTCCTTATCTCAACTTATGTTGAAATGTCAGTTCCTTATTTTGATGAACAAAATGAGTCAGTGTGAGGTTAACATGCAGCCATGCTCCGGCCCAGTTTACCATTAAACTTTTTCACAGCAGTATAATGGCACTTTGTCAAAAGGTTAAGTGAACAAAAGGGGTTTGAATGACATAAGGACCTGAGGACATTTCCAATTTGAAAGTTCAAGCGTGTTGATAGCTTTTTGCATCATTTCTAAAGGGTAAAAATGTAGGCACACTCCAAGGTGATTTGTGTAGTGTTCATGTGTATTGATTTGCGTAGTGTTCAATACGACAGAGGCACGTCTGCTGATCATGATATTTCTCCAATAGTCGTGGAACGTGATGGTGAGTGAGACGGAGAACCTGAGTCGGACCCTTCGCAAGCATTCTGAAGACCTGATAGTGGGACCGCTTAGCAAACTCACACTTCTGATCAGAGACAAGCAACAACTAAAGAAGACGTACAGTGAGCAGTGGAGCCTCCTCAACCAAGAGCTGTGCAGGGTCAGTACCACACATACACAGATTATATTATTTAGACATACCGGGTGATAGGCCAGGAGGCCTTACATGTTTGTGTGTTTCTCTTTTTTTTTTCTTTCACACCAGCCAATTTCCAGGCAATATCTCGAGAAAGCCTTTGGCAGTCCTCATCAAACTTTGCATATTTACTCCACTGCGCTACGTCGAGAAGCCTATCATTATCACTGATCTAGATAACCACTGGATGCTGCATGTGGCTAAGAAAGCTGCTCAACTTTGAGGCTAGTGGGCAGCCATGTTATGGGCCCCAATAAGTAGCAGGGCAGGCTTCTTGGGGCTTGGCTTTTAAGCATATACTGTATACACATTTGTTTCATAATGTATAGGGCTAGTACTTGTTTTCAAAGTGTTATTAGTTACATATATGTTAACAGTCCATATATATAACTAAAAGATTTTATTTACTTATAAATGTTGAAAGTTAGTTTATAACCTGCTTAAAAGCTGCCGTTGTAAACAGATACACTGTGTATCAAGCGTAAGATTGGGAACTTTTCTTGTTTTATTACGTCTATACAGAAAAGTGTGAAATAATTCCAGTGATTATTAGCAATTACTATTTTATGATAGCGTGAAATTATAATGATGATGATATCAGCATGATTCCTGATAATGCAAATACCAATAAAACTGAATGAATAATAAAAAAACAATTATAATCGACTGAAAGTTACTTACAGGCTTCATATTAAATCAAATAATGTATGTACAGCCCCATCACGGAGCCTTGTTGTCTGCCCTGTTCTGTCAAACCAGTGCTCCTCAAAATGGTCAGAACACAGCCCTGCATGTTTTGATGGATAATAGTTTTCGCTTCTCATGTTCACTAAACACTTTTTTAATAGTTCTGGCTTACTGATCGGAAACCTGTTAATGGCAAGACAATGGCTTGATTTACATGTCCTATGTACAAATCCTACTTACTTATGAAATGTTTTTCCATTTCCAGTTCGTGTAGGCACAGCTAATTGCTGCACAAGACGGCATAATAAAATGTAAGAAACAGTTGTAAAACAATAAAAATACAGAGGGAAATTATGGTTGTTTTGGGGCTCGCAAGATGGCCACTTAAGCACATCCGGTTACTTCAGCTTCAGCAGCCCAGTGCAACATCCAGTGTTTATTTTTAGATGAGTGATCATTACATTAAGATTTATTACAGTTGTCCATATGCCGCTGTGGCTGCTGTTCAATTCACAATCTGTGTTAATGGACTGTACCATGCAGTCTGGTGGTGGTGGAGGTGACATAGACAGCCTACATTCTCTCTAAATATTAATTCCACAAGGGAAATTTACCTCTGCATTTAACCAATCCAAAGTGAGCACAAACACGTAAACACTGAGCGCACACACGCATTTTAAACACTCGGGGTTGTTGGTACACTTGAGACAGGAGTATGAATTCTTAAAGACGTGTGTAGACTGTATCATCGCACTGCATTGCAGTAGCATTCTATCCCAGCAGTCTGTTTTTCCTGCTTGGTACATCTGACTCGGCTCATGAACGGTTTGATGAAGGATGACGTAATGTTTTGGTGCAGGGAAAGCACATGTACAACACATGGGGTCATAAGACTGGAATGGAGAACTATGAGCTTATCCAAATGAAGTGGAAAGCCAGGTGTTTGTTAATTCATGGAACATTAAACAAACTAGATGATAACATGGTGAAGTGGAAAGATAGAAAGGACAAAGGAAGAAAAATATAGGATGATGTAGGATACTGTGGATTTTTAACTGTTTAGTGAGGATGAAGTACTGTTGTGTCTCTGTGAGACAGGGCAGGGTTTTTCCAGCAACTGGACTTCCCCTAGAGTCATAATGCAAACTTTGACCATTGGTAGCATTGTAAGAGCTGTGGTAAAGTCTCTGAAATCTCTATATGGGAGTAAATTGAACCATCAGCTGAAAGTTATAATTATGGGAAGCGTGTCTCATTGTTGTATTACTGGAAGGCGTTTACTGCCCCAAAGTTGATTGTTTTCCAAAAACAACACATTCAGTTGTATTTTATTTTTCTCATACCAGCCATTTCCAGTCTTTCTTGAAGTTAAAGGAAATCAGTAACCTTAACCTTGTCGCGGGCTAAAACAAACTATGCCTTAGTCAACCGCAGCACACACTTGCCAGAGTGAAGTACCTACTTGGACTTCCCTAGGTCCTGCAGAAACCGTGCATTGTACATGCTCCATGCAATAACACTTACCCACCCAAAGACTCTGCTGCGTCTTTTGATTCATTCTTGTAGGGAAACACTCATTTAGTTCATTAAAAATATTGGTAATCTGGACACCCAAATCTTAACAAAACACTCGGTGTAACCTTTTCATGCAATTTATTAATGCATTAAAAGACAGAATTTTTTGAATTTCACAACCAATTTCCTTCAGTAAAACAACAAAATACAGCTTGACATGTTACCAATTTTACAGCTTTAACTGTTACAGAGCACTGATACTGGAGACTCCTTCCCAATTTTTTCTTTTTATTTCAGTGATTACATAATTCTGCATTTTTTTGTGATCCATTTATATGAAGTATCTAGCAAATAGTCCCGACAAATGAGTTGCTACTGTAGAACCAACACATTAGAGCAATACCATTGAAAGTAGAAACCTCTTTGTGGTGCTGCTGTCCAATCAGAATCAAAAGAGCACTGTGCCATAGTATAAAATAACAGATCAGCCTTATGGATCAGTGCCACACAAAGGTGGAGGATTAAGAGTTCCTCAACAAAAATACTTATAATAACAGTGCACCAGGTCAAGAATCAGAAGGCCTGCAGTCCACTGGAACATGCTGCATCAATGTAACGATCTGGAATTTGATCATTAAAAATTATATTTGCAAGTATTAAGTCTAGATCTGAATTACATCAGTGCATAAATGTACTAAATCTTTTCCCACAGAGATGCAGGTGATAGTCAAGCAGTATGAATAATGAAAAGGGAAGAATGTGTGTAGCAGCCAGCTCCAGGCCTTTTGAAAATGACAGGAAGGGAACTAAATAAGGGCTGTGTTTCCATAATGAAAGTGCCAGAAACACACAGAAGTGAAAAAGACAGTGGTGGAATTTGTTACATGAAACAAAAAGGGGATCTGGCCAAAATGTCCAGGTGCACAGAAAGTATGAGTTGGAGAGTTTGCATTCTGTGAAACCATAATCCTGTCTTTAAAGACAGAGTGCACTCCTAAACCATTATCAGCAAGCAATTAAATGGGATTAAAACATTGGTTGACTGTGATATATGGGTATAATTTTGGTATCTACATCAGATTTTTTGCTGTTAAAGCAACATCAATGTTTATTATTATACTTTTTTGGTTTATTCATTCATTTGTTTGTTTATTTTTGTGTATGGAAACAAGCACAACAGAACTACCAGTGGTTGTAAGAAAAGTACACCAAATTGTATGAAGATTTGTAGCTGGGGCTGATTTCTTTCTAGCCCAGGCTCTAAATGCAGAGTATCAGTGATAGCCATGTCAGGCGATGACACAAAAGGAAACATCACCTAGATTTGCTCTATATTTTGAGCTGATATTTTTTAGACCATATCACAGAGGCATCCCTAACATATCCTTCACATGATTGAGAATGTAGACTACGGTTCGGGGTGTAATAAATTCTCTTAAAAAAAACAACAAAGTGATAGACGAAGTACACTTGTGCAATCAAAGTTGAAATTAAATAAAAGGGGAAACTGTAAGTTTAGTAATTTCAGAGGTTCAGAGGAAGTACATGAACCTAGTAGAGTATAAGATTTCAAATTTGTGACCAGCTGTCACTGGAATACTGCTTGAGTTAGTACGGATTATTGAAATTCAAGCCTAAATACGGGCATAAAGTACAACTGCACAACTTTGTGAAGAAAGAGTTCTTTTTTTCCCCATTTTTCTCCCGTTTTCCCCCCTAATTTAGTCTTATCCAATTCCTACACGTCTGTTGCCTTCCCTATTACACGACCACCACCAACCAGGGAGGGGTATAAGCATGCACATGCCCCCACCGTGACATGCGATGCTGCCACCCGCCTCTTTACGAACTGCTGCACATTAGTATGTGGAGGCGACCCAACATACTCGGAGGGAAAGCGCTATCCACCCCCTTGTACGAATAAGCTCATGGACGCCGATGATTGGCTGGTGATCGCTGTGAGTGACAGGGAAGTGAGCGTATGCCATCATCCCTCCCGTGAGAGCTTGGCCAATTAGCTTCCATGGAGCAAAAGTTCTTTTTTAGGTGCCTAGTGGATTGTTTTAGTATTTAAAATATAGCCGTTCTACGTGGTAACCCCTCAGCCAGGATGCCGCAAGCGCACGGAGGACAAACGTCATCCCCCATACGGACGGTTCGGACAATCAACATTTTATTAGCCACCCTACACACAGGTTTAGGTCATAGGGGGGAGTGCCTTTGCAAAATTTCAGAAAGCTATCATGCATATGAGCCAAGCAATGGCCCGGACAAACTTTATATGTTCAAGGCCACTGTGCCAAGGTCAAAGGTCACATATGCAAATTAGCAACCCCACACACAGGTTTAGGTCATAGGGAGTGCCTATGCAAAATTTCAGAAAGCTATCATGCATATGAGCCAAGCCAACGACAAATCCCCTCCAGCTATAACGGCTAGAGCCGAGCAATGGCCCGGACAAACATTATATGTTCAAGGTCACTGTGCCCAGGTCAAAGGTCACATATGCAAATTAGCTACCCCACGCACAGGTTTAGGTCATAGAAGAGGCCTATGCAAAATACAGAAAGATGGCCTGTACATGAGCCAAGCAATGGCCCGGACACCCACCAAGCCCAAGACAATACCCCTCCAGCTCTAATGGCTGAGGGGTAAAAAGGGTTGGTGCTCCTAAGTAACCCTTATTGATGTGATCCTCACACACTAGTTTGACCAAATAATTTGCACTGTGTATGCATCACACATGCCTGTTAATGAAAGGGAGAAATTCATGGGTAATTGATTAGATTCTACCAAAATGTGAGTTTTACGACGAAGGAAAAAACACACTGGACCAGGTCTACACCAACATTCTTGATGCTTATAAAGCCACCCCCTGCCACATCTCGGACTCTCAGATCATCTCTCTTTGTCCCTGATTCCTGCTTATAAACCATAAAGTGTTCCCGAACCAGAAACCGTGGTTCAACAGTGAGGTGTGGGTAATTGGAATTACACTACCCCGCCACAGTGACATTTACAGTGTCAGACTTCAGAGGAGAGCCAGTGGAATAATCAGGGACCCCACACACCCTGGACATCCCCTTTTCTCCCCTCTCTCCTCCGGAAAAAGGTACAGGACACTTAAAACAAAAACTAACAGACTCAAGAACAGCTTTTACCCACAAGCTGTTAAACGTGCAACCCCACCACCACTGTCACATACACTGTCTGAATGTGTTTGCATATACAATATATATGTGTCTATATGTGTACATATGGGAATTTGTATATAGTTTATGCACATATATAGCTTAGTGTAGTTACCTTAGTTGTCTTTTGTGTACTTTTCTATAATTGCTGCTAAACAGAGAGCTGCTAAACTGATTTTCATTGTTCATGCAACAGTTGACAATAAAGATGTCTCTTTATCTTTATAATTACTGCAGGTTGAGGTATAAGCCTGCATACCAAGTCTCTACTTGTCACTGGCTGGTTTGCTTTTCCACTGCTAAAGTTCTCTCTCAAAGTTTTTGGGATGGTTTGAAATTAAGTAGACTGTAAATTATGCAGTAGAGCATCTTTCTTCTTCCAATGAACTAAAATGCAAGTGGAGCTCCAGTGAACTTATGTTTGTTTTCATTGTACACAAACATGAGAACAATTTTTAGATCCTTTATCTCTACAGTAACGCTTGCAATGTCTTGTGCTTGTGCAATGTGCTTTTTAGTAGGAATGTGCATGTCCATGTCCAAAGTGAGGGGTGGATGCAAAGGTTCAGAACGTATAATAGGGATTTAATAATAAACCAGGCAAAGTATCCAACACACCCATAGGCATGTAAGCCTAGAGATTGTGAAAGTAAGGCGTATTTATTATTATAATAAATGGGTATGAGGGGCATTGTCATTATGCGAATTGCCTGTCAGTCTGTCTGTCCACGGTTGCATTCTGCGCACTCAAAAAGGCCTTTATCAGTCATCACCATTTTTGGTGTGGATGTTGGAACTGGAAAATTACAAAAGCTTATTGATTTTTGTTGCAGTCCAATATCCAATATGGCTGCCACAGCTGTATCTTGAATTTGCATTTTGCGAATTAACTGGAAAACGCCATCACCGATTTTCATGTCCATCTTGGGACTGGGCATACCTTTTATAATGTGGTAATTTATAATGGTATAATTTCAAGGGTGTTTTTTTTACTTTCTGCTTTGATACCAGCTCATTTCTTCAGGATGAATGGATCCTGGATATAAAGTTGGACATGTTCAGCTTACTATTATTGCTTCTGATTAGTCATTTGAGTTTTTTTTTTATACTTCCGCATTTTATGGATTTGACTTCCTTCTGAAAATCCTTTTGACCCTGTTCACACATAATCATGTATCCTGATAAGATTTCACTCACATACATTTGCATCTGTAGTTAAATGTGTGTCAAGGTAACCAGATCTCTTATCAATTTTGTTTTTTCACTTCCTTCCAGATTTACTGATTGTTTTAAGTTGCTTTATGCATCCAAAATTAACTGTCAGATTAAATTTGCATCGTTTATGTAGGACAATTGTAAAATTTTGAAAGTTGTTTATTAAGCCTCACAGGAAGTAACAAGCAATACACCCACCGCTGAGTGACACGCGACATTGCCTGGCGAGAGAGGCGAATCTTTTCACCTCTCAGCTCTTGTTGCCTTGGTAACTTTCTTACGTGTTTCCGACTTCGAAATCTTTCTGACTGAAACTGTGAGCAGCACCACGCTTTCCTACTGCAGGTCTACTTTTATTATCATTATGTTATATTGTTTAAGTTTAATTTAAATCATATCATCTAGATTATTATCATAATTATCATCACACAGCGAGTATAGAACAGAGACTTGTGCATCAAGCTCTCTATTTGAGAAAGAGCTCTCTATTTGACAAAGAGATGTCAGCGGTTCTTTATTCTGAACTGCACAGTTTTTATCTACTGATTTGTTTACCTTTATTAAAATTTAGCTGTTAACACGATGGTGTTAACACAATGGCATGGTCGCTTCCTGTGTGAACTAGGCTTTAGTTTGCAGTCTAACTTGTGCACCTCAATCCCAATCACAGGAAATTATAAAACCTCTCACTCCATTTTTTTGTCTGCTCCGGCACTAGGCTCAAATAGATGCCCTATCCAGCAAGCTTTCTTAAAAATTTATATTAATAATGATAATAATAATAAAAAAAGTTGCTTCTGTATTTCTATATGTTTACAGCGCAGTGTATGTTCAGTCCAAATAATAAAACCTTTATAGGTTTTTTTTTTTTGAAGGAGTCTCTCATGTGAGTGCTTTGTCCTGGTCAGAGGTATTGCTCTAATTTTTTTTTTTCAATATTCATTGAAGATGACTGCATTTATATGACAAGCCAAGGTGCAATACTTTTTGTATTAACTTCAAGAGGGGAAAAAAGGAACAAAAGTTTCTGCTTTAATGTAGGTGATAATACAGACTGACTTGTTTTTTGGCTGTTCCACAGTATGTTGCCTCCTAAGACACTACTGTTTCTTACCACCAGATAATCTAAACTTGAAGCTAAATATCTTCATACAGGAAGAACTTTGGCAAAAGATTAATGCCCAATGGTCCTAATGTGAGGATCTTACAAGGACATACACACAATATAATTGGGAGGAAAGATGATGTCTACATATGAGGACAGTGGGGTCTTCAGAGGTTATACCAGACGATGAATGAAAAGTGCAATGTATTGTTTTTAATGAACGATAATGGTACCGTTGTCAAATAATTATGGTGTAATGCAGGTTAATTAACAGTACATTCTTTCATAATTTATAATTTAATTATTATTATCATTTATTTAAAAGCTATTTTTAGTATGTAAATGATCTTGATATCATTTTTAACCACAAATTTTGCAAAAGAGAACATGCAGGCTGTAAGCTACAGTGTAATTCTGTTTTCAGAATTGAACTTTTAAAACTAACAGCTAACTTGGAAACTTAAATGTGATGCAGAATGTAGTCACTGAGTACTGTTTTAGAGTACTGAGATGCCATTCATCTCAAAAGAAAAAAAATCTGAGGGATTCACTCTTCTTGCTCACCTCTTTGTATAATCATTTCCACTCAATGTCTGTCTAACTGATTTTCTTATTTCACCCTGTTGTGGAAGGTTAGGTCACCCAAACTGAGTTGGACCGCCTGAAGTCTAATTACAAGCAGTTGGTGCGGGATGCAACCCAGGCCAAGAAGAAATATCAGGAGGCGAGTAAAGGTTGGGCATGTTGTTGATTCTCATTTCCCTTTGCAGCCTGGGTTTCCTCCACTTCCACTCTGAATGCCAAATGCTATGCAAATAACACAGAAATACCCAGAGCAGTCAATTAGAGGAACAGCCTTTATTCAGAGCAGAGCACAAAAGTGGAAATGACGAGAATGTGGTTAAGCAAAACATCACACCTACATTTTAACAAGTCAGTAGACATCAAAAATAGTTTCTTCCAATCTGCAGGTCATACCTAATTTTTAAGTGTTAATGGTAATACTTTGAATGGTCAGTATACTCCAGAACTTTCAGGTTCTTTCTCAAAGCAAGTGTACTTTTGTCCATCAGACAAAGGACGTGAGAAAGCCAAGGAGCGCTACATCAAAGCCACACTGAAGCTTCATGAGCACCACAATGAGTACGTGCTAGCAGTGAAGGCAGCTCAGGTGCATCATCAGCAGCACTTTGGCCGCAGCCAGCCGGCGTTGCTCACAGCTCTGCAGACGCTACATGAGGAAATGGTGCTTATTCTGTGAGTCATAACACATTGGTTACATGAGTAGTAACAGTAGCTAGCTACCTGCAGATTTAAAATATGTTTAGTGAATCAGAGATGTATACACAAAGATTTTTCTCAGTTGTAGATCAGAGGTATTAGGTCTCATTCATTATGTGACATCTGTTAAAGATTCATTTGTTAAGAATTTGCATGAACTTCTTGAAGCTGTTTGATTTTGAAAGGTCAAAATAAAAAAGCCATAATGAAGTTGTATTACATCCTTATATTTGTATTTTTACCTTTATGTTTCATATTACACATTACTTTTTAATTTTACATATTTACTCTTCCGTATATGATCCAGTGTAAATATGTGGAATTTCCATGCTAAGACATCACATATCCCCTCAGTGGATTTCATCCTAATAAAATATTCACTATATATTAATAGCATATATTATGCATAACAATGATTAACAGTAGTGGCAAAGAGGATATCACTGAATGGTCCACAAGACGGAACATTGAGCAATATCCAGGGCAGTTGTGGCAAAGGTCAGCGGTTCAATGACCACTGTTGGGCCCTTGAGCAAGGCTCTTAACCCTCAATTGCTCAGTTGTATAAGAAATATATTTGTAAGTCGCACTGGATAAAAGTGTCTACCAAATAATGTAAATTAAATTAATATCCAGAGTATCCACTGAGCCTGTTGGGAATAAGTGTTTTAGTATATACATGGGATAGTATAATAATGAAAGATTTTTTTAGTGGTTTATTTATATTTTATTTTATAAATAAGTGCATGATGGTTGAGAGTGATGCTTAGGGGGAATTTACAGTGCCTGTGAATGACAGCCTCATGATTTATGAGCCAGGTTTTGTAACAGATATTCGAAATTTCACAACTTACATAAATTTGTACTGATATTTTGTACTTTTGCTTTGGCTGAAGTGTTGAAATACAAATAAGTACACAAAGCACTTAAACTGATTAAAACAGCAAATTTCTGTCATGACAACTCTTTCAAACTTCTGCTATTTTCTTTCTGTCAGTAGTTAACTGGGTTTGTACTGTACTGTCACCCATTATACCCGCAAAAATGAGAAGTGGTTTCCCTGCATGTGTTTGAGAATCCTGAATGAGCACATTTATGCTTTTTTTAAAAAAATTTTAATTTTTTTAATTTAAAATTTTTATTTTTTTTACCCCAGGAAGGAGATTCTCCAGGAGTATTTTGACCTGTCCAGTTTGGTCCAGGATGAAGTGGTGTGTGTTCATAACGAGATGACAAATGCCCTTAAAGCCATTGAACCACAGAGAGAGTATGAAAGCTTCATTCAGCAGAACAGGTAGAGAGGGTTGTTCTGTTCTCTGAGTTCTCCTGTTTCCTGTAAATGTATTCAGCAGGCCTGGCTAGCCTTTACCAGTAAGCAACTTTGTTCTGTGTTCAATTTGACAGATACCCTTTAGCATTTTTAACACTATTGATTCGTCAGTGATTTATCAGGTCGTTATTAAGAAGTGAGAACAAGTGGGAGAACAATGTTTGAGTGTGTAAATCCATGATTATCCAAATGTCAGAGCTTCAACCACTGACTAATTTTATAAAGAACATTCATCCAAAATGATGTGTTATTTGTAAGGTGATGACAACCCTGAACTAAGAGCCGAAAACTAATTCACTGAAGGGGAAAGTACACAGAACAAGATGTGCATTTGCATCTGGTATTTTTTATCTAATTATTATTTTTCTTTATCTACATCAACTTAGATAAAACATGTACATTCATGAGCCACGGTCATGGGATTGATTGGTTAAATAAAATAGGATCTACTTCATTCATTCATTTATTTTCTAAGCCGCTTAGTCCTAATTAGGGTCACGGGGAGGCTTGCGCCCATCTCAGCCAACTCTGGGCGAGGGCTGTGTACACCAGACCATTGCAGGGACAACACACATACAACAATTCAGACTCACAGGAGCGATTTGGAACAGCCAGTTAACCTACTGTGCATGTTTTTGGACTGTGGGGAGGAAACTGGAGTACCCGGAGAAACCCAACACTGGCACGGGGAGAACAAGCAAACTCCACACAGAAGTGCTTGAGCCTGAGACTTGAACCCAGGACCCAGTTGTGAGGCGGACGTGCTATTTACCACGCCACCCTGTTTATAATCTAAATAGTTTGTATGTAAAATTGTAGATTTAGTCTTGATGGTACCCATGTATGGGTGTAAAGACAAGGTATAAAAATGTAGGACAGTGTGCAGTCTTCAAAGGTAGACAAATTGAAGGAAGTATCCAACCAAGAAATTCCTTCTTTCATGGTTCTCTCTGCACAGTGTGTACGCACAGGACGAATCCACAAGAGAGCACTGAGGAGAAGAGCGTAACATGTCATGTCTCATTTTATATAAGAAAACACCTATTGTTATCATTATGAATGTAAACAATGTACGTGACTGTTGTTAGTTCTCACAGCATTCAACTAGCTTGTTAACTTTTGCAATGTGTCTGCCAGGCTTTGGGCAGAAATCCAGTCATGCACAGTGAGTGACAGAGTCATTGCAGATAGGCAGGTCGGAAGGTAAACAGAAATGATAGGTTTTTACAGCCTTGTGACTGCTACAGATGTGATTATCAGAGCATTTGATTTATTCATTGCTATTGGGATGTAAAGAGAATTTCAAGAAATATAACCAAATTTGTTTCTGAAAAATGTGGTCTACCATGCCTTTATTAAAGTAAGAAACAGGCTATCAATGCCCATTACAGGCTTCTGAAGGCTGAAGGTAGTGTTTATATGGGTTTCCAAGGCTGGTACTGGAAAAATAACAATATAATACCAAACTAAAATCACCAGACTAAAATATACAAACTAGACACAAGTGATATCAACAGGAACATTATACCTGACCAAGTGCAAAGACTAGAATAGAAATGGAACTAAAATGAAAGTCAAAACAATCAAACCACAACACTGCATGGATGCCATTTTTGTAAATTTTTACTTCATTTAACCCAATATTTGCATTATAATGTTTCAAGTTTATTGTCATATACAGGTAACAATTGAACATCACTACCGGCAATGGAATTCTTGGACTCAGAGCCCCCTCAGTATTCACATAAGAAATGTCATGGCGAAAAGTGTCCAGTTCATGATGCGAGAGGTTCAGATCCATTTTTCAGGTGTTTATTTAGCCTTTAGAAAAAGAAATGCATACAATCAATCACACAAAAGAAATTTTTTCAAGAGAAAAATCTCAGACGACGAACCAGCTTTGCAATTGGCTTATATAGTGCCCATTCCACTCTGATTGGTCTGTTATCCTCTAGCTCTAGGCCCTGATTGGTCCCTGATGACCTCATCTCTCGACATGTTTCATCAAGTCTCGACATGTCTCAACAAGTCCCGAGAAACAAATATTGCACATAAAAAACCCCAAGTATTTCACATAAAAAATAGAAGCTAAAAGATGTAAAAATTTATATATACAGTAGGATAAATACAGAATACTAAAATGAAACACTGAAGTGGCTGTAGTGCAGAGGTGATGTGTTCATTTGCAGTGTGTACAATGAGTGTACGAAATGTCGTGTGCAAATTTTCCGGTATTTCAGCTGTTCAGTAATGTGCTGCTACTTAATAAGCAGTGAGTTTCATTCATCAGTGTAGACATTAAACCATCCCGTCAACTAATTTCACAGCTCAGTCCTGTATTTATACACCCTTTTTGGACTACTAAAAATGCAAATTACAAGCATCACTTAATCTATGAGGCGGTTTGAAAAACTCATAAATATACCACAAATAAACCTACACCGTTTCCTGAAGTGAAATATATCTTCTTATTTGCATGTACAGTAGTGTGCAGTAAAGATTATACACGAGGATTTAATTTCTTCACTCGCTAAACCATTCCATATGGTTTGAAGTTCATTCATGCTAATCAAAAGTAAAAAAATAAAATTTGCGACACTTTTCAATTTATCTGAAAAATTGGTATTTTCAGTGTTTTTGTTTATTAGCCACATTTTTACCTCAATATACTTATCGGAATGATTTTTTTGGTTCCCATGCCTAAAATAGTATTGTTCAATACATTTTCACCAAAAAATTATAGAGAAGAAATTTGTTTACTTCTTTTAATTAGGAACCCCTTAATCTTACTAGAGTCATGGGGAGGCTGGAGCCTATCTCAGCAGACTCTTGACGAAGGCAGGGTACACCCTGAACAGCTTGCCAGTCCATTGCAGGGCCAACACATTCAATCATTCACACACTCACACCTAGGGGAAATTTTTGTTTTCTATGTAAAGGTGCTTTGCAAATACGGTTGAATTGTATTGAATTGAATTGAATTTGGAACAGCCAATTAGCTTAATATGCATGTCTTGGGACTGTGGAAAGAAACCAGAGTACCCAGAGGAGACCCACGCTATCATGGGGAAAACATGCAAACTCCACACAGAAACTCCCTTGCTGAGCCTAGGACTCTAACCCAGAACCTTCTTGCTGTGAGGAAGACATGCTAACCACCATCACACCGCCATCATGTACATTTTGACACCTGAAAACTTACTGAAGGCTTAACTAAACGTTTTTGTGGGAGAAACCCTGTGTTTTAATTTTTTTTAGCTCTCAAACTTTTTTTGATCTCTATCACACACTCATTTACAGAGTTTATTTCATTTATGCATAGGGACATACCACAGAGACAAGGTTTCCACAAGCTCTCACAGCTTCACAAACCCCACCAACACCATCACCACACACAGTGTTATGTTGGGGGGGAAAAGGGATCATCTGCCTTATTGGAAAATGCTTTACTGTATGAAGACTGTTCTTGTGTACAGAAAATTATACAATTATTAATGCAGTTCAGTGCCAAAATCATGCTTACATACATATTCAAATTGATCATTGGCCCAGCTCAAGGAGGTAAACAGTCTGATAGCTACAAGGAAGAAAGACCACTGATGGTCTGCTGTTGAGAATAATCTGTGGTGCATTAGTGGTTTCATGAATCAGACTGTATGGATTGCTCATTAGAGCAAAGAGCGTAGCCAGTGTTCTTCTGTCCATCACCCGTCTCCAGAGCTCTAGTACTGAGGTAATCTTCCTCGGTGTGTTTGTCTGCTACTGGCTGGTATACTAAGAAAACACTTTTCCTAAATGACCTGTGGATGGGTTGCTAGCTCCAAACTATCCTCTTTTGACCAAGGAGTCTTCATCCGAATCTGTCAGGGCTGTGGAGTTTCATAAGTTCTTTAAAGATAATTTTGTTTCATCCATGGCAAGAATCTTTATTTCTTAAGGGATAAAGCATGGCATGTTATAGAAGAATGATTAATGACAGGTGGGTTTATTACAAATGTGGAGTTTCAAATAACCATCACATCCTGAAGTGTTTTATTCTTCTTATTCTGTATCAATTTGCCAATCCTTACAAAGGTTTATAAATTAAGTAATGACCAATTGTACATTTTGTCCTTTATAGTAATGTTTTATGTTCTGCGATAAAATATTCAGGGATTATTACGAGCCTTGTACGTGGTTATAATCAAATTAGAGTTGCTTAGGCTCCAGTTAAAATGAATGAAGAACACACACAAAAAAAGCTCACACTCAAAGAGGGTGAAAAATGTTGTGAAATGACCATCAACCAATGTAGAAAGTTTTCATCCTTTTATTCTTTGTGTTATAGTAGATAAATGTAGTAGATGCCACTATGAGTATGAGACAGTATGGATTGGCTAGGGCTATGAGTTACGTGTGTGTGTGTGTGTGTGTGTGTGTGTGTGTGTGCGTGTGTGTGAATGTGCAGGTCAAGAGCTGAGGTACCAGTGTGCGTGGAGTTTGACAGCAGCCTTCTGGAAGATACTGAGCGTTTAAAGCCAGAAGAGCTGGAACTGAATGAACTTACTGTGGAAGGAATACAGCACCGGTACGTACTGCCTCACTTACATACTACAGGATTGTGGAGTCAATAAATGATCCATCACACGTCTCTGTGCGTGAAGTGCATCCAGTACATTAGTATTATTAAGTGTGCACTGCACATACACATATTAATAAAAATAAATGTGCTACGTGTTAGCAATTCATCAGCATTTACTGCCCAATACACATTAGGGGCTAATAAGTGTGCGATATTAATACTGAGTAACATTTACTATGCCCAGTATTGTATATCAGCACACAGTGTACACTTGAATATTTTTTAGTGTGCACTACAGGCAAGAGTATGGATAAGCTTGTATTATACACATACATCTTTCAAACACTTTAATGGTCTTTATTATTAGTGGGCACCACATACTTTATTATTATCATTAATAATATTATTATTAATGGTGTTAATGTACTGACTACTCAGTACATCAGACTACGCTACACACTGGTAAAGATCATTGTGTACTACACATCAGTGCTAATAAGATTTCCCTGCACCCATAAGTTAACATCAGAGGGTATAAAGCACCTTAGTGTACCTAGCCTTCACTACCCTATAATTGCACATCCATGTTCACTATACAGATTAGTGTGTTGCACAGGGAACTGTATTTCTGTCTATATCTGTGTGGGCATTACCTTAACCAGAAAGGGTATTTTTTATTAAACACACAAATACTGGAAAACACTGGAAAAATCCCCAGAGAATGAAATGTCAGCAATATTTGTGAATTCTGGCTCTGACAGTTCCAGTTCCTCAACCTCAACAACCTCTCATAGTCTGTTTCAGCTAGCAATGTGCAATGTTTTTTTTTTGTGTGTGTGCACTAATTATTTTTGTTTGCTCATATATTCATTCATTCATTCATTCATATGCTAAACTGCTTAATTCTACTAGGGTCACGGGGACTACATTTAGTCATGACGAGGCTGAAGCCACCTCAGCTGACTCTTGGCGAAGTCGGGGTATATCCTGAACAGCTCACCAGTCCATTGCAGGGCAACACACACCCACAGCTATTCACATTCTCACCTAGGGGCAATTTGAAACAGCCAGTTAGCCTAATGTGCATGCATTTGGATTATGGGAGGAAACCAGATTACCCAGAGGAAGCCCATGCAATGACATGAAGAACATGCAGACTTAGCACAGGAACTCCCTCGCCCAGCCCAAGACTCCAATCAAGGACCTTCTTGCTGTGAGGTGGATGTGCTAACCACTATGCCGCCAAGCCGACCTGCTCTTTGTATATTTTAACAAATTTAATTAATACTGTTTCCCAAAATATGACAAACTGGAAGCTTGATTTAACCCATCATGACCCAAGCAAGGCAGGTTTATATGAATGAAGAAATAAATATAAATATGAATAAAGGAATCTTTTACATTCGTAGTAATGAATGTGGTGTTTGTTTGTTTGTCTCTCTCATACTTCCATAAAAGTGAACAACCTCCTGCTTGCATGAATTTTTATTCCATCTTGTGGGATCCAAGTCCCGTAGCACATCTGTAGACTCTCTAGACAGATGTTCCCTAAACCATTCCAGCATGTTGTCTAAACACTGATTAGTGTATCTCCTGTTTATCTGTTCATTCCAAATAATGTATTTATATTCAGTTATATCCTTAGTGTGTTACATATATAATTTTTTTTTTTTAAGTTATCATTTGTCAGTGACTGCATCACTTAAAGGAACTGCATTAATATTATAGCATAGTAATAAAGGTTAATAATATGGTGCCTATAGTCAAGTATTAAAAATGCATAGTTCTTTTCCCTCTTTCCTCTTACTTTTTCTCATGGTCTTTTTTTGTCAGGCTCACTGCTATTGAGGAGGAACTTCTCAGCATAGCAGCAACTCTGGGAACACAGCAGGCCACTGTTAACCAGTTGGAAATGGACCTGGAGGCTGAAGAGGGCTTGGATCACGCTGGCCAGAGGTGAGTTTAAGTGCCTCGTTTTGAAATTTTAAAGAAAGCTTTACTCATTTACATGAAAGTAATGCATGAGCTGTAAATCTGAGCTATTTGTTGTGTTTGAGGTTCCTCCTCCCAACGGTAAAGTGTTCTCATGAATATTAAATATATATAGTGAAGTTCCTGGCTAATATGGTTTATGTCCTCGATTATATGGATGGTTGGCTTGGGAGCAGCCCAGTAATGATTACTGACTTTAAGATTGTCAACAGACAGAGAGATAGGTGATGATTTTAGGCTGTAGATTATGTTGTGAAGCCACTTGGCTGACGTACTGGCTCTACATTTTCAGCTAAAACACCTAAGTAGGCATTTCGATTAACTGTAAACAAGAGTAGTGAATTATTCAACAGTCCATCTGTGCTTCCACTTATACCATCAGTCACATGTTTTCAACACCCTGTATTATTCCACAGAACTCGCATTACAAAATGCAAAGGAAGAATGAAAGGGAATTTTTGAATTAAGATATTATATTTTGTTATTTCTCATTGGAAAAGGTATACGATCTTACAATTGGCATCAGCACCATCTGTGAGTCTTTTCTTTCAGCTGAACTACTCTCTAAGTGCCCCTTTGTTTACTAAAGAACTACTTCTTATTAGAATCAGACAGCAGCCATTTTAATAACCACTGATTAGCATCTGTGCCCTTCATTTATCTTCATTAGCCACTTTAATTTGGTTAGAGCCTACCTTCGGCAGTCCACACATAACAGCTGAATGTTAAGGGTTTGTGAAATGGCCAAACAGTGGCTATCTGGCAGT
Organism: Tandanus tandanus; assembly: GCA_039654325.1. Classification (NCBI taxonomy): domain Eukaryota; kingdom Metazoa; phylum Chordata; class Actinopteri; order Siluriformes; family Plotosidae; genus Tandanus; species Tandanus tandanus. The sequence goes on along the minus strand of JBCNYH010000002.1, from coordinate 18,009,807 downwards.
CCTTGGATATAAACTCGCAGCCTTCTAGTAATTGCTAAAGTATTATCATCTTGTTGACCAGGGTATACCAGTTCAGCAAGCGAAACGCTCTGGAGGACAGCAGGCAGCAGGTGGTGATATCGATGGTGGCACGTGCCAGGCTTGAAGCCCAGCGCCGGTTGCTGGCTGATAAATTACAGAACCTTGGCAACAAAGATGCACCAACGTTGGGCTTGGATGATGATCAGATCTCCAGCACATCTGTGAGTCAATTGCCTTTAGACAGCACAAAAACTCTAGGTTTGTGTGAAAAGCCTTTGACAGGCTGTGGGGAGTGTTCTTGATAATCAGGGTTTTTATGGGTGAAAAGGTTTGAAACAGTAGGTGTAGTTCATATGAATTGGTATTGTTTTCTTTAAACCCAGACATTTTTCACCCATTATGACAAGGCCCATTATTCAAATACCATTCCTCAAATTTTGACCAAGTCTGCTATTCCAACAAAGGCACAGTTATATAGCGATTTTGTAACAGTAAACAAATCCATTACATAATGACTGCACTGTTCTGTCACTGTTTTTACTGTCCAGCAATATGTAAATATTTTGAGCACCCACTCTGTGTAGAGGTCAATCTTGACACTCATAGTAGTATTCTGCATTCATATACCGCTTCCTATAAGATTTATATTTTTTCACCAGGACATCCAAACTATAGCCTAGCATCTCATTTGAAGATACTTGTGATTATTTAAAAATAATGTTAAGGTCTATTAATCAAAGCTAAGTTCTTGTATTGTTGTTGCAGTCATATACAGTCAGCACCATAAGTATTGGGAAAACAAATACATTTGAAATGAAGCAGTCAAGATTTGTAAGAATTAAACTGTAGACCTTCAGCTCTTATATAAGAGGTTAAACAAATATATTGCATTAACCTTTCAGGAATTACAACCATCTTTATGCGCTGCATTACAGAATCTCATTCAAAGTTTGAAAAAAAGTTTTTTTTTTTTTTACCCTTTAAATTGTGAAGGCCATATTGTGTAGCTTTCTTTTGTATTGTATGGGATTGTGTTCTGTTGAATGATGCCGCCTGCTCCACGTGACTTTGACATACCCCAAGTCAGCTGTTTTGTTTTAAGAATTATCCACTCAAGATAATGTCTGCTATCTTTAAAATAACGAGCCAATCAGATCATGACTTTCCCATGTTGCGTATACTAATGCAATCCCAGATAACAAAGCAATCAGATTGCACCCTTCCCCTGTAGTATATACAATGTAGATGGAAAGAAAGAATATAGAAAAATCAGGCCTATTCTAGTTATTAACCAGTTTATTATTTAAGATAGCCGGTAGTCAGTGACTCTTGTTTATTTATTTGTTTGTTTGTTTAATCCTTAAGAAAATTTTTACCCCAACCTCCTTCGAACCATACCTGGTTAATACACAGTCCATGTTTAGATTTGAATCTGAATGACTCCACACAAGATTTGAACTGAAATGTTTAGATTTTTTTTTTTTATCCAAAGTCCTGTTAAATTGATCTTAATCAAAGCATATAGCTGAGCAGATAATCATTAAGAGTCTTGCACAAACAGCTGACCATGAATCTTCCTGCAGTCCCTCAAGTCACTAGTGGAGAACTTTAAATACTGAAATATTTAATCTTTTAATGCATCGCCCTACAGCTTGAATTAAATGATGTCATTTTACCAGACCAAATAGCTCCTGGGCTTTCTTCAGCATTCTCTGTCAAGGCTGAAGATGTAATGCCATTAACTGATCACTTTGAATCACTGTAAAGGGATGCAGTAGTCCATTGCTTGGATAAAGAGACAATTTCGAGACCCTAAACATAACCTTTATAAGATGTACTGTGTTTCAACTGAGCATCATCAACAGCATAAAAAGAACCCATTCCATAAAGGTGTATTGGCCCGAAGGGTTTGGCACCAGGCTGCACTTTGGATTTATTGTTTCTGCAACAGAGAAATGCTGAATCCTTCACAAATAAATGTGGCACTTAAGATATGTTTGCTTGACAATATTTCCTCATGAGTGTGACTTACACAGCCCTTACTGCCTACAGCTGTGCTCCATTTCCTCCAGTATTACTTTAGGATAGAGTTGTGTATCTTTACCAAATAGAAGCTCCTGAAGCAGTGCATGAGATGAAGTCATACTCTAAAGTTTTTAAAAAGCCTGTGGATACCTAATTATGTGTGGAATAAATAGACAATGATAGTTTCCCTCTCAAGGGATGGTGTGAGGTTTCCGCTGTGTATTTGAATAAGCATGAGTCACTATTCACGAAGATAAAACATTTTAGGCTCTTTTATAGCATTCAGACTCTTTTTTTTGTTTTGGTTGGCCATGTTGTACCTGTAGCAAGTGCAAGAACACATCCTGCATCATATGTCTTTCTTTTATTAAGGAGCATGACAAAGACTTCAAGGTCCCCAGTGTAGACAGCATCATCAACCACCTGAGCAGCCTATTCAAACCCAAGTACACTGTGAGTGAACATTTTCCATGGTTTGCTTCTGTTTCAATAATGTTAAGATTCTGGTACAAACTATTTATTTAACAGTACAAAAAAGAGAACGAATATAGTCATGTAAAGAAATTGCATGAAATTAAACATAAGTAGAAGTGCAAATTAATAAAATGCTTTAATAATAAATTGGTAGTTAAACTCGCTGTCTTATTTTGAAATAGTCCATGAAATCAGTACTTACAATAAGTAGGAAGGAGGTCTTCTTTCTTTTTTTATGGTTTCTCAAACAGACATTTAAAGGCCGTGCATCGGATGTTCCTGAACAATAACAATCTGAATCTATGCAGAATATTGAGGAATGTCATCAGAATAACTTTCATCGTGTGTAACTGTACTCCTAAAGGAAGAAATAGGAAATAGCTAATTGTAATCACTTTCACTGTTATCTTCCAATGTTCCAATCTTGTCATGTTCACTGTTATCTTCCAATGTACTGTTGTGTAGAGGAGTGTGTTTTCTAATGCCTCCCAGGTGCCTCCTGTTCTGTCTCCTGTGCCTGAGATTGAGAAGCCTCTGAATCAACAGTGTTGGTACCATGGTGCCATCCCACGTGTCGAAGTCCAGGAGCTGCTGAAGAATGATGGGGACTTTCTGGTCAGGCAGAGCCAGGGTAAACAGGAGTATGTGCTGTCTGTGCACTGGAGTGGACAGTGTCGTCACTTCCTCATTCAGAACACAGAGGTACGTGAGTCATGTGTTACATCCTGTGTTCATGTCAGTGGTTCATCCTGTGAAATAAAATTATCAAACTTCCACAGTAATACAATCCGTAAAATCCAGACTACAGCTGGCTCACCATGTTTTTTCTTGTAGAGTATACATTATACACATCAGTCCTGGGTGTTGGTAAGCTGATGTGGACAGCCCAGTTTTTATCTCAGGCCTTTTCATGGCATTTTTGGCCATAAACAAAATGCAGGGCATTTCCTTATTCATCCATAAAAAAATGCACTTTCAATAATTGCTACTGGGCAGTCTCCAATCAGAACGCATCCAATGCAAGACAATAAACCTTTGTGGACCTTCAACATAATTATGGCAACTGGTTATTGTGCTGTAACAACTGCATCAATACTGTACAATTTATGCTCTAATTGCCTCCTCTCTCTCTCTCTCTCTCTCTCTCTCTCTCTCTCTCTCTCTCTCTCTCTCTCTCTCTCTCTCTTCCCCCCTTTCTCCCTCTCTTTCTCTCTCTCTCTCACACACACTCTCTTTTCCTCTCTCTCCCTCCCTCTCTCTCTCACTCTATCTCTCTCCTTCCCTCTCTCCCTCACTGTCTCGCTCTCTCTCATTCACTGTCTCCCTCTCTCTCTCCCTCTCTCTCTTCCTCTCTCTCTCACTCACTTTCTCTCCCTCCCACTCTCTCTCTTTCTCTCTCTCTCACTCACTCTCCCTCCCTCTCACTCACTCTCTCCCTCTCCTCCCTCTCACTCAATATCTCTCTCTCTCTCTCTCTCTCTCTCTCTCATATGCTATCTTTTTTTGCTCTATGACACATTTTTGCCCTTTTTAGATAGATCCAGGAACCACAAGTTTGTGCTAAACCAGTGCAGAACTAAAGACTCAAACTTTCTTTCTGCTTTCTGCTTTGTGCAAACTTTCCATATTCATCATATGTATGTGTTTGTGTGCATACAGGGTGTATATCGTCTGGATGGTGAGGGTTTTCAGACTATACCACTGCTCATGAACCACCTTCTCAACTCTAACAGAAATGTCACTAGGAGGACAGATATAGTGTTGAAAAGACCCATCCCAAAGGTAACACTCAGCAACAAGGCAATTCCGTTTGCATTGATTGGTTGGTTTAGCGTATTTACATGTGTGTTGGCCTCAAAAAACCTGCTGTGGTTGCTCTGGTGCTCATCTTCTGGCCAAAATAATTGTTCTGCAAGTCAAACACACCACAGATTTAAGAAACTGCTATTTCACTGGAACAACATTATATATATTTTAATCTTACATGCAAAGATCATATTTAAGGAGCCAACTCACCAAAAACAGCAGTGATTGCAGTCTGCCTAAACGTGTTTAAACATGTTTTGCTAGCTAAATGTGAGCTTGCTAGCTAAATGTCCTGATCGCAAGTTGTTGGATAGCTATGTTCCGTAGCAAAATAAGTATCATCTGGAGGCATATTTTAAAATGTTTTAACTTTATTTGAACTTTAGATGAATGCAAAAGACAATTGAAATCTAAATATTTCACATTTTGAATGTTCTCAGACTGCCAAATACATTTCACTCAGCTCATATAGGAAAAATATATTATATAGCAGCGCATATAAGCAAAAATAAAGAAATAAAACAACATGCACACTATGCTAAAAGACACTGTATTATTTCATAAAGCACTGAATCCCATTACTAACTGAGAATGTAAACACTGGTTAAATTTGTGTTTTACTACATCATTCTCACTGATTCATTTATTCTCTGTGTTCTGTCATGATTTATCTTCAAGGACAAGTGGTGCATAGAGCATGATGACGTTATTCTTGGCCAAAGCATTGGGCGGGTACGTACACAGATCAATTATGGCTCTTTATCAGCAATGTCATTTAAAGATGCGAGTGGATGTCTTGAGTAAGTGAGCTATCCATATAATGCCTTTTAAGAGCTATCCGTTAGCAATGTTAAGTATCCCAGCACTGAGCCAAGGCAATTTTACCACAAGCAATTATAGTCATTACATTAATGCCAAAGACATAAACCTTCTAACTCTCATGTCAGTCAGTGGCAGATGAATGTTTATTTATTTATTTATTTTTGTTTCGTTATTTATTGTGTTCATAATGATGAGAAAAGGATCCAGGTACGTATTTGACATGGACAAATGCATATTCTGAATCCATCCATCCATCCGCCCGTGCATTTGCTGACTGGCTTGTAGTGGGGAGGCTGGTGCCTATCTCAGCGGACACTGGGCGAAGGCGGGGTACACACTGAACAGCTCACCAGTTCATCACAGGGCCAACACACACACAACCATTCACACTAACTCCTGGGTCAATTTGTAACAGGCAGTTAACCTAATATGCATGCCTTTTGACTATGGGAGGAAATCGAGGTAACTGGAGAAAACCCATGCAAGCACAGGGAGAACATGCAGTTAGGCTCAGAGCTGGAGGTAAAGTGACACTTTAAAGGCAGAGTCATCAAATCTAGAGAAAGATAACATTGGAGAATGTTAATATTTGAACTTAAAAGCCAAAAAAATAATAATACACACCTCCCTTCAGGATTCTTTTAGAAGCTCCACCCCCACTTCCCCCAGATTCATGGAAGTGCATTGCCAAAACAACAACAACACTAGCAATCCCCCATCTCCCCTTCAGCCAATCAGCAACAGGGTGCATCTATCCTGTGCATGAGCACAAATGCCCCCTGTTGTTGGCTGGAATATTGTTGTGCAGCTTGCACTAAGACGCTTTGTTTGTGGTCAGAGCCAAGGTGGTCAGAGCCAAGGTTGTGAACAAACACCAGATTTTTTTTCGGTGCACACAGAAAGGACAGCCAGTAGGCCATGAGGAGACCACTTGTCTTTATTGATGCTTATTATGAGTGTGATGTTAGTCCACACAAATATGTTGTGACATTTTAATTGGCCCCTTATACTGATTCTGACTGTGTGTGTGTGTGTGTGTGTGTGTGTGTGTGCACGCTTAAAGGGGAACTTTGGTGAGGTGTTCAGTGGTCGTCTGCGCACAGACAACACACCAGTGGCGGTGAAAGCCTGCCGTGAAAACCTTGCTATTGAACTCAAGAATAAGTTTCTCATGGAAGCTCGGTATGAACTTACACTCTCTCTGACACGCATTCACACTCACACACACAGATGCACATTCAATCTGTGACTGAACCTCACTGTGTTTCTGAAGGATTCTGAAACAGTATGACCATCCGAATATAGTGAAGCTCATCGGTGTGTGCACGCAGAAACAGCCCATCTATATAATCATGGAACTGGTGCAAGGTAATCAAATATCCTAAATATCACTGTGTTCATCATCGTAATGTTCCACTAACCTTATCAAGGGTGCTTAAATCTGTGCTGTCAGGGGGAGACTTCCTGTCCTTCCTCCGTACAGAAGGACACAACTTGAAGCCAAAGATGCTGATTAAGATGGCGGAGAATGTGGCATCTGGCATGGAATATCTAGAGAGCAAGAAGTGCATCCATCGGTGAGAATGATTATTTCAGAAAACCGCAGGAAGAGAGAAAGCAATGGAAGCCTTTAATATGAGGTGTACACTACACATAATTTATCTTGATTTTTCTCCTGATTTTGCACTTTCTGACAGATTGTCAGGTTCTGAACTTATTAGGGGTTAAGCACCAAATTTATGTAATGATTTATTATCTTATTATTATTATTGTTATACAGTACATGGTAATTTATGGCAGCTCGTGGACCTTCATTAAAAGTATGGCACAGTGATGGAGAGCATAACAGCAGGTTGTGTTGCACATGGAAAAGTTAGATATACTGTATGTTTGCAGTAAATCTGCACTGCAACATCAAAAATGGATTATTTTGGGTCATGCCAACTGCAGTGTATACTATGATGTTTTCCCACCACAATCATATTTTCCATTATTATGATTTTTTTTCTCCACTTCTTCTGAAAAGTTTGTCAAATCATCATATCATTTGGCCAACCCAAACTATTTCTTTTCTTTCTGACTTTTGATATGCATGACGATTTATTAACAACAGACAAACAAATTTAACTGACTTTTATATAGTGAGTCTAATCTAGGCCCATGGGTAAATTTAACAACATTACATAATGTTAACAAAGAAGCTTAGAGAAGCTTTGAATACAGGAAGTGAAGCAAAAGCTCAGCAATTGCTTAAAATGTAGTATATCTCATTGGGAACAAGGGCTTCCTACTGTCAACACGGGCTTCTGATGTCACTCTGGGTCTTTTTCCTTCACAAAGGTATAAAGCCAGAAACAGCTGGGCCCCTTAATCGCTGCTTGCAACTATATACGATTTGATACGTAATCAAATATTTAGAAATATGATATATGTACCAAGTGTAATTTTGTGGAGGTAGTTTGAGCATCATGCTGCAGCTAGAGCTGATTTGATTAGAATGTTGCATATCTCACAGTAAACTTGCATTTGTTGACAAGTAATTCTAACCCCTGCAGATGTGCCTGTGGCATTGATGTATGAAAGCAGTGAGCAACAGTGACTAATTCAGCATCTAAATATACATTATCTATCATCTGTGTGTACCTGTCTAAGCAGAAGCGTGTAGTAGTTTCCAACCTGCTGTTGTAGTGGAAAATTGGGTAATAAGTGGGAATTGGCAGGGACTAAACTGGGTTAAAAAGAACAAAATGTAAAACTGCTGATAGATTTTACAAAGAAACAGACATGATTACCCAGAAAACCAAGATATAATCAACTTTTTATTATGTCGCCTGCCAGTGAATCTGGAGTGACATAGCGATCATTTTGAGGCATCTTGTGCATGTCGGCATCATTAATTTGCAGCTCCTCCTACATCTGTAAATGGATTTTTAAGAAGCTTTCACATAATCGTCAGAACATAATGCCAATGTACAACACCTATTTTATTTCAATGCTAGTGGAAATAAGCAGTGCAGGCGGCACAAGTCTTACCTGGAAGACTCATTACTGTTACTTTTATTTGTAGCTGTGTATGGGTGAGGCTCTGGATAACCACCCGACCCAGTGTCTAAATTTGAAAAATGATGTTTTGCTAACTGGAATTCAATACTTTTTATGTAGAAAGTAGGAGTGTTGCGAATCCATGTCCAAAAAAACCATGTCATCCAATCACTAATAGTTTTTTCTGTGGAGGGTCCTTGAATAAAGGCATGTCAAGTGATTTTTGTTCCTGTCATTTATGTTACTGACTGACTTAACCTTGTTTAAAGCAGCCCAATCAGAAATGCATGAATAGTTTAGCATGTTAAAACCTGTTTTCCCCACAAAGATAACAAGCTGCCTGAACCTCAAGTTTCAGACCTGAGAAGTTTGTCCTAAAAATCAACAAATGTTTTAGCTAAAAACTTTCAACTTGTTCCTGTCACTTGGGTCTTTTGAATTCCTGAAAATCAATTATTAGCTACTTTATATCAAAAATTATGGTTTTGAGATGAATTTTACATCTTAAGATGGGTGTAGCACCAGAACCATTGGAGCAGCAGGGAAATTGGGGAACGCAGCCTAACCCTCGAGTAGTTTCATGAGCCTTACCCATATAGGGTGTGGCAATTATGAAATGAGACTGATGCTGTAATTTAAAGAAACATCTATTTCAAGTACTCTCCCCCTCAACATGTTCCCCTTCTGCAAGTACACACCGCTGTATTCTTCCACTGATCAAAGCAGTGCAGTAGGTCTTCTTCCACTAGTTGTCTGAAAAGCTCCATTGTTTTCTTCTTCGCTACTGGAACAGACTCCAAATGACTCCCCTTGTGTGCAGACTTGATTTATTCTTGGTGACCCAGAGATGTGTTTTCCAGTGCACCGACTGCTGTTTGTTACAGGATCATATTAGAAGATCTAGGTCTCATCACATCTGAAATATGGGTTCGCTTCAGTCTGTTACAGAATGTCACAAATTCTCTTGCGATTTTGTTTTTGATCTTCGGCACAAACTTCATGCAAACCTTACGTCATGTTCACTGATTTCTGTGCAAAATTTCCCCTCCTGTCTCTTTATTAATGGAGACCATTTCTGCAATCATTCTGATGTTGAGTTGTTCATCAATTATGACTTTCAAATGATTTTTTTATAAATTTTTTGCCTGCATCTTGATGTGCATGAGCGCCCACAACAATCATCTTTGACATCCTTTCGACCTTCACAAACTTTTGTGCCACTTGAACACACATGCACATGCCATGCATTCTTCCCCATAAACCTGAGTTAGCATTTGGAAAAAAAGGTCAATTTCATAAATTTCAAAAGAACGCGGTGCCCAGTTTTGTTCTGACCATCGTTATGATGGGTTGGAAATACACACCTTCTTTAAACGAAGCATAATAGTGAACTGGATATGCGAGTACATTCCCACGAGAAAAAAACAAGAGCGCCAACCTTATACATGAATAGATATGAGGGTTGCATTTCAAATAAAGGCTGTGTTCATTCAGATGGGAGCATATTGTTTACCCGTGTTATGTTCCTTGTTCTTTCATTCCTCTCCAGTGACTGCTTTATCTTGATTAGAATGGTTTATCCTACTAATTTGTTTATTATTTGGAAGTATAAGAAATTAAAATCATTAGCAAACATATTGCATCAAGTGCGGACAAAAATGTTAACCACTGGAGTAAAACTCCTACAGGAGAGAGAAGGGGATTTTACTTTTTGCACTTATATCTCTATTTTTGTTTCTGCTTTTCTCTCATTTTCCTTTATTTCATCTCATCGTGTTATGTTCTGTCTCCATTTCTAACTGCCTGTCTGTCATTGTGTATTATCTGATTGCCTTTCTCTTGCACTGTCATTCCCTTTCTTTTATGGTCTATCAATCACACGCACTCTCTCTGATTCCTGCAGGGACCTGGCAGCGAGGAACTGTCTGGTAGGAGAGAAGAGTGTGGTGAAGATCAGTGATTTTGGCATGTCGCGCGTGGAACAGGAAGGCGTGTATTCAGCGACCAGTGGCATGAAACAGATCCCAGTAAAATGGACCGCACCAGAAGCCCTCAACTATGGTATAACAACATATAGCTAGGGCTTTCCCACATTCGAAACACAGTGAAACAGGGGAAAGGGTATCACTGCTCATTATTCCAGTCTTTAAGGATTTTGTTTATTGCCATGAAGGATTTTTTGTAGGATGGCATCGTGCCATATATCATAGTTCACACTGAGCAGGAGATTATAGACAGACTGAATAATCTCCAGCAGATGGTTTGATCTTTTGTGAGTTTTAATGCCTCTTCAGAGAAATCTGTTGATTGTCTGCTTTCTACTCTGAGCTTATCTGTACTGTCTCTCGTACTGTATGCTAGCTCTTAGGTGGAGATTTACAGATTTAGATCAGCAGATTATGAGTGACTGTTTGCTGCCCTCTGGTGGTGTTTTAGGGCGCTACACCCATGAGAGTGACGTGTGGAGTTTTGGAGTTCTGCTTTGGGAGACGTTCTCTAGAGGAGTAACTCCATACACCAGCATGAGCAATCAGCAGACCAGGGACGAAGTAGAAAAAGGTAAGACTACTGCACACCTAGCTCTCACCTAGATCTTTCTAACAACTTCTGTATCAGGAAGCTGTCTGTAGGATTTATCCCCAAAAAGATTCAAAACAAATTTTAATCTGATCTTTCAAACAAATCTTGATGTTCTGAGGCGCATATCACAGACGCATTTCACATTTGCGTCTGAGCCGAGTACCTGTATACCCTCCGATCCTTGTATTTAATTTGCTCTAGATCAGGAGTGTTTCATTTTAGGTAACATTCCATGAACACATCATCAGCTCTGTTTAAATGTGGTCATTTATCAGCATTTGTTCAACAGATTGAATATCAACTTCAAAAGAATGAACAACTGTAATTCATTACAAACAACAATAACAGAAAATTATAAAACATTATTTACTGATCAGACATAATATTAAAACCACTGACAGCTAAAGTGAATAGCACTGATTATTTCATTACAGCGGCACCTGCCATGGGGCGGGATGTAAGTGAACAGTTAGTTCTCAATGATGTGTTACAATCGGGAAACATGAGCAAGTGTAAGGATCTGATCAACTCTGATTAGGGTCAGGTTGGGATGAGTAGATGATTAGGTCGGAACATCTCCAAAATGCCAGCTCTTGTGGGGTATTCCCAATAGGCAGTGATTATTACCAACCAAAAGTGGTCCAAGGAATGACAGTGAACTGTTGACAACCTTGGGTGCCCATGTCTGAGCAAAGGGTAGTCTGTAGCCTGGGTCAGTACTATCGAAGAGCTACTATGGTACAAATAGCTGTATGATATACAAAGTATCTGAACACACAGGAAAATACTCCAGTCTAACCACAGGGGGCATAAGTGGGCCATAAATTCAGAATATTTTTAACTTTCGTATTGATATATTACCAAAATGCCCACACCAACATAACCTTACAGCAGGCCAACGAGGGCTAACTAGAGTAAATGTTAATAAAAATGCATGCCTCGTTTCTTAAAGCAGAAAGTGAATGGTTTGTGCAACCATTCACATTCTGCTTTAAGAAACGAGGCATGCATTTTTATTAACATTTGCTCTACTTAGCCCTCGTTGGCCTGCTTGTAATAGTCATTTAACATTCCTCTTCTTTTTCATCCCCTTTTTGTAATGAATAGTTGTGAAATTTACATATTCATTACTGATTATTCTTATTTGTACATCAGACTGCATGCACCAAGTGCTAGAAGTGCTCACTGAACATATGTTTAGTGCATGACTGTGAGGTGTAATTACTCCTGCACTCAGTGGTCACACACAGTCTTCAGGTTCACTTTTTAAAAATAAATTAAACAAACCAAAGCAAATCTTGGGTTTTAATTTTGTGGGGTGGGTATTTTATTTCAAAGATAAAAAAAATCTCAAAGACAAGCTATGAACACTGTGATTGGTGGGTGGAACTAGCAGCAATGCAAAGGAAACCAGCTCAACTTTTGCTCATGGTTCCATATTGGTCAGGTTCAGTCTGAGGAAATCACACTTACATAGCAAATCTTTAGGCAAACGCATTGTTTTTACCAGCACATTTGTTATACGGTTTTCCCTAAAAATGATCTTTGTGCGGAAGACCAACCAAGTAAAAATGTAAAAGTCCAACGTTTCCTTATTATTCTGGTGATGTATATTTATGGTTTCTTAAAGTTGAGGTGGCAGACTATAGTGTAGGGGGAAATAATCTATTTTGGCCAAAACCTGATTTATGTCTGACTTTGAACAACAAAAACAGAAACATTTATTTTAAATATTGTTTTGACTGCAAACATTGTGTACAGTGACATATTAAAAGTACAAAAACACCATTTTTGAAAGATTTACACATAGATATACATATACACAGGAGTTCATGGAGATTCCTCACAGCAGAACTCCGACTCACTTGCAGTTTCTCTGCACCATCAGTTGCCCTGAAAGGGAATTATTTTCAACAGGCCACTCGACAGTCCAAAGACATCTGTCACAGGGCACAGGTTGACCTGAGTGGAATGCTGTTGATTCCTTGCCTTTGTTGGTGAATTGTACAATCACTCTTTTGATTGGCAACAGGAATCCCAAGGTTTTGTGCAATCTAATGCAGGCTAAATCCTCAGACTAACCCACAACACGCCCTCATTTATTGGGTTGCTTGTATGGACACCGGAGCACAAAGCTCATGACTTTTATGACATTTGCATAAGTGTGGACCTTCAAGGAGCTCCAATAATAGTATATTACTAAACTGAGAAATTTCACAGATAAATCTCTGGAATAAGGGGTGTCTATTTACTTTTGATATGTTTCTGTATATTGAGACCAGGAATGTTTTGGTTTTGGTTCATGTTTCTTGAAAAATTCACTGTAAATATGATGGCTGGCATTTCATAAATCCTGTCTGTCAATCACAGGGTATCGCATGTCAGCTCCCAATGGCTGTCCAGATGAGATCTACGCCCTGATGAGTCGCTGCTGGCAGCATGACCCAAGAATGCGTCCTTCCTTTGTAAAAATCAGGGCAGAGCTCCGCAATCTTTGCATTTGACGCACAAGCACATGTACATCTCTTAAGCTGTGCTTTTTGGCACACGTGCATAAATGATGTCTAGTGTCAACATGAATTTTTGATATGACTGTCTCTCTAATGTATATTTTTGCTTCTGGGACATTTTAGAACTTTTATAATGTATTTAAATTGAAATCTTGCCTTAACTTATGATCACGGTGTATACACATGACATTGGTTTTCCTTTAAATAAAGTCAATGTTGTGGTGTAAAGATACAATCTGTAGATAAAATCAGATGTCACTTGACATCTGATGTCACATGAATCTTATCTAACAGTCTTTGACTTACTGGAAGTATGCTTTTGTAGAAGGTGATGTACTCTATGCATCAGGGCTGACAAATTACCACATCCCTCTTTCACAAGCCCCCAAAGCACCCCCACCCCCCACCATCCCCACCCCCCCGCCAGACGCATTGCTACAGCCTAAGTGATCCAAGCTATTCTCTTGACATTGAGAAATTTGTGTCATTTAGTGTCATAATGATTGACAAATGTGTATCTCGTAATCTGTTAATAAGTCACATTACAAAGGCTGATATTTGAAGCTGACATGAATGAAGACCTTCAACGAAAATACCTCATTAGTTAAAATCAGTAATATTTTCCCATAAAATGTTTTCTATGCATTTTTTTTGTTATAAGCTGTTAAAAATGTAAGTATCTAATGACATACTGTGCATTCACTGATCAGATAGAGGCACGTTCCTCTGATGGCAACTTGACGAAAATCATTTACTATATCGCTTGATATAAGATGTTTCTTACGATTCAGTTAGGTTTCAGGGATAATTATTAGGTTTTTTTTCTGAGCTGATGACAAAGACTACTAGTTTGAGCCACAATAAACAACGGATTCTTCTTCAGTAACTACTTTATCCTGGTTAGGTTTGTGGTGAATACAAAGCCTATTCCAGGAGTGCTGGGATCAAGGTGGAGACACGCTGAATGGAATGCCAGTCCATTATGAGGGACCACACACACACCTAGGATATTTTATCATAGCCATTTCTACTCCTGGCATGTTTTTGGAAGGTAGAAGTTGCATCACAAATTTCTTTGTTTGCTGTATAGATGGTTTGTAGTAATTTATCCAGTTTACACTGTTTCCCCACATATTTTATACAGTGCATCCAGCTATAGTAACCAACACCCAATGATATTTTATTTGATTTTCAAAAAATAGCATTTTATTTATTAATTTGTTGTGGGATACCAACAAATCATAATTAAACTATGGTTATGACAAGAATTAAACTTCGGGCATCAAATCAATGTCAAAAATAAGTCATGTATTATGGGTTTTGTATGTTCTAATGTGGAAAACCTTTTGGGTTCTCCTGCCTCTGTACAAAAAACAATAATAGGTGGAGTAGTTTGTGACTCTAAATTGCACCTGAGTGTGACAAGGTTTGTGCATGGTGCCCTGATATGGACTCGCCTCCCATCCAGACTTAATTCTCCCAGTTTACATCTAGTGTTCCCAGAACTGGCTCCAGATCCCCATTGCCCCTGACCAGATGAAGTGGTCAGTGAAGGTGAAGGAATGAATAGTTTAACTTGAAAGACAGGGTGTTTTTTTATAATAAAATCCTGCAAACACATAAACCAGACGCAAACAACATTATAATATAATATGTATAATAATTAAAGCATTATAATAATTAAAGAAACAGATAAAATGTCATGACTGAGTCAGAATGAAGGAGCTGTTAGCTATTCATCATCAGTATAATATGTCACTATCTCCTTGAAATAAAAGCATTTAATTCCTTACAAATGTCTGAAAAATGAATGTTAATACATAATTATTATTGTTATTTTTATTACTATTATTATTATTATTTTTACTACTACTACTATTGTTTTTTTGTAATAGTAGTAGTACCACCACTACTAGAAGGGGTGAATTTCAGGGGGGAGGGGGATATGCTAAATAAAGTATTGTGTATTCTTAAATCAAATTAATATGACAATCTCTTGTTTATATGAATGTCAAACAATAGTAGGAGTGGTGATGCTGTTTGCAATGTGGCATTTGCAATATTAATAAATTGTCTTTAAGACAGTTCTGCTGAAAATTATTAAAATCACATTTTAGTAATAGGGGAAGTGAAACTCTACATTATAAACCTAGACCTTCCCTTCATTTCTCTTCCTGCAGTTAATTTAAAGTTAATTTAAACTTCACCAGCTGTCACCTCAGTCCATCAAATCAGTTTTCTCTCAGTGCATCTTTTATTTATTTATTTATTTTTTTACATTATAGGTGGTTGCAGTCGACAAATTTTTGGGCAAAACATTTTTATTACATTTAATATAGTAATAATAGATTTAATAAAAGTGTCATAATTTTCAGCAAGTTCAATATATTTAACAGAATGACTAGGCATATGGCACTGCACTATTTTTTAAATATGTTATTCATATGGCACAGTAATTTAAATCCTGTGAGGCCTCACGAGATTAAAAGTTACATTCAATATTGTCTACATGTTTTTTTTTCTCGATCCAAGAGGTAGAGAAATGAATAGACTTGTTTCAGAAGCACCATTTTTTCCAGTTATATAAGAGGTGTTTGCGTTGGGGTTAGGGTTAGTGTTCGGGCTAAATAGCGAGCCTAGAATTAATATGGAAAGATAGGTCTATTATACTACTGCTGTACAAAACTAGAGTATGAAATGTATCTGTGTCCTGATGTAATAATAAGGTAGCATGGCCCAGTGCCGTACTACAAATAAGTTAAAAAAAATAATAAATCGCCGTGTGATTATCTGCAATTTGACAGTACATGATAGACTGCTATGGAGCATGTGCAAAGTTACCGTATGACTCACAAAATAAAACAGTGTACTGTCCCATACTAATATCTGCAGCCTATATTTAAACTGTTATTCAAACTAACCGATTGTATTCTGATTGGTTAAGCTAAGCCTTCCTAATGAAGACTTCATTGACCATTTATGAGAATTATTAAAGTACAGTTACTATACAAAGCAATAATATGTGACATACACCATATGGCCAAAAGTCTGGATGTCTTTTTTTTTTTTTTTTAATACTCAAACCAGCCCGTTTATCACCAAAAATCAAGCCATGGTTAAAGTCACAGAGGACCCCTTTCCATTTAGTTATTTGATGTAAACATTAACTGAATCTCAAGATCTATATCATCATGATTTTATGCACTGTCTTGCTGCCATCTGATTGGCTAACTGAATGCCTTCATAAATGGACAGGTTTAGCTTAAAGTGAACCGTTAATGTATGTAAACACTTGACCATTACACCATATAGCATATATAATAAACCATGCTCTCTCCTTATTATATTAAGTCCTTCTGTCATGGTGGCTCATGATCAGTGAGCGGCCGCGCGTACATATTTAAAAAATACCGTGCAATGCACAATGAACCCATCAGCTGTCATCAAATGTAAAACTTTGAATGTGTTATTTTTTGTGACATTATTGTGACAGAATGCATGTATCATTGCCTAACCACTGTGCAGGCCCCCATCCCCCTGCATGGCTTTTGTGAGAGGAGGCAGTTATGTAATCCATGTCTCCCCTCCATCGAAGAGAGGTCACCTCTGGCATTTGTGGGGGGCAGCAGGTATGTAATACATGTCCCTCTACACCATACAGGAGTCCCCCCCTGCCTTTGTGACTATGTAACAAATAACTAAAAATAGAACTTTGTCAACACATGGAGGCCTAGTGTAGGACCACCTGAAAGATTTGCTGCCAAATTTATAAATAATCATTAACTAATATCTCCATTAATAATTAACATATCAAGCTGATTTTTGAAAACATTCTGCGTCCATCATGATGCATGGCTGACACAAATTTGGGGGCGATTGGTAAACTTCTGGAGGAGCTATCAATCAGCGATCATGATATGGATTTTATATGGGCTGTAATGGACACATGGACGGACAGACAGAAAGACCGCAAAGGCTATCACATAACCCCTTCAGCTTAGTAAAGCCGAGGGGTAAAAACAAACAAAATGTGATTTATAAATTTCCATAATTTGCAAATATGCACACCATAAGCACAACATACATGTGTCAAATAAGCACAGTGTACTTTGCAAATATCTAAACCACAGCTGCATGTGAGGCATTTATAAATCATATTGTATTTGTTTCCAAACCATGGGACATTTGTAAAGAAAAAAAGAATGTAGAAGAATGATTAGATAATGCACACACACACACACACACAAACTAAAAAAAAAATACATATATAAAATATAT
>JBCNYH010000002.1:17931710-17941824 GCA_039654325.1 Tandanus tandanus | reverse complement strand
ACACACACACACACACACACACACACACACACACACACACATACACACACACACACACACACACACACACACACACAAACACACACACGCATGCAATCTCTCTCTCTCACGTGCACACATGCAAAGCTCAGCATCATTTTTGTCTTACTACCATGAAATTAACACATTTGCCCTAATTGTCAATAAGCAATAAGGAAATACACACTAAGGACAAAAACCACTGAACTCAACATCACACTGAGGAAAACTATCAAAGTATCTTCACAAAATAGCTTATATTCTTTAACTTTGATTGTTTCTTGGTTTGCTCTGTCTTGAAAGGTACTTCTCTCTTATTTTAATGTAATGCAGCAATTGTTGTCCAGTTCAGCATTTATAACTTTATCAGTGTGTATCCTGTTAGAAAATCTCAGATAGCATCAATGACTGCCTAACAGTCTTAATTCATATAAACATGTACAGACAACAACAAGTTCTTATTAAATACCCCAAAATTTGGATTAAAATGTTGAAAAAGATTCAAAAACAAAATGGAAGTTGTAGGCAACAACAAATGAAATAGAGTCCAATTTTTTGACTGCACATTTCTTTAAGTTAAAAGCTGATCAGACATCTAGGAGGGGGACTCTGTAGCTAGAGATAGACTAGACACTTATGATGAGGGTGGCTGTTTACCAAAGTCAGTGAGAGGGGGGAGGAGGGAGGGCCTGATGAATATAAAGTGCTCATTGCAAAGCTGACTTTCCCAGGCCCTGGAAATGCACCCACACTCACACTGTAGTTGTGCCCAGCTGCTTGGGATGGCGTGTGGAGTGTGTATCTGGGTGTGTGGGGGATGGGGGGGGAGGGGGGCAACTAGCCTGACTTCCCTCAGACACTTTGACAGGCCGTTCTATTCAGCAACACATTTCTGGGCCCGTCTGCCCCTTCTCCCTTGGCAACTGCCCTGTGCTGAATGGCCCCTCCTTTTGGTTGGGGTGGATCGGGAGACAAAGTTGACAGAACTGGATGAAGAAGTACCCAGTCTGTCTGACCTTGGCTAGACATCCCTCCAAGTGAACTTGAACTTGACTCTGGTGCAGAAGCTCAAAGAAACAATATCAAATTAGCTGTATTTATTTACATTTCATTTAAAGAATCTGCACAGCTTGTAGGTTATTTAATGTAACGACTTTGAAATTACAGAAACAAAAACAGAATAATATATTCTCGTTTGCAATGGTGACCTGGTCTAGAAAATTTCAGAAAAATATTTTTTGCTCTTCCTATGTTTTTGCATCCACTGGCAAGTCTTGAACATATACCCTAATGTTAAGCATCCTACGACTAGGATTCTCTCATAATGCAGTAATTGGTGTTCAATTTGCCCTCTTCTTTTAAGAATTCAGTTGAAGTCAGAGACTGACACTAATTTCTACAGCTCTATCACTGAGAAGCACAGTAGAACGCTCAATCAGTTTCTAGACATTATACTTAAATGTCTATTATTATGGACACGTACAGGAAATACACATATCGTAATGGGTGCAAAAAGCTTAGAAAACACCAGTTGGCATAAAAAAAATTGTAAATTGCACATAGGTACGTGGGAATGGTGCCATGAGAACTTATTTTAAGTAGGACTGGAGACTGGCACTAGGAGTAACATCTGTGCAATTTGTATAAATATTACAATAAATATAATATGCTACAATGGACATATTGCCAGTGTTAGCATCAAATGACATATAAGCACAACAAAATCATGACAAGGATACTGTACGTCACTGTCAGGGGGAATTCATAAACACTTAACTCCAAATTAAGTTTACCTAACCATGTCAAGGTATGTTTAGAAACCAGCTCATTTGGTGATTTTCCTGTTCAAAGACAGTTGGTCAACAAAACAAGTGATTATCTGCAATTACTATGAGAAAAAAATAATTCATGCATGGCTCTGCTCACCCTACAGAAACGTACCTACAGAAACCTACTCTTCTGAACAATTTTTACTAATTTTATATTTTCATGCTCTATAGCAGGTTTCTTTTTTCTTTTTATTCTCGACATAAGTTCTTTCTTTCATAAGACTTTTTTCAGGCTTGAAATTATTACAAATATCTATAAATATGTTTAATAAATTTATATTTGGTTTAGAGTAATCTTAATATAGCAGATCAATTTGATTACATTTTCAAGACATTTTCATGAGGTGGCTGCCATTTTTGCAGTGCAGGAATCCCCAGCCAACTTTTCATGCCCAATTGGCCAGTGGTGAGGCAAAGAAAAGGGAACAGGCCATTTGAAAGTGCCCGTGTAGCTGATACAAAGCTGAGAACAAGCATTCTTGGGATAATCACTTTTATGCTGGGATTAAAACAGGATCGGCAGCTGAGGAAGGCACAATGGATGAAAGGGGATTTTACCATAAAACACCCTCACGGAAAGCGACACGGTGACATAGTGGTTAGTACGTCTACCTCACAGCAAGAAGGTCCTGGGTTTGAGTCCCCTGTGAAGAGTTTGCATATTTTCGACATGCTTGCATAGGTTTCTCTGGGTACACTGGTTTCTTCCCAAAGTACAAAGACATGCAAATTAGTCTAATTGACTGTTCCAAATTGCCCCTAGGTGTGAGTGTTAGTTTGAATGCTTGTATGTGTGTTGGCCCAGCGATGGGCTAGCGAGCTGTTCAGGGTGCGCACGACCTTCACCCAGAGTCGGCTGAGATAGGCTCTAGCCTCGCCATGACCCTAGCAGGATTAATCTGTTTGGTGAATGAATGGACATCCTCACAGAGAAATCCCATAGATGGTTTTATGAGATTCATACTGTGCTGACTTATCACTATAGTGGTTGCAAGTATCTTTATGTTTTGAAAAAATACTGTGGTCTGTATCTAAAGTATATAATACATATGATGACATTTACACACACATAACCACAAACTGAGATGAATATGAACATAAAAGGAGTCTTGAGATCTTTAATGCTAATGTAACAGGCATGTTTATAGTACAGTATTATTGCAAGCGGGTCACATGTGGCCTGTGCTAAATTAAGCTGATCATAATATGAACAAAAATGTCTGTGATACCTATTATGATTTTTCATGATAGATGACAGATGATATATGAAGTTTAGAGGGCTTGGATGGAGGGGGGTTAGACAGGAGTCTGCTGGAAATTCTGTTAGTATGCCAGACAAATATTCTCAGATAGTCGACTCACATAGGCCTTTGCTATTAACATGCCAGCTGTAGCATCTGCCACATGGGGCCACAGGCAGACCTGCCCCTCCCAGTAAAGCAGATATCACCCTCCACACCTTGCCACATATACTGTATGGTGGGCCTAAACCTTTGCACCATGCAAACACCAGCCTCATCATGTTGTTATCTGGCATTTGTTCTTAATAGTTTTCTTATCTAATCTGCTCAAGGGATGATAACCTATGGGTAAAGTCAATGCAGAAAAATATGTTTTGAGTATTATTCACTACTCTTTGTAATCAATTATTATTTCATATTTATTAAATAGATTATTTCCTGTTTTGTCTCCAGTGTTTCATGGATTTCCCATGAAATACTGTCTCAGTCCCTGGTGTAACTTTGCTCTCTTTCTCTGTGGTTTTCTGTAACACTGGCTCAATTATTCTGGGTAATATATTATAATGGTGCTTTAATTAATTGCTCTCCCAACTGCTCTACCCTGGCAGAAGGGAAAAGAAAGACAGGCTGTCTGTTAGGTCTACACTCTTATTTTTTCTGGACCTTATGTTCAGAGCCTTTTATTAACGTGAAAAGGCAAAAAAAAAAAAAAATAAAATAAAAAATAATAATAATAATAATAAATAAATACTGCTGGTATTAATCTGATTTTTAAAATGCAACTTCATATCATGGTTTGCACTATGGCATTAGAGCACAGAGATGTAAATAAAATGCATGACTACAGTATACCATGCACAAAACACACAAGCATCACTTGTAGGTTGTTATTACATGTTCACACATGTGATCCAGTGTATACACTCACACCCACTTATCTACATGCACAGTAAAATAAGGGCTCTCTCTCTCTCTCTCTCTCTCTCTCTCTCTCTCTGTTGTTTTTTCCTTCTTGGGCAGATTGTCTCTCAGGGTTTGGCGCTAATTTAGGCATCTGGCTCCGTCTGGGACTGAGCATCTTTCCCAGTCTAGTGCCTCCTGTGTCTCTCACTCCCCATCCATGCTGACAATGGTGGGAAAAAGGGGCACCGCAAAATCACGTCAAGAGCGACACTCACAATGCTGCTATTGTACAGGGCAGACAAGGATCAGAATAATAATGCAGTAATGTCTAACTGTTTACCAACATGTACCCTAGAGCTGCAGACTTCATCCCTACGCATCCAAATATTTCCAAGCCAACCATGTTCAGTGAAAAAAAACTAGAATTTACCACTCAAGCATTTTTTTTTTATCATGATATGATTAATATATTATTTATGCATGACTTGCCAGAATATAATTTGTTGGATAATATTTTAAAAACTATAAATGCATTTTTTTCTGTTTGCTCAATGCTAAGGTCTGGCATTGTCATGTCTACTAAACACACACACAAACACACACACACACATACACAAAGGTGTTATTACAAGTATATTCTACAGATGCTAATTAGTAATGCAGCTAATTCTATGCCAACATCTGCATCAGATATTTCTAGCAATGTGGAATGTCCACGAAAATATAAGCCCCCCAACTCACACACAGGCACACGTTATTGCTCTAATATGCACAACAAGATGTCTAATAAGTCATTTTAAAGGTCTGCCTAAAGACAAAGACAACCAACCTACTGCACTACACAGGAAGATTGTTACATGCTGAGGATGCAATGCAGGTCAGTCAAACATCGGTCAAAAGGTTTTAACACACAGTTCAGTGTGGTTATTATATTTAGCAGTTAGCTTCAGTATCCTAAAAAAATATTCACAGAAAAATGCGAGCTTTCAGTGTGTGTGGTACAACAATGCAGTCATTATCCTGATTCCTTGTTGTATTCAGGTAAGTATTACTTTTCAAATATGACATCATTAACCATAGGGTATACATTTAGGCTAAGCTACAATGCTGAAAATCACAGCGTCTGTTAGTGATGAGGCTCTATAATAAAGCTCATTTCAATTTGTATGTTGAAAACTGGAAAAATCTGGTATAGGATTGGCACCATGCCAAGTGGCATAATTAACACTTAACGCCAATGTTCTACAGCAGTCACACTATGCCCACACACACTCACACACACACACACACACACACACACACAGAAGGACATGCGTAGAATATAATATGTGTCTAATCATATATTTTTACACAAAATAATACTCTGAATAAATAAATACAACAATAAATGAATTTTTTGGGCAAACTGCCATTTTCAGTGATATCTTTGTGTGAGCACTTGTGTTGTTCTCTGACTATATTATACACACAGGCAGCGAAGATCTTGGACATTAAGGTCTGAGAGATGCAAAGTAGGAAGGGGAGCCACCTCTCTCCCCTTCCTCTAGTAATACACTGCCTAATTAGAAAACAGCTATTAAAGGCGAAGTGCTCTCATTTCAGCAACACACGATTCTGTCCAGGATAGTAGCCTACAGTCATGTGCCAAATATTACATGTATAACAATATACATTCTGTTTTTTTCTTTCTAACAATAGATTAAAATGTGTAACACATAGCACGCACATTTGAATATTGAATTTTCTGCTAAACTTATCCTTTTTGCATAACCTTAAACCGAATAATCATCATCACATGTTTGTCAATAGGCATCATGAAGATGCATTTGATTAGACATTCTACTTTCCTGTGCATTTATGTCCATTATGGATGTGACAGCATCTCCTACACTATGCATTAATGTGCATGACATTTAGGCTCACTGAGCCCGTGCTTTACTGTAAGTACACACTCTTGTTTGTGAGCGTTTGTAATTTGGCTTTTGAGGGCTTATGATTTTTTATTTTTTTTACACTATGATAGCTGAACTTTTTTGACTGACACATTATTGGATTTAAGAAATTCTGTTGAATTGAGATGTCTGTTATGATGAATTATTTAAAATACTTGGGATGGCTCCATTACACAGGGATTTATCACCTGGATTCGGGGGCCACACACACACACACACACACACACACACCTTAATGTAACAGGAAACAGCTTTACAGAAACTGAGGCTGCATTAAAGCGTCGCTGCGCCTTTAATTGCGAGCTCGCGCGACTATGCAATTATGCTAATATGAGCGCGTGTCCTCTTTTTCATTAACACACTGCGTCTGCGTTGTTGTTTCCGTTTCCCCCCCAAAGTCACACGAAGCCAGTCACACGAAGCAAAGGCGTTTCTTATGCCTTCCATTTAAATTGCACTTTATTTGTTTTCCACACGAGGAGTCGAGCATCCTCTCTGTCTCTGTGAACCGGGTTTTTCTATGAGCAGTTAGGACACAGACTGTCTTTAACCTTCTTCCTACAGGTAAGCAGTGTCCTGCATCAGGACTTGGAAAATACCTTACAGATACACAGCTGTTGTTGACATGGCCGTGTTCATTTCATTCATTTCATACAGCAGAACGTGATAAATGTTGTTTCTAACAGCTCTGACTCTGTTAATCCCACATACAAAGAATCAACTAAACCTCAGCATCCTTCTGATGCCAACAACATTCTAGATAATCAGTCTAACAGTAACAGTATTTTGTAATAAATAAATAAGAAATTAAAAAAATACACCAAAGCCTGCTTTTCTTCTAAAAAGGTAGCAGGTCTGTGATAATTTGGTGACAGAGACTATTTAAGTCACTACGTCAGCATGTCTCTAAGCATATAATAACCCATACTGTATAGTGATGTCCAGAAATATGATACACGTTGTTGTTGTGTATACCAGCCCCTCTAGAGTAGTATTTTGGCAGGAGTGTGATATTTCTATATACAACCCCCTGGTGACATCTATAACATTACTCTCACCAAAGTGCCGTGTGAAGTGGCTCGCAAAGGGGTCTGGGGACACCCAGGGGTCCGATACTTTTAATTTTGTCACACTGGTGGAAATTACAGCCTGCTGTTATCAAAGGAATGACATTTATGATTGATTTCTTATGGTTATTATCCTATTTTACTGGTCACTTGAAATCCAAAACTGAATAACTCTAAAGCCTATAAATGATGTAAACGTGAAACTAAACTGGGTTTGTTAATGGGCAGTTGAGGAAGAAAAGTCTTTTTGGCTCCAATAAACAGCCAGAAGATCACTGTACCTGTTTAAATAATACCCCTACCCATAATATTTGAATACTAGAATCATGTTCATGACATAAATCTGTACTCAGGCTGTCTGTGGAATTGAATTTTACATTTATAGGGAGCCTGCAATGGTCTGGTGAACTGTTCAGGATGTATCCCACCTTCACCAAGTGTCGGCGGAGATAGGTACCAGCCTCCCAGCGATTCTAGCAGGATTAAGCAGTTCAACAAATGAGTGGGGTAATAGTAGTTGAAATAGGGTGTTTGGGTTATACAGCTTTAAGGTTCTTTTTAAATAGCAGAATTTTCAATGGAGGTATATTACACTACATTTAATGTACACTACACTATTGCATTGCAAATTAGCTGTTAGAGTTTACCTTTGCCATTTTACAACATGATAGCCTTTAAAAGTGACCTTGATGCCTCATCATGAGATTATGGGTGCTAAAACATGCAGAATTGAGTGCGCATTTCAACCTCTGTATATTTCAGTTGGCCAACAGTAAGAATTAATTTCAAGAGAAATGTTCTATAAAGATACTGAGAGCACTTCAAAACAGGTCAGCTCTGGTTCACTGGTCAAAAGGATGTGAATGTGTAGCGGCACTTTTTGGTTAAAGGTGAAGTAGATATATTATGATCTTTTTACAGGAGATTCAGCGAAATTTGGCAAGTAAGGATACTGGTAAAGTGACACTTGATGTGATGATGATAATGTTCCTATTGTATTAATTTTATTTTCTCATAATTCTTATTCAGGCTTCACTGTCACATTGTGCAGGATGATGATGATACATATTTAATAAAAGAATCTTGGGTGATTTAGTTTCATGAGAAATTATTAAATAAGAAAGCTTTTTCAAAATGTGATAAGCTTCTTACAGTATATTTGTTATTTATGTAACACTTATGTAACCTAGGTATGGTTCTGTTGATCTTGACTGAAGAACTTTCACTGTTTTTTTTTAAATTTTATTAAATTTTATTTTTTTTAGAGTAATTTCACTACAGGCTAATAAAAGCTTGGTGCAACAATAACACATGATCAAAGCAATGAGTAATACGCTGTTAATATATTGTCAAGAAGCAGATACGTATTCTGTATTTAGAATGACTAAGGTAATTGATGAAATTATCAATGTGTCAGGGGAATGTTTAAAGTGAACGCAAAGCTTTGCTGTGGACTAGGACTTATGACAAGCTGTTGGTCAAGCACAGGCAATGATGCAAACATACCCCATGCCAACACAGCCATTTTAGGAAGCAGGCAGCCAGCCTTTCCATCAAGATGGCTTCCTCCAAGCACAGCCCCTCATTCAGAGCTCCAGTCTTCAGCATCTGTGAGGATTGTGGCGACTGGCAGCCTCTTTGTCTCCACTGGCACACAAACTGTAGCCTCTTGCACATCATTTTTTCTCTTTTCCCGCCCTCTGCTCCGGGGGGGCACACATGGCACGGAATGCTTCCGTTGATGGAGGGAGGACGCTGGTAGAAAGAGGATGAAAGTTGACCATTATTTTACACTCTTAGATTTAGATAGCCTTTTTTTTTTTTTTTAATGCTCCATCAATGTTTGAATGGCCTGGCAGCCACGATGGGGGGAAAAGAAAAAAGCACAATTAAAGAAAAAAGCCCCATTTAATCACTGCCAAAGCAGATGTCATGGCAACTACCATATAATCTGTCTTTAGATGGAGGGAAAATATCAAGGAACAAAATCACTGTAATTCCTTTGTGTCCAAAGCAATCCACAGTCAAGAACTTGACAGTTGTTGGCTTAGCTATTTCTACTTTTTTCCCCCCAAATGGTCTCCTAAGAGGAACATTAAATGCAGTATTATGTATTGCGTAACACATGGCTCTTTGAATTCTTATTGCTTATAGTTGTGAGGCTGATATAGTGTTTGCAGGATAGGTGTACTAAATCAGCTTCACCATCAATTGCTGTCCACCTGTAATTTCATCGCATAACCCTTATTCAATTTAGCTGGGTAACCAGTTTAGCTAGGAAAGATCATTGTTAATGAATGATGACAAAATTTCTTTGCTTGCATTAATTTTACATAACAGTAATATGTAATATGATAGCTAGCCATACATTTTTATCATTATTGAGATGGAGACAGACATATAATTTCCTCTCCCTGCTCGTTTATTGCACCGAAGCCTCCAGCCTAATGTCCTGGAGTCATTCTAACTGCGTATTCTGGAGCATGCGAAAAGACATTCAAATTCAGTCTTACTCTCTTTGATCTTATCTAGAATTCATACAAAATATATTTTGTGGCTTTAGCATGGCATTACTGTGTTCTGGGCATTAGCATCATTTCCACTTCCTGCTTCAGCAAGTCATAATTGTCAGATATTCCAAATACTCTTTTTGATAGATGATTATAACTAACATCCTGTGTTTTTTATAAATCTAAATAGATCACTGCACAAAATATTTTGTAACTACTGGCATGAAACAGGAATAGTTGGTCTTTTTAAAAACAGATTATATATTTTATACAGAAAAAAAAACAGTTAAATCTCAAGAGTGTTAATTCAAAGTTGGGAACTGATACGGATTTCTGGGGAAGGATAGAAATCAGAGCTGCCGTTAATGTTGACAGGATGTGTCAGCGAACCTGTGAATGTTGTGGTCCAGGTGATGGGTGGTGTACAAATGCAGTAGTGGATGGACGGATGGACACACACACACACACACACACACACACACACACACACACACACACACACACACACACACACGCACACGCGCGCACACACACACAAAACGCAAACAAAAAGAAAACAATAAAAAGAAAAAGAAAAAGCCAAAGAACACACAC
>JBCNYH010000002.1:17900686-17914622 GCA_039654325.1 Tandanus tandanus | reverse complement strand
AGTGTACAAAATTAGAATAATTTTGCTTTATTTTTGTAGGAGTAATTAAGAAGTTTATGGGTTCTGTTTTTTTTGGGTCACCCTGTATATATAAAACCATACCACATCATCTATGAAGCACGGTGGACATGAGCATGTATAGCTGCCAGTGGAACTGGTTAAATGCTGTTTACTGATGACGCAACTGGTAGGAACAGGATGAATTCTGAAGTGCTATACTTTCTGCTCAGATTCAGTGAAATACTGAAAAATGTTGCGGTTTACTGCACCGATGTTGGTTGAAGAAGCAGCAGAATGAAATGCCTTGATAAGAACCTGCTTATGTTCAGAATAGGAAAATTGAATGTATCATCTGGCCAGTAAATTTTTACTCTAAAGGATTCGTGGGAGGATGTGGCTGAGAGATGCCTGTGATTTTATACCCACCCGGGTCCAAGCTCCCTCTGAAATGTCCCTGTGGCCAAAAAATGCCAGAGGCAGTCAGTACCTGAACATCTGGTGGTAACTGGTTGGAGTGTTGGGTATTGGCCGGAGTGCTGACTCAAGCACAGCTCCACGAGAAGAGCTCTTAGAAGTATGTCTCTGATGATAAATTCGTGTGGACTTCGAAGATGCATTCTCTCCTGCGTGCACGGGCTATAAGTTATAGTTACTTCTAGTCACAATAAATATGTCAGTCTTGAAAGAATTGGACTAAGGTTGTGCTGTAAATAGCATTATCAATTATTAAATAAGCCATGGTTTCCAATGAACATAATTGATATGTCATGAAGTGATATTTATTTGCATGATGCTTTGTAACAATGACAATTATCTAAAAAGTTTAATATAGACAAAATGTCAGTCTCTGAAATCTAAATCGGAAATATTGAACAAAATTTAAAAAGATAGGAAATAGTAGTGATTTCGCAGCTTCACCTCGTCACTTATATAACAAATTATACAAATCCCAGATAAAAAAAATAACGGTGGATGACAGAATCTTTGTGAAAAGTGCATAAGTGAGATTTAAGAACGGATTTCTTTGTGAGAACGGTTGGTGAACGAGTCCCAATGATATCACCACTGTATATAAATATATTAAGTGTGTGAAATATGTTTCTTTTAAGTCGCTTTTTAGGTAACATTTTTTAATGTTCACCAAGAGCAGACACAAGAAAAAAATCTGCTCAACAAATTGGCCATTATTTACAATGCTATACACAAAATTTGATATTACTCATTAAAGAAATTCCTAGTATACATTTAGCCCTCGATTTGTACACAATGTAGAGATGCAGTTTAATAAAAAAAAAATGAACGCACAATAGAAATACAAGTATACATGTTTAACGATCCAATGGTTAATTTGCTATAATGGATTTTTCCGAGCGGCAATGGTTGCAGAGTTTGAATCAATGAGTCCTGGGTTAAGACTTGACCTCCGGCTCACTCTCCGTGGTTTGGTAAGTGACAACGAGCCTGTTCCGCTCCAATATGCCGTGTTCATGGTTATATTAGGCTGGACAATTCTGTTAGCTGGCAGCTCACAAGCTGGCAGCTCACTCTGCCTTAGCTCTTCCATTACATGCTGGTCTTCATTTGGGAGGGAAGAACGCCTCCATGTGGGGGGGAGTGGTGCATTCACCAACTCCCGCAATTCCTCTCTTGACTTGTAAACCTTGTTAGGTTCAGGACTGTACTTTGTACTGTCTCCAGCTGCTTTGCACTGCACCCTGTCTACTCCACCTGGAATAAAAATCAGACATTGACCTGATTAAGATGATGACAGCTGAAGTTTAATTAATATATAAAATGCATGCATTGGATAAATGTGTAAACAATTTAAGACTCAAGAACCTAGATATTACTCGCTTTGTTTAGCGTGAGTAACTTAGGCTGTGGCCAAAACTCTGTACTGTTGTACTACACACTACATACTGGCCCAATACACACATGCTGCTTTTTGACCAGCAGGGAACAGGTTGTTGAATCAGGTTTTGATGCCAACTACTGAACCAGCACTTTGAGCAGAACAATTATAATCAAGGATGTGTCATCCATCAGTCGAGGGCATTGCACAATACGCAACAGAAGTAAACAGTAGTAGCAAAATGGTTTGACGTACTGCATACTACTAACTATTTTTCATTAAGGACAGTATATAAGCAGTATCCAGTATGGAGTTTCGCACAGCAATAGATTTTAAATTTAAGTGACTATTACATTAAGGAAAAATAAATCGCAAACCTTGAACAAGTACACTGTAGTCATTATGACATTTATCTAAAGGCTCACTTTTGTTCTGATCTCCCAGTCCACACATGTCCCTAATTTTGCTGTTGAGCTCCTGATTAGCTGCCTTGCACAGGTTCAGTTCTTTGCTCAAGTTATGGATCAATCCCTCATACTGTCGCTGTCTACCAGCCAAACCTTCATCCATTTGATCTGTGGAAGAAACCCAGCTTATTTCACTTTTGTGTAAGCATTTTACATATACAACACATTCCAACTAATGACTTGGGGACTGATTTATAAAACAAAACAGAAAACTTAAGTCAAAAGGTTTGCACATTTTTAAAAGAAATTCAAGTCATCAAAGTGTTTCATTAAAGCATATTGTTTGATTTAAACAATAAAAAACAAAAAAAAGCCCAGATACGAATCATGATAGAAACATTAAGAGAAAAGTGTATTAGAATCCTTTTATAAGTTTTATCTAGACCTATGGTAAACATGGCAGTTATAAATTGAGTACACTTGTATAACAATTAATGATACATATCCACAAGAACAACAGCAACTTAAAGCCTGGTCTCTGCTGCTTACACCGGATCAGAATCCTGAACCCTCTTCAAACCTTTGTTTTTGTTTGTGACTCTCTGCATGTAATGCGTATAGATGATCTCTGTGCTACTTTATATTTATGGGATTATAATTAAGCATTATCTTTAAAGCCCAAGATAAAGTAAAAGTGATTATTTTTCAATTATGTTTTGTACTTTCAAATTATGTTAGTTTTATGGTAAACAATATGCAGCTCAAAGGATGAGAAATAAGAATGTGAACAACTGGGTCATTTTTAAAGGTAACTGATACAGCAGGACAGCAAGATATCAATCTCAATCCAATGTTAGGTTCTGCTCAAATAAATGTTACACTTGCCTAATTAGTCAATTCGGAAGTCTTTTTTAAAACATTGCAAATATCATGGTTTTATTTTTCAAATTCTGGATGCCTTTGTATGATGAAGACATTCATCTATTATTCTATCGCTTGTTCATCAGGATTAGAGAAGCTGGAGCTGATCCCAGCTGACTTTGGGCGAGAGGCAGGGTACAACCTGAACAGGTTGCCAAACTATTGCTGGGCTAACACAGATACAACCATTCACACTCACATTCACGCCTATAGGTGTGAATGTGAGTGTGAATGGTTGTATCTGTGTTAGCCCTGCAATAGTTTGGCAACCTGTTCAGGTTGTACCCTGCCTCTCGCCCAAAGTCACGCCGCCTGCCCGCTAAGCCAACGACAATACCCCTGTAGCCATAAATTGCTGAGGGGTAAAAACAGAAATGGTTGCGACTTGTCCAGTATTTCATGATAATAACATTTTTATTTTCAAGAATTATACTTTTTTTGTTTTCACCAACCGTGACTTTTTCTGAAAACGAAAGTGCTATCCAGTTAGTGAAGTGCTAACCGTCTTTCCACAAAAAGCAACAAATTATAGACTTAAAGTATTTTATAATAAGAACTTTTTTATTTTTAAAAATTAAACTTTCTTTTTTTTTTTTGTTTTCAATAAATGACTGCCAAAGGAACTGGCCCTGTGCTAACCGGCTTTTACACATACACACTTTTTATATATATATACATATACACACACACACACACACACACTGCTCAACCAAAAAAAAAAAAAAAAATAAATAAAATAAAAAAAAAGGTGCACACTAATATTTTTACGGAGTACATTTAGCCGTGATCACAGCATGTAATCACCATGGCATTGTTGCTCCAGTTCGTCAGGTTGAGGCTCAGCAATATTAATATGGCAATAAAATGAAGTCAGCTGATGACCTGAATGTACTGAAGAAGCAGGTATCACACCAATGGACTTTTTCTTCCCTGATGGCACGGATATATAATAAATAATGAAAGAGTGGTTCAGGGATCATGAGCAATTATTTTCACCCCAGAGCCCTGACATTTACCTTATTGAAAGTTTTCGGGAAGTACTGTAGGAGACTTTATGGAGTGGTTAAATTTTTTCATCATCAAGTCAAGACGTCTGTGAAAAATGAACCCAACACTGGATGGATATAAATGTTATGTTGCTTACGTTTTGGTGAAACAAGCATGGGGTGACGATTTTGTGCTTTAAGCAAGGCTAAAGGCGGAACAACATATTCGTGTGACTTTTTTTGGCCGGGCAGTGTATATATGCTTGGTTAACATGTTGCGAGTTATGATCAGAGGTTGTGAAATAACTCTTAAATATACAAAAGATAATAAAAATGGGTAGGTGTGTGAGTACACAGTTTATCTGCTGCTTTGTCTGATGATCACCTCGGCACTGTTGTAGTAGGAGCTGCACATTTCTTTCATGCTCTTTTTGTTGTTGCATGAGCCGGCGGTCTGTGTCCAGCTGCTGCCTCTCCAGAGCTGCTTCCAACCATCCAACCAGGTGTTGTTGCTCCTCCAGCCGCATCTCCAGCTCAGCCAGGGCCAGCTGCAGCTTCCGTTCCTCCTCGCGTAGGGACACCACCTTCAGAAGAATTCACATTAAACATGCGAATTAACCACAAAAGAAAAATAGAATGGTTCAAAATTAAGCTCTTATATTACACTCCACTTGACAGCAGACAACAATAACAAAGAAGATAGGGCACAGACCTTATCAAAGTACTTGCAGAGCAGAGCACGGGTCTCGGAGGCAGACAGATAGGTGAGTTTGGCCATCAGGTTCATCTCCCACTGTGTGAGCATGCTACCTGATGCCCTCAACTGCCTCTGCCTCTGTGTGATAGCCTCGTTCTTGTATTCAATGGCAGCGTCCAATGCCTCTATAGCCTCATCTAACTGGAACAGGGTTCGCTCCTCCTACAGGACAGTTAGCATTTAGGGTTGAATCCTGAACATCTTCAGAAAACACAAGACCTTTTCAGGCTTTAGAAGCTTCCTGATCTATACTTGGTTGGTAATTGTTGAAACATAAGCTTGATGTCAACTTTCATATGCCTCACAAACCTTAAACTCTTACTAACAGTGTGTAACAGAGGTGTTGGTAATGCTATACTTGTGACAGAAGTGTATTCTGCATGTTTAGTACACAACCAGAGTCCAATTTATTAATGTTTGTGATTGCTTCCTGCATGTGGCAAGCAGCAACAGATGTGTGCCATGAATATTTAGAAATTTCTCTAGAGGTGACAGGCCCCTGTGCAGTGTAGCAGAAACCCAAAATAAGGAAGAGTAAAAGCCACAAGTAACTACAAAAACCTCTTGTGAGCAGGATAATGGGCTAAATATTCTGTCACAGAAGGGTTTACCTACGTTAGTACCCATATCAGTATTATTGGACAAGCAAAATTAACATTATGTCTACATAAACCGTTTAGTCACATAGATCAGACAATGCTGTCATTTGTGTGATCTGTTTATTATAATCCTTCATACAATGCAAAGGAAGTATTCAATTTAGAGATTGAACAATATGTTTATTTTATGTAATATGTATTTTTTTTTCTGATACAGATTAATCTGTTAATCTATTAAATAATAATCAAGGACACCAATAACTGATATTGGGGCTAGTATTCATTTGCCATACATTTTATGCTTATATTCAGAAAATACAGAGGATAATAATAAAGACAGATATTAGGAGGGTTGGTTGGTTGGTTCTACTTGATACATTACTTAATTTCAAACAATCTAATAAAGTGTTCTTCGGGACACTATACCAGTCGACAGTGGGGTGCTTTTAGGTAACAATACACTTTTATTGACAAGAAAACAAGTTTAATACCAAAAATGCTGAATATCAGTTCATATTAACGGTTGGGCCCTAGTTTAAGTGAGAAATTACTTAATTCTTTCATATCAAAGGGATTGAGAGAGAGAGAGAGAGAGAGAGAAATAGGGACACTATGTATTTTCAGGTTGCTAAACTACAGTGTTTATGCCTTGTACCCACCTCAGGAGACAGCAAGTTACCCTGGCGGAGCTTATCGTCTAACTCTACTCTCTGTTTGAGGAGCTGCTCTTTCTCCTGCCGCAGGTTGGAGATCTCCTGGCGAATGTGCTGCGAGTCTTGAGCACTGCCGCTGCGCAGCTGGCCATTCCGCTCACTCAGCTCCTGTTCCAGTGATTCGATACGATTCGACAGTGTCGCCAGGTCCTTACTCAGAGCCTGCAGAGTGAAATGAGAGCACTGGACTTTCAGACAGTATTACTATACGATTCAGTAATAACAGTGTTATCTACTTGAAACTGTAATTTTTTGTTACTAAATAACATTCAGGTTTTATACAAGATTAACTGCATGTATTTAATCTTGTATTTTTGCTACAGGATTCTCATTCCTACTTAAACTCTTAATGCTAGCTATGATACAAAGGTGTCCAAACACACAGTGATTGGCACTGCTGCCTAGCCGCAGACCAGTCAGATCATGTTAATGTTAGGGTTGATTGGTGTAGGTGTATTAATTCATACAGACATCGGTTGAATGGGTCACAGATACCTGGCTGGACCGGAGTCTTTTGGTCTCCAGGCCACTACGTTCCAAGAGCAAAGCCTCCTTCTTGGCCAGAATTTCCTCTCTTTTAGTCAACTCCCCCTCCAGGTCTTCCAGACCTCTCCTCTGTTCCAGAACCTTCTCCATCTCCTCATCCAGCCATCGCTTCTGTTCTTCTATCTTCTGCTCAGATCAACACCAGTCAAAATGAGTAAAACAGTCTAAATTCCACTACAGTTTTAACTAAAATGCTGTTACTCTTGGAGGAAAGCACAGACATGATGAAGCATGCTTACTGCAGACTGAAATAATACTGTTATCAAAACACGAGTTCAAATACCAGTCCAAAAGTGAATAAAAGCAGTGTAAACTTAAGACATGCTGAAACAAGCCATGAAACAGTTACACTAAGTCTGCCTTTTATCAAACAAAAGCAGATAAAAAGTGCACAAGCTATGGTAGATTTTAATAAAGATTCAGTTTTGATAACACTGAGGTTAGGCTTCCCCAGGTCGGTACCTGTTGCTCTTCTAGTGAGACAACTGAGCCATTGCTGCCGCTCCTTCTTTGCCTTTGGAAGGCAGCGATTTCTTCTGTCTTAATCCGCAGAATCTTCTGCTGCTGCTCATTCTTTATCTCCAGCTCCTGAAAAGAGACAGGTAAGATAGACTGTCTTCACAAAATTTCTCCACTTCAGATACAAACTTTTAGGAACCCTATATTCCAGGCATACACTACACAACTCTATTTTAAGTTTAAACTGGCCATAAAATCTCACATGTAATGGACATTATTTGACGTAAAGTTTGTGTGGGATAGGGGCATCAATACACAACTAGAGCCAAATTCACTTGGCAGTCAATTTAAAGAAGCCCAGATGCCCAAAGACACTCCCTGTGTTCAAAATCTTTTACTCATTCACTCCTCCCTCACTATATAGGGAATTAAATGAAGGGGAGAATAATATAATGCGCTCATCAGTGTAAAACATTTTCAGACATTATTCCTTGGCACCGTTGTGAGGTCATGGTTTGCTATTGCATTTTATTAAAATTAAATTTAAGGCTTTCGATCAATTTCTTTCACTGCATTGCAACTTTATCATATTTTATTTTCAATTATCATTATCAACATTTATTAAGGCATACTGTATGTCTTACTCCATATTTTTATTTATATTTTTTTTACTGTCTCCTTAAGAACTAATTTTAATTGTATTTGACTGACCGTTTATAATGTGTTATACACTTCGGCTTAATGGTTTTTAAGTTTCTTGAATTTTAACACAAAATTACATACTAATTATTTTTAGGACAGGCTAACATTTCCCCACTGCTCTCTCCTCCTGTCTGTCACACAT
The DNA here is from genome assembly GCA_039654325.1 of Tandanus tandanus. NCBI lineage: Eukaryota > Metazoa > Chordata > Actinopteri > Siluriformes > Plotosidae > Tandanus > Tandanus tandanus. Next base: position 17,906,538 of record JBCNYH010000002.1, on the reverse strand, counting down.
TTTCCCCCAACAGCCCAAACGGAATGCATGATGGTATAGATTGCTTGGTTATTGACGGTTTTAACAGTTTATGGTTAGTGACCATCGCTTGTACACCATAAACATATATTTATTACATCCCTATCACACTTTCTCATATCTTGCCACATAAGCTGCATATTTAAAAAAAGTTTCGTGGGCGTAACTGCAGGAGTTGGACATTTATTGTCATTCGTTATACATGAGTGCCATCTAGTGTTCATACTGTAGAAAGACTTCATGTATTTCATTTATTTATCAGACTCCACCCATGGATAATATGCTCCTATATACTAAATACATTTGTGTTTTGAGTGCTTAGCAATCACTATTTAAAGCACTTTATAGTCCCCATCAAAAAATGTCTTCATGCAAATGTATGAGGGCTATTGCACATGCGCTGAGCCACTACTCACTACGTACACAAATACATAGCTGGAACACTTTTGGATTGGATGTGGAGAGGGAACTTCGGTAAAACTAAGCTTAATTAACTATCTTAGTCTCAGAATGAGCAGTCAGTTGTCTGAAGATAAGAAATACAAGTGCCACTTGTACACACCTAAGGCTGAAAATCCAATGGCTAATGTGTTCACCTTCACACGATGTTTGCCTCTTTGCATCTCACTCTCCAGCCTTCTCTTCTGTTGACTCTCCTCTCGGAGGCGCCTCTGCAGCTGGTCCTGCTGTTGTCGCAGGCTGTGCACGCTCCTCTCCAGCTCCTGCACACGCCGCTCACTCTGCACTGACAGAGCGGCCAGCTGTGCAGTGTCCCGCTGCCTCTGCTTCAGCACCTGCAATCATGCACAATAAAGACATCACATTCAGAGATGGAGCTTAGATGGAGAAACTAAAGTTTGGTCGATGATGCTGCTGTTTTACACAGAACCAGGGAACGTTTTTGTAAATAATACCATGTGGATAATCTTTGCCCAGAAAATCTTAAATCATTTAAGAAAACGTTCTGTCATCAGTATAGACAAAAATCAGAGGTGCCAACATTGCTAAGAAGTAAATCCAGGCGGGCAGAGAGGAAAAACAAGATCTTAAAAAAACCCAAAAAACCCTACTGTATGCCAGTGGATGGTACAACACATTGCAAACAGCATAAATGCTTTTTATAAAAAAAAATTTTTTAAGGGAATTACACACATTTCTTCTAGTGTGTGTGATGAAGGAGCGCATATTGGGAGAATGTGACGAGCTAATTTGGTGTTGTTCTTTTCTTCCTATGAGTGCTCTAAGCAACAGTAAATAAGTAACAAACCAAAAAAATCTAATGTGATTGCTTCTTAATAATTGGCTTCCTTTTTTAAACCAGCTTAAGAGACTTCCATCTCATCTTCTTGGCTGCTAGCTCACAAACTCCACCTCGAGATAAAGCTTCCCTTTGCCTGAACTTCCTTTTGAAAAAAGGATTCCACATTTAATTTACCGGACTACTGCTTTAGAGATAGAACACCATGTAAATGATATGGCTAGATGTCAACACCTTGGAAAAACTTTAATGGTCAGTTTCATGTCTCCGTAATCCATTTATATCAAGACTTCATTTAAAGTTGCCAATGATTCCGCATGGTTCAGGGTGTATTTAATGTAATATGATATGATACAGAAGCAAATTATTGACTTCATGTGTAATCAGTGTGAAAGTGTTAGCTATCAGGAAAGGCCACACCTCCATCACTGCAACTGGCAATCATAGACATACATGGTTTGCATAATGTATTAAAATACATAATGTACTGAGATGTAATGCATGATTCAGTACAATGGATCAGCTGGGCTGTCAAACTAGGGTCTCAGTCCACCTGATGAAGCCCATGAAAAACTTCAACAGGTGTGTTAAATGAGGCTGAATAAATGAGAAAATTACACCTTTGTAGTGCTGTGATCCCAGGACAGGATTGTAACATCTCTGAAGTGGAGAATCACACATTGAGGATTACTGATGTATACATATGAATGTGCTGTAGTAATACTAAAGGCATTTACCCGAGGTAACTAACATACACTGCAAGAATTAAAATCTCCATTTCATATTAGTGTTCCTGGAGGTATTGTAAGGACGTCAGATTATATTCATGTGCTCAAATGCCTGAGGACAATCTGTAGAAGAAACAAAATGATGAAATGATGGTCAAAGCTGCACGCCTAACATGCTTTATGCCACTGTCCAAGCTAATCTTCTCTTCAAATTTAATTGCCAAGATAAAAACTATGCAATATTTAGTTTAGAAATACATTATAGAAATACATATACATACAAATTATGAGTCAGTGACAAAATGTCAGCATGATTTCATAAAAAAAGAGAAAAGACGAGCAAGTGCTAAAAGGGACAAAAAAGTCACAATTGATGCAACAAAATAGGAAAAACGGCAAAGATGTAAATATTTTTGCAAGCCACTGTACAGATAGAAAAGCCAAATGAACCAGCATTAACACCTGAACAGATGAAAACAAGGTTACTGTGGGATAAAAAGAAGCAGTCATGGAATACTGCAATGATTAGATGCAGCTGATATTCAGTGATAAATATCAAATCTGCATTGGCCAAGAAAATGATCCTTGGACCTTTGTCTAATGCTGTTCTAATGAAAAAGCTTAAGCTGAACACAGACATCCTAAGGGGTAAAAAGACAAAAAAATTATATGGATGTTGCATCTCATACCTGCTGACCAATCACTATAAAGACTTCAATAATGCTGGGTTATAATATTTTAATTGCCAATTAATGTTATAGACAGTTATTGAAAGTGTCAGAAGCCCATTTATATTCTTGATAGATGTAATATAATTACACAAGAAATGTTAATAAAAGCCATTTTATGATGTCATTCCTGTTTAACAAACATTCGCATATGCAACATGCCAGCTTTATTTCACAAAAGCACATCTAACAGCCTGACCTGCACTTTGCTTTGTGCAGCAGCAATCTTTCTCCTGCACTCCTGGGCTTTAGAGCGGTCAGCAGCATCACGGCTGCCCTGCACCTCCAGCTCCTGCAATTGTTTGTGGGCCTCAGTGAGCTCGGCTCGTGCCTGCTCAGCCTCCTGCTCCAACTCAGCTACCTTTTGGCTGTACTGCTTGTTCATGGCTTGCGCATCTTTACCTGAGAACACACCATGAAGAATTCTTTAAGGCAATGAGTAGAGTCATACTAGTGCAACAATCTAATAAGTAAAAGTATTACACTCAGTGAAACAATAAGACCAGAGTAGAAAAAAAATTGCCAGTGATTCAGTTGCCCTTAAATATTTACTGTTAGAAATTTTATACTTTAAAATATTTAATATTTTGTTACTTCATATAATGATAAAATTTTCACTTAATTCCAGGGGATTCGGATGCATCCCTTGCCTTTATTGCCTGATGCACACAGCCATCTGTGTCCGTGAACTAATGAGAGCTAATTGGCTGAGCTCTTATGAAGGGAGGGATGGCATATGCCCCCTTCCCTGTAACTTAAGCGATCACTAGTCAAACGGGTGTCTGTGAGCTCATGCATGAGTGTTACGCCACTCTTGACTATGCAGTGAAAAAAAAACACAGTGGCTGGTATCATATGCCTTGGAGGAACCACATGCTTACCTTCTCCCTCAATGAAGGTGATGTTCATGTGACAAAAAAGCATCACATGACCAGTGGGAATTGTGTACATGGGGTCCTCGACTCATCACGGACCTTACGACGTTTCGAGGTTACAAGGCCATAAGTCATTTCGAATTGTCATTCCGTAAGGAATTGTTCTCTTATTTTGTTTGTTTCATTTTAATATTTTGCTACTGCATATCTGTGTGTATATATACATACACAGCTTCATGTTTACTCCATGAAAAGTTACCTGCACATCTGTTCGCTAGTCTAAGTAATATTATTTCTTTGTTTATGAGTGAGTTTAAGCAGTAATTTGCAGTAAATTTGGTGCATCAGTTTGGTTCCTAATAACCTCAATTTTTTTATTCTTGCATGTGTGTGAGATCTGCTTGATCCTTGCAATCAAGCATTGTTCCTAACCAGGCATGCTCGTGCACTAGCGAGGTAAATAAACTATATGAATGATTCTTTTTTTTTTGGTTAATATTTTGAATTGTCATATTTGTACACCTAGTTTAAGTAAAACAGTCATTGTGATAGATACAATAACATTATACTCGCATTATAACTCAATTTGAAGGAGGTGACAGGCAAATCCCAAATTAACCCATCCATCATGATGTATAAGTGCTCTCAGTCAGTCACGAGGACTGACACAAAAACTGAGTTTACTACAGTAACTCAATCTTAGGGTTGACTGAGGATCATCAGGGTTACCTAGGCTTAAGGTTACCTTTGACTTCGACTTTTTAATAAATTTTAAAACTGAATATGTCTCGTTGGTTGTCCCAAGAACAATCTTATTAGGAATATCTGATTGTCTCGCAACAGATATTATATCAGTGTTTAAAATAAGCAGGTTTCTGAGATAACTCATATCCATCATATCTGGAAGATCAAAATTACCTGTTTTGACCAACTCCTTGATGAGATCCTCCTTCATCCGGATTGTGACAGAGAGCTCTCTGATCTTCTGCTGGGCCAGGAGCAACCCTCTCTCTGAGCCCATCTCCCACATGCAGCCTCTTAGACTCTCCAGCACTGAGCCCTCCCCAGCACTGCTGTTAGCTATCCACACAAAACACAGTCAGACTGTCTGTGGTCACGGGCATTAACTTCTACATTCTATTAAATCTCTTAATGTCGTACTTGACCAGCAAATAAGTACATGAAAAAACAAGAAATATCGTATGAATTTAAAACTAGACTCAACAAAGTTTGCCATCATTCATATACTACTAGTCACTTTAGCATTTTGGTGGCAATAAAACAGCTTTCAAGAAAATGTTCAGAGATCCTGAAATCCTATTGGCTATGTGCATTGAGTGATTCATAAATCAGAACCATATCTGATCTCCTTCAAAAGAAAACAGAACCTTATTTACCATTTGAATAAAACAACAAAACACATTCAGATCGTATAAATCTTTCGCCTTTTACTAAACATTTCATGAGGTTAAATGACCATGCTACTTTTTTCTACGATATTATAAAAATCCTAGGTCTAATGGAAGTCTCATGTGTATCTCTTAATAGCGGACAGCAAACACCAGGAAATCTACACACAATATCCCGGTACCCACTTTTAAAAAACAAGTAAGTGAGAGAGAGTGAGATACATGCAATGTGCACTGCGTTGTGCTGTCGGGTAGGCCTACCTTTTGGAGTTATAGATGATATAAATGTGCACAAAAAACAAGACTGGTATGCTTATATTTCAGACATGCATATCAAACATGGGGGTGACAAGGAAGTGGCACGGTGGTGCAGTTATTAGACAGTCATTCACATGGAGAAGTTTCTGGGTTTAAAGCCAGTTGGGATTAGCTCTATCTTAAGTTCATTTAAAAGTTGTTCATAAAAATTTCTTGTGGTGCCAAGAATGATTTCATACACCTAGAGTCTGCTGAGATCTCCAGCCTCCCCATGACCCCATTAGGATTAAACAATTTGGAAAAAGAATGAATGAATGATTAAATGTAGTTTTGTTATTGAAATCTTCTTATGTGGTTCTAAATTCTTACAATACCAGACCTGTACACCCCAACAGCACACCAATTATTATTCTCATGAAAAACCTTCACTATTTTTCAAATTACATATATGACTTGTGATTACGACTGTAATTATAGACCTACAAAACCAAAAACAATGCTAATACTCCAAAACTTTAATCAGACAGTTATAGAGCTGCCAACTTTTTAAAGTCTTCAGTTAGAGTTGTGCGATATAA
>JBCNYH010000002.1:17846426-17868710 GCA_039654325.1 Tandanus tandanus | reverse complement strand
ATAAATCTCTGAATAATTGTGGATGTTCATATACATGAACATCCACAATTATTCAGAGATTTATGTTCAGGTGAATACCATTCACATGTTCCTTGAAATGTTTCAACCCAGAGCTGGAAGACCTTTATACAAATGATCTGGGAGAGCCTTTTGTAATATAAGGTGACTTACGTAGCACTGAAAAAAATATCTCAAGTTAATAATGTCATGCTACTGAGCCACATGCCCTTTCCATAAACCATACAGTCCACACAGTCGCCTTTATGTCAAAGTTCCTTCTCTGTCCTTTCTGTTCCTTGTCTCTTCTGCATTTGTCAAACAACTGACTAGTTTTGCTGAAGGCAATTAATGTGCATACAATGTATTTATTGTTTTTTTTTTGCACCAAAAGCCTTTCTAATAGTAGCAACGATGTAATTATGTCTGTAGCTCAGCAAACAATATCCTAAGAGCATAGAACAATTGTAATCAAATTCAGCAGCATGGATGATTCTTTCTTACATTGCTTACCTTATTTTTCTTGGATCCATCTGGCCTTACGGGCATGTGTTCACCCACAGCTATTCATCTGTTTGAATCTCATTTACATGAACTGTTAAAAGCTCTGCAGAAAGAAAAAAGTCCACAAATGGGAACTTGTAAAAATGAGTGAAGTGCTCAAAGTCTAGGGAATGAAAAACATCTTGTCAAAGTAAGGCAGCTTTGAATTTTTTTCACCTTCAAATCCTGGTATATGCATTGCTGATATAAACTATAGTTCTCTTGAGACTATACAACCAATGTCCTCGGGGAATATAATTGCTACCATGCTGAACGGTACTGCATTATTAAAAGCTAAGAAATTATATCCCTAGATGCGATGAAAGCCTTACATTCTGCTCGACTGCTGATGTGGCTCAGCAAGGAGAGACGGCCAAGCACAGCAGCGTGTACATCCGTCCCTCCACCATCTGAATGGAAACTAATGATCAAGATAAGTGCCCATGCAATTTGGCAGACGTATGACATAAAGCACAGCCAATCTTTCTTATGACCACTTTGGATAAAATCGAAAATACAATTCAAGCTAAAAAAACAAAAACAAAAAAACAAACCTAAGATTGAAATTAATTATTTCAAGAAAACTAAATCATCCATAAGGATTTGAGAGAAATGAAATGTCAAGATGAGTGGCAATACCAAGTGTGTTTTAATCAGTCTTTCCCCACAAGGAGAAAATCAATAGAGATTTATTATTCTTTTCGAGATTTCATATGCATTCCGTAAATATAAATTAGCCTCCATTGAAGGTTTATTAAAGGCGCCATGCTGATGTCGCATTTATACAGATAAATTCATATATAGCCAGCAATAAAAATAAATATGAGAACAAATATTGAAAAGTTGAAACTGAAAAATCAAAACTTGTTACTATTTTTAAAATTATTATCTTTTTAATCAAACCTAAGCAGTAACCTCAGCGCTCTCTCAGAGGTTTCATATTCAAGGTCAGTAAACATGACAAGTAATAATAATATGTCAAAGAACTTTTTAAATTTTGCGATATTTTTGCGCACTTTACCCAATGCAAATGTAGCCAGAATTCCGTAGTTATAGTTCTGTATCAGAACAGTTAAAATGTTATTGGAATGGTAATACAAAGTACGAAGTGACATATGGCTCAGATTGATAACAGTACACATAATGAAGTGAAATTAATATTTCACTGGGGAGGCAAAATATATTTACTTTGAAAAATCATGCCTTTAAGGAAGAACACTGTTCTCCCCTTATGCCATGATTTGATTATTCTGACATATCAAACAAGCTTGCTATTGGGAGGATGTGTCCAATTTTTTTTTTTAATTCAATGGATTTTTCATTATTTTTTTCTTTTTCCTAGTGTGCAGAGGGATTTATGGAAATAAGCAGTGGCACCTCACTCAATCTTTTTCTCTTTCGGCCTCTCTCTTTCTGACTTCCTTTGAATGCGTCCTCTTACACACAGGAGGTAGATTAGGTTTAGAAGAAACCAATCAGCCCAGACAACCCGCAGCATTCTTTCCCTCTGTGTGTGTATGGGAAGGAAGAGAAAAATGCAGCACCATGCCAGCACCATCAGATGCACCAAGCAGGCTCCATATTAAACCTAATGAAAGATAACAATAAAAATAATGGTGACATTTCTTATGAGTATAGTCGGCACCATGGTATTGTTGTTAGGTGTAACATGGTGCCTGGCTGGTTTACATGCATTTGTTTCTAAACATAGTTGTGACCGCTACAAACAGGATCACAGCAAATATAGTTTTGCATGGACATTCTGTAACAAATTGCACTCTGCAATAGCTGAAAACTGGATACCCATGCCAGTTTGCAGTGCAATAATCATTAGAACAGAAATTTACAATTTTTATTGAGTTTCATTATTGATTTCATTGAACCATAACTCAGTTTCTCAGTTTACCCTTTGAATGGCTGCATCCAAAAAAATATTATATAAAATAAATATTATAAATAAAATAATGTATATAATATACATTACAAAAAATATGCTGTTGAAAACATATATTGTCAGGAAAAGGAATAAAATAGTGCTTAGTGTGTATTTAAAGATCATTAACCTCTGCAAAGAAAATTAGTAATGGCTGAAAGCCAGGAGGTCTGTACCATGCTAACTTGTTCCCAGTAGCTTTCATTAACCCTAAATACAGTGTTTATTTCATATCTTTTCAGTCATATTGAGTGTAGGACCTTGTCTCAGAGCAAGGTAAGGATGGATCTTGCCTCCCATTCTTTTTATCCACTCAGCTTCATAGCACAAGAAAGCCACCAAGGTTACAGGGAGTCTTTGTGTGCATCAGGCCACACTCCCACTTTTGGTGTCCACTTATGTAGATGATCACATTTCCTCATAACATTGTCAATTTTCCTGACACTTACATTCAACTTTCTCTGTATGGATCCATTAAAGCTATATGTTCATATTAAGCTGTTGTCAACCTGCACTTTTTAGAGGCATTTCTAAACCAGAAAATGTCACTTAGTCGGTTGTGGATCCTAACCATTTCCTTGACTTGGTAAAGAGCATTAGCACCACCCCCCCCCCCCCCACCGCCCCACCCCTTCACACCACATCAAAAAAAGTCTGTACCCCACACAGCATCTAGGGACCACAGGCCCTGCTGGTCTAGTCTTCCACCACAGACAGTAATAGTTCATCAAATGTGTACTTAAATGGTGCGCCTTTGCACACATTTTATCATGTTTTGATCTCAGATTTTTCCCCAGTGTCCTGGTGCTTCAAAAGAGCCAGTCATCTCCTTCAAAAGCCCAGAGGCCTCTTCAAAGATGGCGGCAAAACTGTAACACTGCCATGTCTAAAGTCATCCATTTGCACAGGCTATGTTTGTAGTGCACTTTTACATGCCTGTGTGTGTGTGTGTGTGTGTGTGTCATGCACTTATAATTTAGTATACCAGGAAATACCGAAAAAAAACATACAGCAGGGGTGGCAGTTTCAATTTACTGTACACAATGAGACAGCACTAAATAAACCTAAGTGAATCATAGGCGATCCCTTTAATATCGGTGCACATGCGTATAATGAAAGCCCAAGAGGAGATTTGAAACTGTATTTCAGGTGCTTACAACTGAATGAAACTGTACAATTACCAAATTACAATCTGTTAATTTATTGCAGTTTGATAATATAACCTTTCAAAGTAAAGGTTAGCACATGAACACATCAAGTAAGAATTTCTGCCTTTTTTTTTTACTGTTGATTTGATTTAATCAGGTGCTCCCCACCCTGACCTTTTACAGCATACAGCATGCAGGGTATTTATCTGCAGCTGCAGTTACGTGCTGTCTAACACAGCAAACATTTTCAAATTCATGGTATGCATAAATAGAGTCAATGTCAATATCAATTTGTCGATTATCAATTAATTTAGTAGTAAAGGGCAAATATCATAAAACCAGAAGCTTTATAGTACATTTTGCATGTCAGAATAATCATAAACCATCACTGTAAATAAATTAGTGACAACAAAATAAAGCAGGCCTTATTAGCCTAAGTAAACGTATGTGAAGCTCATGAGTGGATTGGATGCGTTTTGGTTTGGGGAGCTGTCCGCCTCTTGGTGCTGAAACACACTTATACTGAGGATTTTCCATGAAGGTCTGACCCCAGTGTAACCCTAAACTTAAGAGAATAACCACTAAAGATAATCATCCACAGCGATCTGACTAAATCCGTTTTGGTGGAGGAACGGAAATCTCCCTGTACGACGATACACACTTCAAATTTAATATATCATTTGATCTATTAGCGTGATATATTCCCTTAAACCCAAACCAAAAGAATTAATTTGCTGTCCATGAGCTTTTTATAGAGATTACCATTTGATCTATTTTATTTCTGGAAATATATTCTGCTTTTAAAAATGTTTAAAATACTTCTGAGCTAAAGTAGATACAAGATTCTATAAAATAAGATAAATCAGGATAGATGATAAAATAACCACACGTGGTTAAAGTAGAGAGAAAGCACAAAAGAATAAAAAAAACAAAAACAAACAAAAACCCAAAATGCATATCAATGTATGAAGAATATAAAAATAATTCTATACTTTCTATACCTGTAAAAATACAGGTTCGTGAAAGTGTAAAGATATAAAGACTAATCTGGATAATTGCTGTATAGTCGACCACTCAAATAATAATAATAATATTAATAATATTAATACTACTACCACCACTAATAATAATAATAACAAACATACCTAGGAAGAAAATTGATATCGTTGATTTCCGACTGAAAACGTTCTTGAAATATAAAAGTCTACCTGTTGCATCAGTACCACGGAACTCTCTCTCTCTCTCTCTCTCTCTCTCTCTCACACACACACACACACACACACACACAGAGCCACACCAGGACGAGTCATCAGTCATGAAGGAAGGAAGAAGGTGGGATACACACGTCTGATCGAGGTCCCATTTCCCCCCGACATTTGGCTTTCCTGGTGTTCTCAGTTCATCGCATTGATTCGCTGATTTAAACGACAAAGGCTGTTCTCTCTCTCTCTCTCTCTCTCTCTCTCTCTCTCTCTCTCTCTCTCTCTCTCCGCTTATCGACCATCTCTGATCTCACTGATAATCTCGCTTGCGTTTGCACAAGCCGCTCCTTCTGCACCACGTGAGATGAAAAGCTCCGGCTTTCACGCCAGCGCTGCTTCTTAAAGGCCCGGCAATTTCACCCCCAGTTACGTCATCGCCACGCAAGCGCCATTAAAATAAACAAATAAATGAAATAAAACCCTCGCAGACCTTCAAAACAAGAGACCTTGCGGGATAATAGGGAACGGAGGCTGCATGTTGTTTGAATGAGGAAAGGGGTTCATTGGGATCAAATTCAGACCCTGATGTTACAGTTCAAAAAAGCATTACTGTTAACAAATTGAAATGTAGTCTATGCAGTTTTTTACTCCCCAAGATATCCACTTACCATAAATCACTTTATATCCTACCTTAATGGATCCCTTCACCCTTTCCTTCCTCATCTGAATATAAACATCTGAAAAAACCCCCCAAAGGACTGCTGCTGTAACCACTCACTCCCTCAGTCATTTGCTGGACTGCTTAATCCTATTAGGGTCACAAGGAGGCTGGAGCCTATCTAACCGGACACTTGGCAAATTCAGGGTACACCCTGAACAGCTCGTCAATCCATCGCAGTGCTGTAACCATAGAAACTACTATTATGAACTTACTTTCAGAAGGTGGGCTCTCTGTTGAGTCAGTTTCCTCTCAGTGTTTCTTCCTCATTATACCTCAGGAAGTTTTTTTTTGTTATTTTTTTTATTTTACTATTTTATTTTTTAGCATTCCCACTTAAAAGCATCATTTCTGTGGCACTGTCTCTTGTAAACTCAAAAACAAATTTAACTGAACTGAAAACATGCCCTGCAATGGCCTGGCGAGCTGTCCAGGGTGTACTCGGCCCTCGCCCAGAGTTGGCTAAGATGGGTGCCAATCTCCCCGCGACCCTAATTAGGATTAATTGGCTCAGAAAATGAATGAATGAATGAAAACATGCTGGTTCAATTAGCCCATAAAATTGATTCATAAAAAGTTTGAACAGGGTGGCATGATGATGTTTTGTTTTGGGTTTTTTTGGTTCAAAAGTCATGACCTACTGGTCCTTGTTGTGGGGAGTTTGTATGTTCTCCCCCTGCCTTTGTGTACTTCTCCTGGGTGCTCCAGTTTCCTTCAACAGTCCAATGTAGATTAACTGTTTACTCTAAATTGCCCGTAGGTATGAATGTGAGTGTGAATGGCTGTTTGTGTTTGTATTAGCTCTGTGTTAGATTGGCAAACCATTCACATGGTACCACACCTCTTACCCAAGATCAACTGGATTTGACTTCAGGTTCCTCAGTTATCCTGAGAGATAAGTAGTCTAAAAAATAGATAGAAAGTGCTTGTAACAGTGGCCACTATCACAAGACATCTTCACAAAAATCTTGATAATTCCATTTAAATGTATCTCTAATGCATAAACCATAAAGAGGTGGAAGAAGTCTTACGAGAAAGCAGACTTGAAAAGGACCTTCTGGGTGATTCTGGATAGTGTGATTATGAGCCATTACTCATCCACATCTGTATATTATAGTGTCAAGCAGTGCTAAGTGTGCTAAAAGGGAAACTTTTGAAAATGAAGCCTGAAATTTTTAAAGTTAGCATTGAGATGGAGTTAGCATTTGTGCTGTTTATTTTTATTATTCATTTGTAAGCAATCAATTTAAGACTATATTTATATATCTATAAGAACTATAAGAATGTATTGCTGAAAAGTTATCTCTAATCTATCCAGACACACACACACACACACACACACACACACACACACACACACACACACACACACACAGGCTATGAACCTAGATAAACCACTCTTGCTCAAGGGCCCAATAATGACTCTCTGGGGAGTTTATTTCAAATTTTTTAGCAACTAGATCAAAACCTATATATAAATTTCTGGAACATGTACAATATTTTACTGGTAGCAGAGTAAAGTATGAAGTAAAATACTGTATAATTACAGCAAACATTTACAGTAGAGTAACATATTCACAGATAATTATAATGTCTGCATGTGTCCGATAAGATGCTATAAATTTTAAACCCAGTTAAAAAGAATACATTGTCCCTGCATTTGTCTTTATCAACAGTCACTTAACTGAGGCAGGACTCACCTCAATCTGAGATTCGAACTCATGACCTGCTTATCTAAAGCTTATCTAAACCTTAATCACTGAAACACCATTTTGCCAAAACTGGATTGCACTGTTTCAATCACCTCTACCATTGAACTGACCTACAATTAAACTTTAGTGTTTTATATTAGCAAGCTTTTCGTAATATTTTAATCAAAGACAATTCATGCTCATCTAAAAAAAAACCTCACCAAAATAAAAGGCACATAATTTGTTTTTGTTTTTTTACAAATTTACATGGTTTCAGAGACAATAAAAAAAATTAAAAATTCTTATCCCTTATTGCCTTAATTGCTGTATAAATTTTGAAAACACATGTATTAGCAAAATTATTTACAGTAAATACAGAAATTAACACACCACTTCTGGAGAAGTATATACATTTCCAAGTTACCATCATAAAAAAACCTTTTGAAGTGCAAAAGTTTTTGTTAAAGATAAATGAAAGGCAAGCCTTCCAAACTCTCCTGTTACACATCAACACATGCATATTTTAATCATCTGGTGGTTTTTACTTACAGTTTTGAAGTTGCAACCTGGTAAAATCTGTTTGATAGTTTGCATTAGCCAGTTTGAAAGGGCTGCTGTTTCACTCTTGTAAGAGTATGAAGTCGCAAGAATAGAAAGTGATACCCCCAATTCATACAAGGCAAGACCATGGCAATACTAACAGTATACAGATATTAAAATAACAAATCAGATATAGACTAGTGATCTTCTGAGTAAAATAAAACTAGGCAAAAAACAAATCATACACACTTCCATTCACATACATTAAACAAGTGTGCTTGTTCATACAAAAGAAAAGAATATGTATGTAAAGAACATGCATTCATATGCAGATTAATTATATATTACAGAGAAAAATACAAAATGATCATGTGACTTTTTGTTACTTTTCATATTACAATGTCACCTCCTGAGTCATTGGTTGTTTTATATTTTCTACACCAAAAGAGATTCATGAAACAGTGCATTTTAAAATAAACAGACATATACCATATATATATATATAGCTTTTATTAAATTTCCTTTTAATTTATTTTTAAGCTTTGTGATGAACTGGGGCTGAACTATTTATTGCTCTTTGTTTGGTTAGTGCACAGTTGGGGGCAAATTGTTGCCCTCTTGTGGATCCAAATGCGTTACATTTATATATTGTGTGTATATCTAAACTTTGCCCAGCCTCTTTGGCCTTACATAATACACATACTTATTAGAACACACACATATGCTACTAGTAATTAACCCCCATATGCCTCCAAACAAACACACACACACACACACACACACACACACACACACACACACACACACACACACCCTGAATAAAACCCCCATTTACATTGACTCACTAACTTAATTACACACAGCTAGCACACACAATCACCTGCTTGCAGTGGGCGTCTGCCATCCCTCGTCCATCCACCCCCACCCCACTTCCTGTTTTCCCCTCTCCTTTGGAAATGTGCAGTAACCATGACAACAAGTATCAGGGAGCCACAAGTACAGAGAACTGTTTTGTCTGAGGCTGTCAGGATATCCCGTGTAAGCAAATAGGGATGCGCGCAGTGACCTAAATAAGCAATAAATGAAAAAAGAGGAATAAATAGCAAACATTTACTAGTGCAAGGTTCACACTGCTGCAGGTATGAAAATGGAGACAACAGAAGATGAGGCGTGTTAAACGTTCATATTTAGAGAGGAAATTACATCTGCTGTCAATTTGAAGCCATGCAGCGCAGACCAAGTGAAGCGACAATTAAGGCAGAATAGTCATGTTCCTAAGCAACAGAGGCCTGTCATGTTGATGGCTAATCATCCAAGCAATCCCTTGTTGGACTTTTTAGTCAAACCAAATGCCTCTGTAGAGAGGTTTGTTTGTTTCTGTGCGTATCTTTCATACTAAGGATTCTCTACATCCAAGATGACGCTTGTTGCTTCTCTTTATCAACATGTTTAATGTGCAAAATTTAGGTTTCATGATGATTCATAATTCAGAGTTATTGTTGTTGTTTTTAAACAAGACAATAAATGAAAAAAAAATTGATAACAGAACTGTCATATCTATCAAATGCAGTTGTCAGCTGTCACGACTATTTCTATCCAGTGACATAACAGTGTCAAGTTTCTGTGTCTGGTAATTTGTATGACATAATATAGCTGTCATGCTGCTATTTTTAACACATGTACTGTAATTGCCTATGCCAGTGCAATATGTTATGTCATGTATTGAAAGCCCATAGTGGTGCTGTAGTCAGCATGAAGGACCTGTCATGACATATACAGTACTATAGGCAAGATAGCCTTCCGTGCCATCAAACATCACATTATCACAGGAGATAAACAATTAATGATGGCATATGAACACTGGGATGATGGTGGGAAGGCTGGGATTTTTGTTATGGGGGGGGGGGTTACAAAACAAACAAACAAAAAAACCTTAACACCCAACCTTCCATAATCCACCCAGCTCCAGTCAAGTAACACCCTAAAACTGTTTACTAATTATAATAAATGTGTATTATAAATTAAAGGAAATTTAGAGAAACAATGAAGCAATTTTTATGAATAATTAATATAAAATAAGTAAACAATATTTTAGACAGATATCATTAAATTACTTTTAAATTACTTTTACTATGTAAAGCTGCTTTGCGACAATGTCAATTGTAAAAAGCGCTATACAAATAAAATTGAATTGAATTGAATTGAATATCAATAACTAGAGCATATACCTAAAATTGATTCATTGTAAACTGAGACTATGCAGGTAAATCAATTGCCCAGTAATGCCAGGCTAAGGGCAAGACCAATTAGCAGTCTATGTTCCTGAGATTAACAATGCCATTGTATATCTTCCAAACATCTTTTACTGTATCTCAAAAGCTCTGTGCATGCGAGCCAATGTGGGCCTGAGTCCTTCTAGTCTCTCTTAGTTTAGAACAAAGGTGCTATTGAATGCAGCAGGGCAGTTAAGAGCACCCAAATGGAGCTCAAGTGGGTTCTGGCCTTCTTGACTGAATAGCCAATGAGCATTCAAATCTCTCCATTCATTCTCTCCCTCGGTCTATCTGTCTCTGCCCCAATACATTTTAAAAATGTTTCATCACTGCCAGCTGCTAAAAGCTTAGGCATGGAGTAGGACGCATATTAGGCACCAAAAAAAAAAGGGAAGCTGTTGTCTTTAGGTTCCTTCTGGGTGAGACAGGTATAGGCAGATTTCAAAAGGGCAGAACATTAAAGACCAAACGGCTGCTGCTCAAAAACAACAACCAGAAAACATTCTCTGAATCCACTTAGCACAACTCCTAGTCTTCTCACACATTTTTGTAAAACTACAGCTCCCTGTCCATGTTCCAAGCCTGCTATTACAGTAAATTACAACTAAGTCTAGATTCTTCGAACAGGGATAATTGGAAGGCCATTATCCAGCACTCATGGCCAAACACAAAGCTTTCTTTCCTGCTTTTAATGTGTTAGTTCTGTGCTCTTTACCTTTATTTTTTTTATTTAAAGAAAGAAAAAAACATGTTCGCTGTAAGGGGGAAAAGAATTTCAAAAACAAAAAAAGAAAAAAAAAATACACTGTGCAAAAAGGCTGTAGGAACAGCTCCAGTCACCCCACTGCCACCTCTCCATCACTGCTTGTTAGTTTCATTTAGGCTTTTCCAGGACATGCAGTATGTCTCATGAGAGAAACACCAATCAGTCGGATTCCCCCTACAAAATAAACTCAGCAGAACCAGAGGACAGAGATGTGGCTTTATTTTATTATTTTTTAAATGCCACAACAGGGAGAAACAGTACAGGTAATTGCTCACAGAATTATTTGCAATTTTAAATTTTGGTTGGGGGAAAATGTGTGCCTTCCATATGATGACCTTCTTTAAATAAACATGCAATTAAATAGAAAATGCTCATAATGGTTGCAAAATCCATATTCAACACTGCAG
Organism: Tandanus tandanus; assembly: GCA_039654325.1. Lineage (NCBI taxonomy): Eukaryota > Metazoa > Chordata > Actinopteri > Siluriformes > Plotosidae > Tandanus > Tandanus tandanus. Next base: position 17,857,492 of record JBCNYH010000002.1, on the reverse strand, counting down.
GGTATACTTAGTCGTATGAATATGTTTGATTATAATAGTGCAAATGGATTCCTGAACAGCTCTCATTATATCTCCAAGGATTACTGAAGTCTGAGGTCAAAACATGTTTCAATGGCCTTACCAGAGTCACAGCATCAGTATTATTTACAGCAATAATTTGGAACCTTGACTTTTCCAGCAAGCAAGCAAGAACGACAAGCATGATCCTGCCGTAAACCTGTAATGAAATGTCACAGCGCGTTTTTCAGAAATGAAAAGGAAACAAGATGGCTACGTTGATTTTACCATTCCTCTCAGCACAGAAAAATGAGGAAAAAAATAAATAAAAGGCTGAAGGAGTTATAATATCGGTTCACTTAGCCCCCGCCCCAACAAGCCCCCCCACCAAGAAACATATAGTACATAGAAAATGAAAGCACTGAGAAAGCATACTTACTTCATCATACATTATACAGGTATGATCATATGTGATAAGTTGGTAAGTTTCTCTGTGTATAACAAAAATCACAAGATAATAATTAAAAGTTACATTTCAGGCTTTCGGGGTATTTTAAAGGAATTTTCTAATCAAGCAGAGCACAAAACCCCAGCAGGCGTTCTCAGATTCCACTTGTGCTCTGCCTCTGCATGTAAAAGGCTAACTTAGGACATTTAAGATGCCTGGCCATCTGGGTGAAACACTCAATGCTCCTGGATGCTGATCGAAGCACGCACCTGTTATTTCTGCCCAAATAGATGAGGTTATAAAAGAGGCTGACCTTAGAACAGTGACTGGGAATATGCCCCATCAGTCTGAAGGTTTTCCTCCTAGGTAATTCTCTTTAATGAATTTAATTTCTTTGTGCTAGAATGCATGGAAGCAGCAGCACAGTGTTCATGTGGATTTCCTGCCTACATTCGGAATCTATATTTTTTTCACTGTCATCATGGTTACTATGAATGAATTGATATAACATCTTTGTGAATAAACCTCATCTGAAATACACAGTGATGTCTGAACTAATTTCCTTTTTTAAACACAATGATGCTGCATATTCCATAATCAATTCCCCTCTACATCTTGTAAAAGATCGCTAATAATATTATCACACTGAACCTCATTATCCAAGAGCATTGTTACACGCATTTCACACAGAATTATGTTCAAATTCAAATGTCCCATTCTAGATATCACAACCATAGGTCTAACAGGCACACAATACATTTCATATATTGCATGACTTTTGTGATTTTCACACTATATTGATGCAAAAGGGTGAAACAATATAAGGTCATCTAGCAATCCGTTGAGAAGTGAGAAGCTTGGAAGTTTATGAGGAAAAAAGGTCATTACATGTTGGTTGAAAGAGAGACTAGTGTGTGTGTGTGTGTGTGTGTGTGTGTGTGTGTGTGTGTGTGTGTGTGTGTGTGAAAGCTGTAATTATGAGGTTGAGGACACAGCAGCTGTGCTGATACACTCCGGCTTTCAATGAATCACAATGAAGAATACAGTGACATTAAGTGTCGAATGCCACATGAATGGCAGGAACACAACTGCCTTCTGCTTAATAACAATGCCGATATTCTGCCAGCAGTGGATGGAAGCAATGCGAGATGCAAGATTTGTTGGCGTATAAATAAATGCATTCAGATAATGGTTTTGAATCCTGGTTTCGGTCACCACCCCATAATCATGCACATATGTGCAAAAAGACAGAATACGCCACTTTTTCTTAATTATGTCTACTATCAATCATACTCATCAATTATCAATTAAAAAAAAATTTGGGGTAAATAGAGGGACTATGTCTCTTGGCTGGTCTGGGAACACCTCGGTGTCCCCCCAGAATTGCTGGAGGAAGTGGCTTGGGAGAAAGATGTCTGGACCTCACTGCCTAGGCTGCTGCCCCCGCAACCCGACCCCAGACCAAGCGAAAGAAGAATGAATGAAAATTTGGGATATAAGTCATACTTTTCTGTTGAAGCACACATTTCTATTCATGATTAACTAAATATATTTATTATTTATGAAGAATATTTTCCCATTTCTGATTGGTGGAAAGCCAATCAACTAATTCTCGGTATTAGTATTAATTCTTCTATGCCCTGGCTTATTCCATCAGTGACATCAGTGGTTGGATAAGCTGAACGATTTTTACATGACTGATGTCACGTGCAAAGTTCCCCCTCCCGCCAGAGAAAGCTAGTGAGAACATGTCTGTCTGCTTTGAAACTCTAAATAACCACTGTTGGGTCTGATCAAAAAACCTACAATAGAAATATGTGACCCACTCCAGCATAGTACGGATTAAGTAGGAAATTTGACATACGTAGAGATTTTTATATATTTGGATTATGCTTTGAAATGAGGTATGACTTTGTATGTGGCTAATCAGGAAATGATTTTGAGAAAATAGCAATTACAGTTACAGAACCATCTGAATGTCTTCATTTAAAAATCCCTAGCATCCATAGACTAAATGAATCCGGCTCTCGACCAATCAGCGTGATCTTCCTAGCGTCTTCCAAGCAACAGATGAGTTCTATTTACACTGAGTCATGTTTGTTTTGAAGCTTTTCTTTGGTTCACGTTGTATGATTCGGGGAATCCTTCTGGGATTCTGTAGGTAGGGAGAGTATTCTGGTACTGAATATGGATAATAGGGAAATACCCTGAGTAATCATGAAAGTGGTTTGAAAATCAGTAAAATAAGTGGATTTTTCTATTGTTTTACAACAACTAGGACAAGCATTTTCTTAAACAAGCATTTTAGCATAGATTGATTGTAATTATGGACATTTGAACTTGGTCATGTCGAAGATTATGCATTGAAAGATGTATTTTTTGATGTATATCACATTTTCGTCCAGGTAAGCTATTTTCAGCTTACTTTAGCTCTTATTCAAACCTTGCGACCTTGCGACTTAATCCAAAAGCGGGTCACATATTCTTCTTAAAATCAACCAACATTATCACCCAAACTGATTTCTTTTTAAGTCTGCTGTAAGATAACAGTAGTGTAGCTCTTAATATTGTTTATGATAGCATAATTAATTTAAAGATCTTATAAGTGCATTTAAATACTGGCCTGTTCCATATTTTAGGTGCAGTAAAACCCATAAGAAGCACCAAAAGATAAAAATAAGAGAAAATAAGCTCATTGGAAAATGGCTTAATAAGCTCTTCCTCAAAGTATTGATCATGGACTTGTTATTATTTACTAAGGTGATTGTAGTTTACACATAATTTGAGTATAGGGCATGTAATGGGTAAACATTTCATACGTACACATTCACATAAAGCAGCATTCAAAAGTTTGAACACAGTTAGAAGGTATAGTTAAAGTTTTCCACTAGTACTGTACATGTTCACTCATTCATGTCTAAGGGCAATATGGCATTTAGCTAATCCATCTCTCAGAATGTTAATAAACAAAACACCCACACAAAAATGTAAAACTCCCCACAGACCTAAGCTCCAGAATCATACCAGAGACCACAAAGCTGTAAGATATTTTTGTTAGTAAAAAATATCATGCTTTTGATTCCACTCTCAGAAAGCATAAAGAGCTTTTAAAGTGGACCGTTACTGACCACACATTCTTGTCATGTTGTGAAAGCAATTCATTTGAAGACCGCAGTAGCCTGTAAATGCATCTGGTTTATGACTTGATATGACTTCAAATTTCAATTACAGAAGACAAAGTAAAACCTTATCCATAACAGTCATAAAAATAAACAGCCATAATGTAGAGAACAATTACTATGGCTTAAATCATGGCCTTGGATCACTTCTAAAGCAGTGTGTATTTGCAGGTAGAGAGATGTGTAAAAAGTTAACTCATGGCCAAATAAATAAATAAATAAATAAAATACTTGCACAACTTTGCATTTTTATTTATTGTTGGTTCTTGCCTTGTTCTTATAGACATCATTTATTAGATAGCAGCCTGTGAAAATGTTTCATATAATGATTTGATTGCTTAAATTTCTTTACTTTAAAACTTTTAAAAACAATTGAAAAATAAAACTGCATTCTGTTCCTCAGGTCAAAGTTTGTACTCAACATTATGACCAATTAATAATCATAGATTAGATAAGATTAGATTTTATTGTCATTACACATGTATAAATACAAGGTAACGAAATGCAGATTAGCATCTAATCAGAAGTGCAAGAGCAGTATTACAGTATAAACAGTATGTACAGTTAATAGCAGTTATGTACAGATAAAGGCAGTAAAAAGAGGTGGATTAGGTTAGTATTAATATACAGAAAATATACAGATGTAATATGAAAAAGTATACAGAGAATACTTTTTCATATTACATCTGTATAGAGGAACGGGCTCAACACACATCCCTGTGGTGTGCCAGTGCTAAGTGTGATGATGGTGGAGCGGTTGTGGCCTGACCTAACATGCTGAGGTCTGTTGGTCAGAAAGTCCATGATCCAGTTGCAGAGGGTGGTACTGATACCAAGATCCCCAAGTCTATTGATTAGATTGGAGGGTATGACTGTGTTGAATGCTGAAATCAACAAACAACATTCTTGCATATTTGCTCTTGTTCTTCAGGTGTGAAAGTACACAGTGCAGCGCTGTGGATACAGCATCCTCTGTGCTTGTATTGCTTCGATAGGCAAATTGGTGTGGGTCCAGTGTGGGGGGGCAGACGCGTCTTGAGGTGTGCCAGGACCAACCGCTCAAAGCATTTCATCATAATGGGTGTGAGTGCTACAGGGCAGGTGGTCATCAGAAGGTCTGGTGGTCATCAAGGATCTGGTGGTCATCAGAGGGTTCGGTTTTGGCAGCCTTTTCCTTGTTGTCCTTGTCGAAACGGGTGTAAAAGTAATTTAGCTCATTGAGGAAGGACACATTCATGGCTGTCAGTGTGGAGTTGCTGGGCTTGTAGTCGGTGATGGCCTGTATACCCTGCCACATGCATTGGGGGTCGGAATTGACAAAATGTTCCTCCACCTTTAGCTTGTAGTCATGCTTGGCCTTCTTGATGCCCCTCTTCAGGTCCGCCCTTGATGTACTGTAGGCCTGTGCATCACCTGATCTTAAGGCACTGTTAAGTGCCTTCAGCAGAAACCGCACTTCCTTGTTCATCCATGGCTTCTGATTAGGGTACGTGGTGATCTGTCTCTCTGTGGTGACACAATCAATTGTGGTGTTGATGTATTCCAGTACTGAGTAGGAGTAAGAGTCAATGTTTGTATAAGAGCCACAGGTAGCCTGAGAAGCAAACCTACTCCAGTCTTTAAACCTGTCCTGGAGTACGAAATCTACCCCCACTGGCCACACTTTGATGGTCTGCACTGATGGCTTCACACAGTAGATGAGTGGTGAGTACTTGGGGGTGAGAAACAAAGAAAGGTGATCAGACAGGAGGGGGAGGGGGGATTGCTGTGTAGTCTCCAACAATGTTTGTGTAGCCTTGATCCAAAGTTTTATCCCCTCTGGTGTGGCAGGAGACATGCTGATAGAATTTGGGGAGCACTGGCTTGAGGTTGGAGTGGTTAAAGTCACCCGCCACAATAAATGCAGCCTCTGGGTGTGCAGTTTATTGTTTGCTAATTGCTGCATGCAGTTCGTTCATGGCAAGCTTAGCGTTAGCATCGGGGGTAATATATGCAGCTGTTATTATAGTAGAAGTGAACTCCCTATAGAACGGTCTACACTTAACCATGAGAAACTGAAGGTTAGCTGAGCAGGGTCTTCCAACAATGATAGAGTTCGTGCACCAAGCCTTGTTGATATAAATGCACATTCCTCCGCCTTTTGTCTTATCGGAGTCATCTGCTGTTCTGTCTGCCCTGAAAGTGTAACGACCGGCTAGCTTGGTAGCATTATCAGGTATTCCGCTGTGTAGCCATGTTTCCGTGAATATCATGAAATTACAGTCCATAAGTCTGTTGTTGTGGGTGATCCGACGTCTTAACTCATCCATTTTGTTCGCCAATGACTGCACATTAACGAGGATAATGCTGGGTAAAGAAAGCAGGTGCGGTGTTAGCTTTAGCTTAGCCCTCCGCGCTTTCCTCGCCTTTGTTTACGGTCTCTACGCCGCCTGCAAGCACTTCCGGTCGACCGAGAAGTCTGCGTAGTGTCGGGTGTTCTTCTGAGCTCTGGGATGAGACGAAGGTTGCTGATGAAACAGTCAGAGTTTTGCAGTCCAATATCCAAAAGTTCTTGTTGGGATGTAGGATATAAGAGAGAAGCTGTTCTGAACGAACAGACTCGAAATGGAATATCACTGCCAGCTTGCTAAAACTGAAGAGATGCTGAGCCTCGCATTGTGCACGCGCTGCCATCTTGGTAGAAAAGTGGGTGATGTGAATTAGAGACGGCTACCACATCCCATAGGAAAGTGTTTCACATGCATCATCCCTACTGGCTAAGGCATACTGATTTGTTTGTGTTTTTTTATTTATTTTTATTTTTTTTACTTTTGTTTAAAAAATTCACCAGTTTTGTACCCCTTCATTCTTGCGCCCTGGGCGACTGCCTAGTTTCGCCTTATGGATGAGCCGGCCCTGCTCGTAACAGAAGAATATACTTACAGCAAGAGAATATAAATAAGAAATTAATTAAAGGATATATTTGCCCTCCTGTTCCAACTGCAGTATATACAGGGCTAATTACTCAAGGTGACCTAGCTGTGACGCAGGATCGTTTCCAAACACACAAGCTTTTCTTTCTTCTGTTTATATTTTGCAAGAGAAAGTCAGCTTTGCTGTTAATGAGTCAGGACTGACCAGAGATGGTCAATAAAATCAATTTATGATACATAAAATAATCCACATGAAATAACTGCAACTGAAAAAGGAATTAAAGTGTTATACAGTGTTTTAAATCCACTAGTTCTATTTTAGGGGGCTCAGTGGTTCAGTGGTTCTGCTTTCAAATCTCGGCCAAGGGTCTTCATGTGTGGAGTCTGCACACTCTGCCTCTGCTTGCATTCTGGTTTCTATTCTATTATTCTACAGTCCAGAGAAATAACGCACATAAGGTCAACTGACTGCTTTAATGAATGCATGGATAAGTGGATGGACAGTTACACTTAAGATATGAAGGGTAAATCTGGTGGATGATGCAATCAAAGTATCCCCCATCAATCAATTGGTGCTATATATAGTATTTTGGAAATAATCAAGTAATTATTATAGTGCTTTAAAATTTATTTGACTGCATATTCTTTCTGTGCCGTGCACATTAGGCTAATTTGATATTCTCAATTGCCCCTATGCCACCCTTGCCCGGAGTTCCTGCACACATTGTATTCCAAATTTTTATTCCAATACTTTATTTGGAAGAAACCTTGTGTAATAAGTTCAATTCCATATTTGCTGAAGTGGATTCAATTCTGGAATCAGTGTTTCTGTGAGGAGTTTGCATGTTCTCCTCGTGCTTGTGTGGGTTTCATCTGAGTACTCCGGTTTCTTCCCACAGTCCAAAGACATGCACATTAGGCTAATTGGCTGTTTTAAATTGCCACTAGGTGTGAGTGTGAATGTTTGTGTGTGTGTTGGACTTGTGATGGTCTGTCGAGCTTTTCAGGGTGTACCCCACCTTCGCCCAGTGTCGGCTGAGATAGGCTCCAGCCTCCCTGCGACCCTGATAGGATTAAATGGCCCAGCAAATGAGTGAGTGAGAAAGTGAGTGACATGGTAGATGAAACACCTCTTAATAAAAGTAGCATTTTATCTTCATCCATCACAGCATTTTTTAAAGCATTTATAATATATCAAAAAACATAATGGTATTGGCAACATACTGGAGACAAATGGGACCGGCAACACATCTCCATTTCCATATAAACTGTTCCGAAATCAAAAGAGCAAGTCTGAACAAGTCTGTGTTACCAGTCTGTGTTACCAGTGAACAAGTCTGTGTTACCAGTGAACAAGTCTGTGTTACCAGTGAACAAGTCTGTGTTACCAGTGGCACCTAGAGAGCAGCTCTGAAGCCCTTGCTAGGACTAAAATCCATCCACCCATTACCCATCAATGCTGCTGAAAGGTCAGGGTCACAGAGAAACCCGAGATGCAGGGTACACCTAGTGCAGGTCACAAATCCACTGCAGGGCCAACATTGAAATGAACAACCATTCACACTTACATTCACACTTGTAGGCAAATTAGAGAAGCCTGTTCATGAGTAATCCACGTCTTTGGGATTTGGGGGGAAATAGGAGCACCCTGAGGAAACCCAATCAGGCATGGGGAGGGCATGCAAACTCCACAGGGCTGTGATAAAAAATGGCTCCAAACGTGACATGGGGTCCAAAATGGAAAGTTATTATTTATGTTATTTACATACGTAGTTGCATGACGTGATGTCTGAATATGTTGAAAATATACAAGTCAACCATATTTGGCTCATGTTCTTAAAAAAAAATCAAACCTTTTTATTTAGAAAGGCCAACAATTTTTCTGACAATTATACTGGAACTAATTTCAGCTATTCGAAACTAATAATCACAATTTGGGTGGCACGATAGTGTAGTGGTTATCATGTTGGCCTCACAGCAAGAAGGTTCTGGGTTCGATTCCTGGCTCGGGCCGTTTATGTGTGGAGTTTGCATGTTCTCCCTGTGCTTGCATGGGTTTCCTCCAGTTATATTGCACATCCTCATGGAGAGTGATGGGAGCGAGGGTCACGTCCAATTTTGTACAACATGTTTATAATATGCTATAATAGATATATCCGAAAGGGTGTTCAACTGCGTCACACTCGTCCTTACACCGGCATATTCACAAAACAGGAATCTTTACAAAGAATCACTGAGACAACAAGGTCAGAATATAAAGGGGGATGGAATTTCCTTTGTTTCTCTTACTGTAAAATGAGGCACTTTTTTGGAAGAGATACACACCTTACATGATTTGTATCACATGGTTTGTTTGGGTCCATTGACAGGACCCAAAAATCTCACAGCACACACATACAAAACAACACATACGTTCAATCATTTGGATTCCCAATTAAAAATCTGATGTGTATTTCATTACTGTAACACCATAAAAAATGAATGTTTTATACAACATATTATTATAATATTTATGTTTGATGTCATGGGCGAAGTGAGTGTGAATGGTTGTGTGTGTTGCCCTACGATGGTTTGGCAAGCTGTTTAGGGTGTACCCTGTGTCCCTGTTGCCCAGTGTCAGCTGAGAGTTACAGCTGAGATCCAGTTTGGCAAATGAGAGAGTGAAATGAAATCGATGAATCTAAAATCCCTTTCATGTCAGGATGTCCGGATGGATTATTTTCTGTATGGGGCAGTGGGGGCAGGTGGTAGGGTGCTGGATTACTGATCCAAGGTTGGGGGGTTCAAGCCCCACTGTCACCGGGTTGTCACTGCTTTCCCCCCAGTGCAGCTAACTGGGTAATCAAAAGTCAGCCATGTCTGTCACTGTCTGTGGTGAGAGGAATGTAAAAGAACCATTGCTGATCTTTGTAAAGAGAAGGCTGCACAGCTGTCAGCGTGTTTCTGCCCTGCGACGGTCCAGGTTGCTGTCCAGGGTGTCCACTGCCCTTGCCCAAAGTCGGCTGAGATGGGTGCCAGTCTCCCTGTGACCCTAATTAGGATTAAGCGCTTCAGAAAATGAATGAATGAATGTTGAAAGTGCATAATACAGATACTTTTGGAAATCAAAAACAAATTTCAAAACCTGTTCTTCAAACATGCATTTTATATACATGTATCACTACACCTGGTGTCGCCATGTGATGAAAATCACCTTAAAAAACATGGATGTGTAACAGATTGCGGCATAATGCAAACAGGAAGTTCTTCAGAGCAAGAGCAGTTTCCCAAATTACCCAGGCACCATGTGTATTTTATTATCTACTTATTTTGTTAAGTGTTGATGTGTAAAATTAAACACTACTATTTGACACTAATCCTGTGTAATTTTCCAACATCTTGTCTATAGGTGCAGGTCTTCATCAACCAGATATATAAGATTCCAGTGGAGAAACGGTTGGACAAAAACCCAGATCTTTTGGCGATACGATTTGCTTCAATCAATCCCATTTTAGATCCGTGGATCTACATCCTACTCCGGAAAGCAGTCTTCATCAAACTCATAAAAAACCTCAATTATCTCTTCTGCAAGATCATTGCTCGTGAGCAGCAGAAACAGTCCAGTTTCCATTGGCTGGAGCGACAGCGAGTGTCCTCCGTCATCTCCAAAGAATCATTATCACTTGTGTCTGGGAATATAAGGGAGGTCAGAAGCACCTCACAGTCTTTACTTTATCTTTCGACAACAACAGGGGCCCTTAAAGACTCCTGCAGTTCAAGTCACATTGGGTCCTCTTCATACTACTCCAAACACACTGGTGCAGAATTCTCCAACACGAACAGTACAGCAAATGTGGCAGAATCGTGCTCTACCCACCACACAAGTCATCCTTCAAGCTTAAACCCGAATTCTCAAATAACATTAATTTTGTGAATTTCCAGGAGACGATATTTAGTGTTAAAACCATTGTTAGTAGCATCTGTAAGAAAATTTGCATTTATTATTATTTTTTCTTGAATTGCATTTGTACTATTTTAATGGCAGCTGTAACATGAGTCTTTAACAAAGAGTATTTAGAGCCAGTCATGTTCTACACTACACATAAAACACCCAAAACACTGTAAAAATCCTCCAACTGGTTTGCATACATTCATGATATGTTTATTTTTTCGGTGCACAAACAAACAACAGACCCGTGTGACTTAAAAATCAGGGTGGAAGTTTGTAGCATTCCACCTGAAATTATATTTTCTTGCATAAATAAATGTGAGCTGCAATGTGACTCTAATTTAAGCCTCAGTCGGGATGTTGATAAGATAAACTCAAAACATCCTCCACAAAAGTGTGTATGTGAATGTCATGAGAATGAAAGGCTCATATTACTACTAACCCGATTTCCAAAATAGTTTGATATTTTTCAAAATGCAAAAAAAAAAAAAAAAAAAAAAAAAAAAAAAAAACAAACCCGTGGGCCCACCAGTTCCCTCAAACTTCACTTCAACCAAAAAAACACAAAAAAAAAATTTTCCCCTTTTTTTCCCCACGAAAAA
>JBCNYH010000002.1:17816245-17839590 GCA_039654325.1 Tandanus tandanus | reverse complement strand
ATATAAACAAACTATTCTTGATATAATTTTGTATTTTAACCACACTATACATATTATCTTGTCGGATGCAGTATCTTGCCTTATTATTTGTTTAGACATATTTTTTAATGTATGATTTTTCTCTTATTTAAGAGAATATTTTACTCTTAATTAAAAAATACCATGCACTACCTCTACACATATTCCTTAAATATCTATTTAAATCAGTATCATCCATCAAATCCATATAATCATCCATTAAAAAGCCTTTCCTTAAATGTAGAATTATATTAACATAGCAAATTTATTTTTCCTTGATTTTTTCAATGCAGGACGGTGTTCGAAATAAGTGGGTTTCCGAGACAACAGTCCTAATGAGGAAGCTAACAAGCTAAGGTTACCGTTACGTTAATGTAGGCTAAATTTCAATTTCCTGCCACTCTGAGTAATGCACTAGATAGTGTATCGAATGCATTCATACTTTACAGAGGACACTACTATTGCGAGCAAGGAGTCATTTAGTGGTGCACAAGCAGGCCTGTTTAGAAACAATGCTTGATTGCAAGCATAGATGCGGTGACCATGCATATGATTACAAGTCAATTATTTGTGAAATAATTACTCTCTCTCTCTCTCTCACTCTCATCCCTTACACTGTGTTAAAAAAAACAGCGAAATCCTAATATGTCTATACGTAACTATTTTCAGGGGAAAGTGGTGAATACATGCTCTAAATTTCATCATATGACCTACGTACAAATTTGCACATTAATCGACTCAACATGATGATTTGCATATCAAAACAGTTATGGGTACATTTGTAGATAATCAGTTGTTATTACTGTTGACAATAATCTATCATGGTTTGTAGTGTTAACATATTTGGTTTTGTAGGTCTATGTAGACAATGAATATGATAATATTTAATTACAGACAAACCAATTTAAAATGCTGACAACGTATTTACTGTAAAGATGATGTCCGGTGGACAACCAGATTTTCCGTTCCTATTTCTAACACTGCAGGATTAGATAAAAAAATAAATAAATAAGTAAATAAATCGCAGAAAGATGAAAAATTTTCCTAATAGCCATTTACCTTTTATAACTATGGTTGTTAATAGTAGGACTGAGGACAACTGGGGATATGCTATGCATCAGGTTGAATCACATGACATTAGCATTAGCTAGTAGCAATGATGCTATAGTTATTATCTAATTATCACAGGTGTAAACCATGAAAAAGGTTAATCTTAACTATGTACAATCTCAATAAAATATTTAAAAAATTATCTTTGCTTCCCTAACTGCAATGTTAAATTAAAATCAGCAAACAATGTAATATGAAGTACTGTGTTTCAAATCTACATCTTGATGATTGAAACAAACATATTTGCCCCGTTTTTTTGTTTAAATTTCATCTGTGCTGTGGTGACAGTGGGCACAGAAGGAGTCTCTGGTTTTAAAACCTGAAGAAACCATGTTCTATATACACATGTAAAAGAAAAATATCAACTATACCAGCACCGATGTGGATGGGGTTTGGGGTCAATCTGACCTTGTTCCTGAGAACAATAAGTGCAAGGACTAAAATTTTTAAGCTTTCAATTAACTACTTGAGCATAAGTGTTTATGCCTGTTGAGTTAACACTGTGCTGTCAGAAATTCCCATAATATACATTAACTCTTAGCTGGGTAAGAATGCTACTCGGAGCTACTCTTAAGGTATGTAATTAATATAAATAGCCATTGAACTCATGCAAAAATCTTTTAAAATGTTTTCTTGTGGCTCAGATGGTGGTGCATTGGTTAACAGTGCACCTTACTGCTTAACGCTCTGTGCAGTGTTTTGCATGTCCTCCCCATGTCTCTATTGGTTTTCTCCTGATTCTCCTTTACCCCCAACTGGCTAAAAACCTTTTGATTGCATTGCCAATTCTAAAATGGTCCTGTGTATACATGGGATCCCATCCCAGCTGTATTCTGGCCTTAAATCTTATGTCCCTGTGGTATGCTCCTGATCCAACACAATCCTTATTATAACAAAATGGTTACTGAAGTTGAATGAATGAACGTTTGTTCGCTGGTTGACATCAAGAATCATCCATTTAACCAACCACATATCCATCATCACAAACCCCCCTGAGGTTCGATTCCACATTAGCCATTACTGTAAGCCCCATACTGGCATGTCCAGGCTAACATTAGCTTTAATACGTTGCGATTCTAGACACTTCTTGAATATTCTGGGGTGAAAAAAGGGAGACATGGAGGTCTTAAAAGCCTGCAGTTGCCTGCGGGCTCTGAAGGAGCTCATTATATTCTCACCCTGCCTTAATGTCCACCCCCCCAGCATACACTCGACATCCAGGGAACCTGCTGCGGGCAATCAAGTCGACGGCCAGGCTCATATTATTTATTAGAAAATTAGAATTCATAAAAAACACTTTTCCTTACAGGGCACAAGGGTTTAAAGAAAGAAGGATGTCATTGACAGGTTTCGATAAAACAAGAGAAAATTTTGGTTGATAAAACATGTAGACAATTAGCTTTACATTTCGAGCTCACAATGCATCGGAACAAGAGACGCTGGTACAAGTGAGTCAACGAGTGTCTCTCAAGCAGAATATCCACTTGTCAATCTCTGCAACAAAGGATTTTAGGATTTAATACACACTAAATAATAAAAATTATTCATTTGATTCCTTAAAAATAATTCAATTAAATTAGAGCAGAATCTTATAAAATATGAGCTGTGATGATTATATTTCATTTAAAACCACAAAAATACCTTTAACATTCAGGCTGGAGCCGAGTGTTAAAAAGTTCATTGAAACAATAATTGTATTGTTATTTTTATTAACTTTGGGTTCATTTATCGGTTTGGTATTTTGGTTGGTCTTTTATATTATTGCTACTTTTGTTACAAGTACTTATTTGTTACTTTTGACTTTAGAAGCTATTTGTAATTGAAAGAAATTACATGGCCTGAATGTTGATAGATCAATGTGCAGAATAGATATAATTACAGCAATGCTGAATATAAACATTATTATCTAGGTCAACTGATGCAAGAGGTGCAAGTAACAAACTACCCAAGGCAAATTATTAACAAGCTGATCAGGTACAATTTAATAATATAACAGGTATGATATGATACAAAAAACACAGAGATAACCAAAATAATTTGAATGAGCAATGATAACCAAATAATAGTTCTAATAACACCTTTCTTCCGTTTAAATCAAAGATGACTTCCATCCTTCTGTGTGACTTCTAGTTAACCAGTTTGAATGCTAAACTCTGATGGAAAAAAGGTGGTGATAAGTGATGATCACAGCTCATATTTTACAAAATCTGCACTGTGTTAATCAAATCAAATTAAATGGCTGTTTATCACTTGTTTATTTAATTCACTAGCATTTTGATTAGCTTGACTTTGATCCCTCATTGTATTCGTCAAATCATTTCTTCATTTGCTGAATCGATTACGCCTACTAAGGAGACAGGAAGGATGGAGACCATCCCAGCCGAATCTGGGCGAAGACAAGGGTACATCTTGAATAGCTCGCCAGTCCATTACAGGGTCAACATACACAAATTGACTCACACTCACACCAAGAAGCAATCTGAAACATCCAATTAGCCTATTGTGCATTTCTTTGGACAGTGGTAGGAAACCTGAGTACTCAAAGAAAACCCACGTGAGCACAGGGAGAACATGTAAACTCCACACAGAAACGTCATCGACAAACCAAGGTCTAGAGCTAAGGACCTTCTAGCCGTGAGGCGGATATGCTAACCGCTACAACTCTGTGCTGCCCATGGCTACTTACAGATGTAACAAAAATGTGATTTTCGTCATTCACCATATTTCCAAGCTTAGGTTGAACCTTCTAATGTTTTTTATTCCTTTTATTAATATTTATTACAAAAATTATAAATTTCAATTAGAAATGATAAAATTTATGTTTTAAATTGATAAATATTTTACCGCCTAGCATTTTTTATGTGCTTTTTTTTTTTCCAAGTTCACATATTGAAGGTGGGTTGAGCAGTTCTTAAGTTAAAACACTCTTGTCATTATCTGGTGAAGTGAAATAAATGTTTAGAGAAGAAACTAAGGGCAAGGCATCTCTACTCACTTGTTAATCATATAGTCTGCCATTCATTTTCTGTGTATGCGTACTGGCACAAAGACATGATTTCAGTGACAGTGGCAAGCACCAAAGTGACACTTGAGTTGAGATTTATTCACTCACTACTGCCACAAAAAATATAGATGGAAAAAAAATTGGTTTCATCTAATCCTCTCATATACAACCTCAAATTTAAGGTGTACCAAGACATTATGAGAAAAAAATATAAAACTTCAATGGACGTACCAGAGATGGCTAAAGATTGCCTTTATTAAGTGAATAAAGCTGGTACAGCTTGCTATTCTATAAAAAAATCTGTTAACAAGGATAACGCAAATCCTAGCATGTAATAAAAAACCCCAAACATGAATACAGTTCAAACGCCAGAAAAAAAGAAAATTGCAAGTTTCCTTCAGTTCTGCAAAATAAAGATACACTGATTGACCAGCCACTGACTGGAACTGGGTGGATTTTGTCCTTATTGGCGCTGACCACTGATCAACATGAATATGAGCATGAGATTTTGTCCACTTTTAACACTGTTTTCATCCAGATATTCCTGATGCTTCCTGCCCCCTCCCTGTGGGAATGCATGCATGTGCTTCCTCCTAGTATAACATGCACAATGAAAACACAGGCATACACTCTTAAAAAAAAAAAATCTATTGTACATAATTTCCTGGCATCCGGGAGCCGCCATCAGATACAAGGGAGACATCCGTGAGAGGTGAGATATCTTTTCTCTGCTGAAATTAAAAGTCAAGTAAGACAGGTGCATGTGAACATGCTAGAAATGGAGACCAGATATTGCCCTTTATATTTTTTTAATTTTCTTATAAAAAATTGTAGACAAATAGCTGCACGGACTTTTGAAATTTCACCTTTTTTTTAATTCAAAAAGGTAAACAAAATATTTTCTTTTGAATGAGGTTCTGTAAACCCATTGTGTAAATTTGTAAAAATTATTAATGAAAACAATATAACCAAAATTATTTTATTTTCATTGCAGTAAATGGAATCTATTAAATATCTTCTATTAAAAAGTATAGTCTGCTAATATTTTTAAACCAAGAAAATCAGCCAGAATCTGTGTCAGCCAGCCAGACCTAAAATCAGTAAATGGAAACTGGCACTGGCTAAATGCAATTGGTGAGTCTTTAGTGTAAACTCCAGGTAATATATGATTTTTCTATGGTTATTAAGGGGATGTATATAGTAATATAACTACTTATAATAAATAATAACAAATATGGTTACAAGTGTTGATTTGTGGGGGTCCAAGCACTCTTTGGATATACTGCCCTTTTGCTCAGCTCTACCCAAGTCATATTGAGCAGTAAAGAAATTTTTGAGACCATATGTAGTTTTTCAACAGCTGCTTAGTGATAAATGTGAAATGCCTGATGGAAACTCATTGGCAGATGACAGCCTTACAGCACACCTTACAGTAAACATGAGCTCGATCAGACTTCTGTATACTACAAAACCACTATATAAACTTAACCCTGTTTCTTATTGGTGTCCACAGTGCAAACTTTGAAAGGTTTAACTTTAAGGTTTACAATCAGTCCTGAATTATGGCTGTTTCAGTAAACCAAGCTCTGCATTACTGGGACCGATTTGACACTTGGTGGCCATATCGGTTATTAAGAACCCATAACTCATAAAGGGGACAAATATCTAGCTATACCAGACAGTCATTCAACACCTCAGTAGAGTATGCATGTTGATTGCTAATTTATTTTCCACATTACATACATATACTGTGGAAAGTCCACTTAAAAGGAAGTCACATTTTTATTCTTAAAATGGTTCCATGAGTTTTAGACAGAAAACAGCAGTCTGCACAAAAATGACAATAATGAATGCTTGATTGTATCATGCTAACAAACCACTTAATTTTCAGTTGATCACTATTATCATCACCGACAATAAAAACATTCACTGCATTTAATGCATCCCAAATATTTTTAACGTCATAACTCAAAGTAATACACAAACATATTCAACCAAAATCAAACAATGTCAACTCATTTGAGGACAAAATTATACATTAAAAACAAGCACACATCTACAGACTGAAGGAGAATGACATTTGTTATTATACACCTCTGGTTCCTTCACAGGAGCTCACATTAGATCAGAGTTCTGTTGCATGAACAGCTTTAAAAAAAAAAAGATCCCATACACTACAGATTTCGCCCTGCTGTCACTGTCACAAGCCAGCTCCACTAGCAGCTACACATGCTCAAGCAATGGTTCACAGATGGTGGTATGGCTTGGATCAAGCGGAGTTCATGTTTTTCCCCGATCTAAAACATTTGGTTCCCCAACATCTTAATTTATCTGTAAGTTTCTGGACCCTGAACAGGTTGTTTTTTTTAAAGAGTGTAATCGGGCTGCTGCGATTTATTAAAGTCATTCTGTTTGGTGGTGCAATAGCTCAGTTCCTGATGTATCAGATTATGGTTTCAAGCAGTTTTACTCCGCTACTATAGTCTTTGTCAGACCACTAGAGACGATTGTGTGAGTAGCGATGCCACTTAGATGATGAATCCTTGAGCATCAGCACATATCGATACCCATCAGACATTGTTTAATTAAAAACCTGCTAACTATATAATAAAAGTATAGATATAATAAGAATTAATTCTGATAAAAAAAAAAAAATAAATACACATCAAGCCTAAAAAAAAAATCATAAATGTAAATAATAAAAAGATAAATTTAAATAATCCTATCTTTTCTATTTGTTACAGGACCATACTAAATGTGTTTTTGGGCCGCCAATATCGGCCATTTCTGTGTTCAAATAATGATGTACTCAGGTTAATTCCAGCTATGACCGCAACCAGTTTCCAGAAAAAAAAAGGTAGAACAAGTAAAACTTGACAATGTGGATGACTTTACTGCCAGCAGGTGTAGTCCTACTTATTACTAAGTTGTAAGCCTCAAATACCCATAAAAAACATTTTCAACAGGCTACTGAAAAAAAAAAAATCTATTCCAAACAGTTTCCACTTGCCATGACTTTGAACCATTTTGGAGCAGTTATAAAATGTAATCAGTTCATCTGCTGGTTAAAATGATCACTGCATGTAAATCCTTCAAACAGTCAACCATTAGTTCCTGAGATAAGATACTATAAAAAACCCATATGTTTAGAGATCTTATTAAATTGACTGAGCAACAGTGGCTTAAAAAATGTAAAAATGGTTTTAATTTGGATCACATTTTTAATCTATTGCAAGCAGATTTCTTTATGGCATCATTTTTCTATTACAGTATACAAGACATCCATGTGACATACAAAGTAATGCATTATTTTTAATATAAAAAATGAAATTAAATGTAATAACCTTCTCCAGAATGCTTGTGCTGGTTTTAAATTCATGACTATTTGGCTCAGGTCAAATCTAATTGATGAAATCTAATAAGACCTTTTCTAGAAGCATATGTTCTGAAGTTAACCAGTGAATCCTTTCTCCTTTCACAGTGAATTCTTTCATTTTGGATCGTCAGTTGCGAATGTTATATTACTATGATTTCTTCAATTAATTCATTTTGATTAGCATGATGTTCTGTTTTACCTTCACAAACATGTTTTCAACCTTACATTTGGCAGGTTTTTAAAAGTCATTTAATGGAAATGAGATACAGGCAGCAAAATATGCAAACATTATCTGATGTTGGACATCAACAACAGAACCAGGTACGTGCTTGTGGTTACTACTGACTCATGCATACTGTGAATGCCAGCTGCAGCAAAACACATCTAACTGATAAAAACAGCCACGAACTGATCCATAAGAACATGAATAATTTCTAAATGCTTCTAAAATGTACATTCAATACAAACACAAGTACTTTAGTTTAAAGGGGTCAGCTCACTTTAAGCATTAAACTCAGTGCATCAATTCAGGTTTGCAGACCTGTTGAAAGCAATGTTGTCAAACTATGTGTCAAGCTAATACAGAACAATGTGCAATTTGTTTCTTTCTCCTCATTGCCTTTGCTTATTTGTTCTTTTTTTTTTTTTTTATCAACAAATCCTTTTTTACTCATGTAAAGTTCATAGGCTTGGTTCCCTTTTACATATATAGAGGATGTCAAAAAGAAGTCAGAAACCACTGAGAACTAGAGTCAACTTGAACTCAATTTGAAGACTATCCAGATACACAAAGACTCTCCCTGTATCCAAAATCACTCACTCATTCACTACCCTACTCACTATATAAGGAATTAAATGCTGATGAAAATATACTGAACTCAATGGTGTTAAAACACTTTCGGACATTATTCCTTGGCACCATTGTGAGCTAGTGGCTTGCTGCTGCCTTTTATTAAATTAAGTTTGATGCTTTGGATCAATTTCTTTCACTGCATTGTAACTTTTCTATATTTTATTTACACATTTATTAAGATGTACTGTATATCTTATTTAATTTTGCCTTCATAAACATTTTAAATTGTAATTGACTATCCATTGATAATGTATAATACACATATTTAACAGATTAATGTTTTTTTTCTTTTACATTTTAAAAAGTTAAACACGAATTTACTTACATTTTTAAGATGAGCGAATGCTTCGCCGCTGCTCTTTCTTCTCCACACACATTACTTCCAACAGCCCAATGCATGATGGTATATATTGATTGATTAGTGACCACTGCTTAAACAATACTATTGATGATCTCGCTATACATTATGACACCACAAAAGAATTACAACTTCATCTATTGTCCATTATTTAGTGAGTAGTGAGAGATTTCTCACATTGGGATTGTGCATTTTGAGATACAATAACAAAAATAAAACTTTATTGACTTCGAATGAAGCCAGAAATCAAACTTAATCTTTCTTTGGAGGGTATTTAGACATTGTGAAAAATTTGTGCTGACTGAACTTTTTTTTTTTTTTTAATTACCTGCTGAAGCTGCTAATTTGGAAGTGGACAGAGGAAAAAAACCTTTTGGCAAAACCACAATAATACTACACATACATAATTTTCTAGTTATTATTTCCATCATGTAGGACCACATGGTTGACCCTTACCTTCTGCTGGATCCTACATGCCTTACATAGCATATTACAAATTAGTTAATTTACAAATAACCAAACTGCATATATATACACATCTCAATAAACTTCAGAATTAACAATACTCACCAAGCGCCCTGGACCAAGTCCTTTGACTAGGACACGAACAAACGTCACCCCCTTCGCCTGTGCCTTCTGTTAAAAGGAAACAATCACAAACTAGGGCACTTGTTCTATTAAAGGCTAATAAATGACAGGAGCAAAACAAAACCATAGGGGGTGTGTTGTGAAGGCTTGGGGAAAAAAGACTGATTTAGACAATGCTGCTTGTTTCTGCACAGTAAATGAAGGGCTGTAAGAATAAAGTCATGCAGTTATTATCTGTGGAGCTGCAATGCGGGGTTCTCATTAACTCCCCCACCGCAGTCGCTGATGAAATTATGATCACACCACTGAGGTAGCCTGGAAGGTGAAGGATAAAGATAACAGAATGATAGCTCTGTCCATCTGCCTAATTGTCTGATTTATTAGTGAATCAACTCAATGTACAGGAAATTTCTGAATAGAAAACTCATGCACCCTTTCAAAAAGTATTTGTCTGAGGAAAATCATAGTGGCAATAATAGATAGAGAAACACGTACTCTTACAAGGAGGCGGAAGACTCAAACAAGCCTTGATCAAAAAGTCAGCTGCCAATACTGCACAATATATTTTTGAAATAATAATAAGTTGTTATTTATACGACAGGGCTGTTTATGTCTGTGTTCTGATTAGTTAAAATGTTGACTGATGTTGACTGATTTTCATTACAGCTTTGAAAATAGTGGATTATATTAATGTGCTAACTTTTATTGTGCATTATTACTTATACAGAAACATCTTTACATAGGCACTTGTATGGTAGACGAGCCACAACATCTTGTGTAATTGTTGATGTAGTGATGTTTTCTGTGAACATATATTTAGCATTTATGAAAGGAGGCTCCAGTGTCAGCACTTTGTTACAGTCACACAGTCAAGGTCTCTCGATAATTTTACACGTTCCACTTACAAGCTGCATTATGGTCTTATTTGAAAGAAATAAAGAATCTGGTGAGGGATCACCTGTATATATTTGCTATAATGTAAGTGATGGAACAGGAACTTGCTTAGCACAATGTTCCAAAACATTAAACACACCTATGCTATAAGAAACAATTAAAAATTGTCGTTTTTAAAGTGGACCTGTCATGGAATTTTTCTCTTGTTTCTGAAATGAGATGTTGATGCAGTTGGGGATGTACTGGTTCTTTGAAAGCTAAAATGTTACCTGTCCATGCTGTAACAGGCATAGAAATAAAATAGGAAGAAAGAACAGAAAATCAGAAAAGTGTATAAATACACGTAACTGTATCTGTCACCACCACACATGACTTGACTGTATATTAATAAAATAAATGGAGGGAGGTCTATCATAGCTACAGTGACATGCCGGATGTGCATGTCTTTAGACCAGCATGGGGAAAACATGCAAAAAATATAACAGTTTCCTTTGAACTAAATGAATTGAACACAATTTCAGTCAGTTTGAACTCTAGCTGCCCTTGGTGAGACATGAATTCCACATTTGACCCATCAGCAGCTCTTCTTTACATTTACACCCAGCACAGATGCAGTCTTTTCTCCTTTTTTCTATGCCTGTTTATTTCACAGGATTCCTTGCGTTCCCCTATTTATTTAATTTTCCCCAGTCTTTCCACCCTCCTCAGTCTCTTTTCTTTCGTATCTTTTCTCCAGTTTCCCTCTTCTACAATAACCATGACCTTTACCCGCCTTTTTTTTTTGCATGTAGTACAAAGAATAACGTACCTGCCACACAGAGCATCAATACAAGTTCTTTACATCCATTTTATGCAAATCAGCACAATGCTCACCATGATTAACGCAGTGCTTCTCTTTTAACTAACCATAAACAAGTAGTTCAGAATAACTGTAAAATGTCTTTTTTTTAGCCTTAAGTTACTATACAAAGAATATGGCCTTAATGCATTTCTAAAAGGAACAGTGGTGCCATCCAGTGGACAGCATACACATTTAAATTCACTTACATTTATTACTAATGTGTACATTTTATTAAACCCTTTGGGGGTAATTATCAGAATTAGCACAGCAGAATGGTCAAAGTGTAAAAACTTTAACTTCCTGTGATTTTTCAAGATGTTTAAATTAAAAACTAGAATTAACAAGACCTGACTTCAGTATGCAATCAAGTGTGCTGTTATGATTTAATAAAATAAGCTCTCTTTAAGAAAGCAGACATACAATTATGTATGTATTCATTTCCAGTGAATTTTTTTTTATTAATGTGCCTCAGAACTACTGATTGGTTTAGTTGAAAGGTAAAAAATTAAATTTTCGATTAAATTTTAGTCAAAATTGTGTATTAACGATGGGAGGTACAAACCACTCCATAAAGCCTTCTTCAGCGCACCCCAAAGACTTTAAATTGGGGTTAGGGTCAGGACGTGTGGTGCCAATTCATGAGTGGAAATGACTCATCATGCTCAATGTACCATTCCTTCACAATTAGAGATGAATCCTGGAATTGTCTTCCTGTGCTGCTGTGACATGTAAATGTCCCCGGTGTGTGATTAAAAAAAGTTTATCTTATCTCATCTTGTCCTGGAATATGCCCATGCCATGAAAAGGGGCAAAAACACTGATGGGATAAACTGGTTACTCAGTGCATTCAGGATGTCAGCTGACATCAATTTATTGCCACCTAACACGGATGAACCCATCAACCCCAGATTATAACACTGCCTCCAGAGACTTGTACAGAAGCCACTGTGCATGATGCACATCAATTCATGCAGTCCTGATGCATCCATCATGCTGGAATATGGTAAGACTGGACTCATCAGACCACATGACCTTGACCACATAGGAAATTAATCTCTCCAGAGTCAGATCTTTAATGTTCCCTAGCAAATTCAATAATTTCCTTCTGTTAAGCCTCACGAACAAGTGGTTTTCTTATGGCCACACTGTTTGGTCCCAATCATGTTAGCTTTAGTCACATTGTATTTGTAAATAATCTTACATTCCCTATTAAACATAATCATAAGCTTCACTGTCCTTTTCCCACTTCCGACTGACTATACCAAGCATTTAAGTGATCTCTGATCATGGTCAGTCAAGATTTTTTCCTGACCATATTTCTTTAGCAAAGTTGATGGTCCTCCACGATCCTTCCAGGTACTAATAATTTACTGGAAGGGTCCCAATTCCAGTAGTATCAGCAATCCCCTTAGTTTATAAATTCATCCTCTTTTTCTAATTTATTAAAGCTGCTTTTCAACAATATATTTAGATAAAAACACTATGCAAATAAAACTGTATCAAATGAGTAATTTTCTGCATTTGCTCAATGCAGAATAGTTTGAGCCTTCTGAAACACAGCAGTTTTCCACAACCACAGGATAAGACATGGTTGTTTAAGAAATAAGAAGCTACTCACTGCACATTATCCAATTAATGGCTCTCAACTATTTGCTCATTTAAACTCAAAGGGGACTTTTTTGGTCAGGCAGTCAATACATGTATAATTTGATAATTAGTATATTTACATGGCACAGCCACAGTCTTATGTCTATGTGTTTTTGTTTTGTTTAACAACTTTGGTATCCAGTGTGGACAGCAAAGGAAGATTTTCATTGTACTGGGAAACATGTTTCCTGACTGTATATATGACAATAAACTCTTTGAACTTGAACTTAAAATGGATGCTAACTGAGATCAACTGAGTTAATTTCAACTTGAATGAACACATCTTACCGCAGCAGCTGAGATGCCGGTGGTCTGGGCAGCAATGGGAGTGGATTTCTTTACATTACGGAAGCCCTCTGTCCCACAGGAGGTTCTGGCCATTGACTGACCTTCACTGTCCGTCACCTGGATGTGAGTGCTGCAGAAAATAAGAAGATTTTGGTCAGAGGTCCTCTTCCGGACTTTGGAATCAGCTGCCTGGTTCTCTGGACACCACTAAGATCTATCATACACTTATCAAGTTTACATTTTTTAATTCAGCAGCTGCCTTCATCCAAAGTGATTCAGAAACTCACACAAGGAGAGATCTGAGCAGTTGTGGATTAAGGGCCCTCCTCAGGGGGCTTTCTGTCAGCTCTGGGATTTGAACTTACCCTCTTCTAACTATGAGCCTAATGTCGGCGTCCTCAATCTTAGTTTCAACACAAGAGCATAGGTTTAAGGTACATAGTAATAAAAAACTATTTATTCAATCTTTTCATGAAATTATTAAGAAATATTGAATCAAGGAGCAATAAATACGAGAAACTTTATTGACTCTCAAAAGGGACATTCATGTATTGCAGAAATACCAAGTAGAAGAAAAGTAAGAGTGAGCAATAAAAATTAAAAATCACATTATGTAGTCAGGTCCAGAAAGACTTGAACAGTGAATATTTGCCTCCATAATCCTTTAATTGCACATAATGAGAGTTCCTTAATTCATTATATCATGTCAGATTCTTAATCTGACATGATATAATGAAAAATCAGGTCGTAAGTGGCCATGAAACTGCTTATCGGTTAACTGGACAATTACTGGAAAGACTGTTTAAAAAATGGCTGTGATTCCTAAGGCATAATTTAAAAAAATGCTGTTTCCCCTAACCCGAACGACCCGGCAAAATCATGCCGACCCAAAAGTGTTTAACATGTGAAAAAAAAAATTCTAAACCGACTGACCTTTCAGTTTTGTGATCGATCAAATTTTTTAATGCGTCGTGGCATCTGCCAGCTGGTTATTTTGCTTACGTGACCTTTACCTACGGAGTCATTAATAGTATTTAATAGTGACTTGCAGAATCAGCTAATGAGAATGCGGCCAGTTGCAACACTATATTCTATTGGCTAACTTTGGAGGTGCATTGTGTGTGTTGTGAGGTGATTCGTTTTATTTCCGCGGTAAAATGGTTTGTTCTTGTTGTGATGTTGGCTGTGAAAACCATACAGACAGTCTCAAAGAAATATCTTTGAACCAGTAAGTGTTTTTAATTCTTTGTAAAACCATAGTCTTGCTGATAATTATGGATAATTGCATAGCATTCCAGGGACAGGCGCTTAATACTATAGACTTATCCCAGTCTCAACATGTGCCTTGAATCAGTGTGCATGCGCGAAAAACGCGGAAAGTTCAGACTGTGTATAAGTGGTCTAGGTCTCAGTTTTCCTCACGGAGGTCTGAGTAAATTACTTATTTCCACAAAGTTATTAGCCGATGGTTTAATGTTTCAACATGGGCAGGCTCAATTTACTTTCTACAGTGTCAGGGTCTGTTATTTGTAATTACCACACTTTAATTAATTATCGTCATTGGATTCATAAGCCCCCCCCTCACCACTTATTTTTCTAATTTATTATTCAGGTCTCTGTACTAAGTTTTCCATTTTACTCACATAACAAGAATGACATTTTTTCAAATGAGAAACTGTACTTTTCATAAGCTGAAGCTTTCATAAGCTGAACTCAAAGAGATAAAACTTTTTGCATGTACACAAAAGGCCTATTTCACTCAAATATTGTTCACAAATGTGTCTAAATCTGTGTTAGTGAGCACTTCTCCTCTGCCGAGATACTACATCCACCTCACAGGTGTGGCATATCAAGATGCTGATTAGACAGCATGGATATTGCACCGGTGTGCCTTAGGCTGGCCACAATAAAAAGCCACTCAAAAATGTGCAGTTTTATCACACAGCCAATGCCACAGATGTAGCAAGTTTTGAGGGAGCGTGCAATTGGCATGCTGACTGCAGGAATGTCCATCAGAGCTGTTACCCGTGAACTGAATGTTCATTTCTCTACCATAAGCTGTTTCCAAAGGCGTTTCAAAGAAATTGGCAGTACATCCAACCGGCCTCGCAACTGCAGACCACGTGTAACACCACCAGCCCAGGACCTCCGCATTCAGCATCCTCACCTCCAAGTTCATCTGAGACCAGCCACCCGGACAGCTGCTGCAACGATCGCTTTGCATAACCAAAGAATTTCTGCACAAACTGTCAGAAACCGTCTCAGGGAAGCTCATCAACATGCTCGTCGTCCTCATCGGGGTCTCGACCTGACTGCAGTTCGTAGTCGTAACCAACTTGAGTGGGCAAATGCTCACATTTGATGGTGTCGGGCACGTTGGAGAGGTGGAGAGGTGTTCTCTTCACGGATGAATCCTGGTTTTTCACTGTACAGGGCAGATGGCAGACAGCGTGTATGGCATCGTGTGGGTGAGCGGTTTGCTGATGTCAACGTTGTGGATCGAGTGGCCCATGGTGGCGGTGGGGTTATGCTATGGGCAGACGTATGTTATGGACAACAAACACAGGTGCATTTTATTGATGGCATTTTGAATACACAGAGATCCCGTGACGAGATCCTGAGGCCCACTGTTGTTCCATTCATCCACGACCATCACCTAATGTTGCAGAATGGTAACGCACGGCCCCATGTTGCAAGGATCTGTACACAATTCCTGGAAGCTGAAAACATCCCAGTTCTTGCATGACCAGCGTACTCACCAGATATGTCACCCATTCAGCATGTTTGGGATGCTCTGGATCGGCGTATACGACAGCGTGTTCCAGTTCCTGCCAACATCCAGCAACTTCGCACAGCCATTGAAGAGGAGTGGACCAACATTCCACAGGCCACAATCAACAACCTGAACAACCCTATGTGAAGGAGATGTGTTGCACTCCATGAGTCAGATGGTGGTCACACCAGATACTGGTTTTCCAAGTGTTGTATTCTGGTCTTCTACATAATTCCGTTTGTGGCTGTTCTTTGATGCAAAGGCGACTGACTGACATTCAGGTAGCTGGCAAAATTCTTGCGCGATTTCAGACAATCTGGTAAGGCTCGGTAACATAGCAGGCAAATTTGGGTCTATTATACACGGACAAACGGAGGCACCACCGAGGCTACTGATACATGGAGGTAGGCAAATGAGAAAACTTGACTAACTGCGCCATATTTTTACAGACTGTTTTTATTTATATCAGGCAACCTGGTATCAGCTAGCAATATAACTATGAGCAAACGGTGTTTGAATCGAACGTTCGAACAACAGATCAGCGTCATTAGACTTTAGCCATTTACCATGACTCCTAGCAAATGTCAATGTCAGCCTAACGGGATGACCGAGACTGCTTTTTCTTAAGAATGAATGTAGCTTAACCCTATGCTGAAAAAGACTGGTGAGAAAACCGGGTCTCTTTTTTCAGCGAAGACATGCATTTTTTTTTTTTATTTTACAAAATATCACAATAAAAACATGAGTTGGCGCTAAAATTTAGGGTCAGTTAAGTGACCGGAAACAAAGGTTTTTTTTGGCCTAAGCGCCATAATGACACCTCTAAATCTGAACATGTCTGCAGCTTGGTGAACATCCCATATACCCCAAATTCTTATGTGCTGGAAATAACTTACTTGTTATAGGTGGATTTAATATGAACTATTGGTAGTTCTTCAAACTTTTTGCCACCCCACTGTAAACCATTGTCCTGGCCTGGAAAGGGAGGATAAAAACTAAAGGGTCGAAAAAGACAGAATAAAACATTAGAGTGAAGTATTGTTATTTAAGCATGCAAGGAACGATGATAAACCCTGTACTAGATTATTAAAATTAGAGCTGTTTTATCATTTAACTAAAAGGGCACTCACAAAGTGCATTGATTAACTGGAAAATCTGCCTGAGACCGCAGGTTTCATTATAACTTGGTGTAGTTATAATGAAATGTCTCCCCCTAGTGGGTGTCCGATGAACATTCATTCACACAATGCACTTTTTGGGCCTCATTCACCATTATCTCTTTTCAACACTTCTAACAAACCAATACAAATGGAAACTTGACCTCCTGGCAGAGGTAAAAATTAATATGAATCATTCTTTACACACATTACATGCAGTCTTTAAGTAACTGGCCATGTCTGATAATCAAATTAAATAAATAATCACTAAAGACTCATGTCGAACATCTACAACACCTACCACATGCTGATCAGTCAGGGTTAAGAACTGATATTTTGTTAATAGCAACAACTCTGGTATATCCACCATTTATATTTTATAACCATATATACCTATATATATAAAATCCACTTCTAACCTCTTTAATGTCCTCTGAATAACTCTGGGATCCTTTGACCCATTCTATGTTTTGTTATATATAGTGTCACCATGGGAGCATTAGGAGTCAAAGAAGGTAACTCTGCTCCAGTTGATGACCTACCTGAACTCTTTGGAGCCTTTAGGAGAGGTCGTGCTGGATGAGATCTCTTGCAAATGAGCTTCAGCTTCTTGTAATTGAACAGAACTTGAGTAAAGTGTGCGCAGGACATTTCCTACTCTGCATTAAAAAAAAAAGACAATTATTATTTATTTAACAGGTCATTGTTGTTGACCATTTAAAATCTGACCACAATGCCAAACATGAATGAGCTTATATATTAAAGGAAATTGTAAGAAAAATCTGTCAATTCAATCGATAAACTTAATGAACAGGATACCTCAAGAGTTTTACTAAGATTTGGGTGCCTTAATTGCTTGCACACACTACACAAGTAAACAAACAGTGTGCATTGTGTACTACATGGAAGGGTTCTGAAGTATGTGAACTGAGACAAAGAATTTGGCTTTTTCATGCTATGTGTTTTTGCAAATTGTGACAATTTAATAACTATGCAAATTACTTCATGAGGTCATGTGCTGAAACACATTTTAGGCCCACATAATGAAATGTGTCAATTATTGCATCATGTTATTTATATGTAAATTCTTATATATGCCCTGTGAAAGTAAGCCAGATCCCCAAAACTCACTTTAGACACCTTGACATGGATTCATTAAAAGGCCAGCAGTACATTCTCTTTATCACAGCACTTCCAGTCAGCCAGCTCACTTTGTCACGCAATGAGTGTTGAAAAGACCTTTAATTTTTCTTGAATTCTGAACCAAATGAATCTTGGGCATTGATCTGTTCTGCTGTTTTATTCTGAGTCTCTCACATCGTTGCTGCTGTCAATCAAAAAGAGTTCCAGCCACTGTAAGCTTGGCTTTCAGGGTCAGGATGTTTTTCAAGCATTTGAAAATTAAGACTTCAGAGAAGCTGTGCATCAATGGGTTTTAATGGATGGGGCTGTTATGGGAATGTGTAAAGGAAAAAAATAATAATTAAAAAAAACACATTACATAAACTGTGAGAAATTATTACCGATTCTGAATTAACTAACCCTGAAGTTAACATAGTGTTACACTCATCTTTCTCACTCATTGTTTTTTAAACCGCTTAATGCTGTTAGTGTCGCGGGGAGGCTGCCACCTATCTCAGTCAACAGCCAGGTGGATACACCCTGAACAGCT
Source organism: Tandanus tandanus (assembly GCA_039654325.1). Classification (NCBI taxonomy): domain Eukaryota; kingdom Metazoa; phylum Chordata; class Actinopteri; order Siluriformes; family Plotosidae; genus Tandanus; species Tandanus tandanus. The sequence goes on along the minus strand of JBCNYH010000002.1, from coordinate 17,821,011 downwards.
TGCCAAACCATGGCAGGGCCTACACACACATAACCATACACAATCACACCTAGGGGCAATTTGGAACAGCCAGTTAGCCTAAAGTGCATGTCTTTGGACTCTGGGAGAAAACTGGAGTACCTGGAGGAAACCCACACAAGCACAGGGAGAACATGCAAACTCCACACAGAAACGCTTTCCCCGAGCACGGGACTCGAACCCGGGACTTTCTTGCTCTGAGGCGTATGAGCTAACCACTACACCACCGTGTTGCCCTCAGTGTAGCATTCTCTTTGTAATATTAATATTAATACAACAGTACACGTTTGCTTAATTTATATTAATATAACAGTGATGGCCTTGCGAGCTTTCCAGGTGTGCTCTGCCCTCGCCAGCCTACCCGCGACCCTAATTAGGATTAAGCGGTCCAGAAAAGTAATGAATGATTGTATGAATATTAATATAAATATAACAGTACATGTTTGCTAAAATCTTTAGTGATATTTTAAAGGAAACAGGGAATCCCTGTAGAGCAGTCGCCACTCTTCAGCACGCATTAACTACTAACCCCTTAAAAAAGTAGGAACACTGTACAGGTTCCCACACTATCTATTCAGATTTAAGTCTTCTTTTTCTTTCGGCTGTTCCCGTTAGGGGTCGCCACAACGGATCATCCTTAAAAGCTTGAGCCACATGTTTGGGCTCAGGTTTTACACTTACTCTCCCCATTTACCAGAGCGTCGACGGGCATTAGGACCACACTGGCTTGTATGAAGCTTAGTGCTGGGTTATCTATTCAGATTCAAATAAAACTCAAATACTTTTGATATTGAAATTAATAACACATTTACATTATATGGCCAGCTAATATGAATTATCATTCAACTGTTTTATTAACCGAAGAAGCAAGTAGATAGGTTTGCTCACAGTGAACATGTAACATGCCTAACCACCAAATACACATGCAGCTTATCTGATGCTACTAGCTAGTTAGCCAAACACAAACAAACACACTTACGTTTTTGTTCTGTATAAATTCCAAGGCTCAAGAAGCTTCTGACCCGCTCCTCTTACGAATAAAGATAACGCGAAATTCAATTTATACATTTTATTTTTATGCCATTTACTGACTATCTTAAAACTAGCTCCGACTGTCAGGATGCTTTAGTTTCCCTAGTCGTTTTCCGATAAACCTGCCTCCCTGCATATGATTGGTTATTATACGCCTGTTCCTAGACAAAGATTGGCTAATGTTAGGTATTTAGAGGAAGTCCAGATGTCATAGCCAATCATGACCGAGTAAATGGGGTTTGTCAGAATTCGGGTTGGAAATAAAACAACAGTTAAACATGACATTGTGGGGTCGAATGTATCCGGAATGTTCCATTCGGTACAATCAGAGGGGTGTCCCTATTTATGCCAGATTACTTACTTTAGTGTATTTTGCATATGTCATCAGGACTTATACCATAACATTATATTATGATGTTTACGTATTGTTATTTTTTAATAAACCAATTGATGACGTTAATATATTAGAATAAAACTAAATCGTATCGTTAGTCTCACCCACCATTTCTATGTCATATTTCTTTTAGCGCTCGCCCACCGTTGAATTGTGGGTACTTCCAAAAATGGCGGCGCCCTGTTGGAGGTATGCTTGGCGACCGATATGGCAAATTACTTCAGGACCTGGGCGTTTAAAAGCTGCAGTGCGACAGATTTCGTCCAGCGTCCAGCCGTCCAGCCAAGTCAAGACCGCAAGTTCACCGTCGCCCTGGACTCTACATGGTGCTGTGTGCTTACAGAGACTTCCGGTCATCTCTCACGATCGGAGTCCAATTGAGGAGAAGTTCATGGAGCTCATGCGTCAGGTTATCTAAAAACAGTTTAAAGTGACAGATTGGACAGCCGTTCATTACTCGCCATGCAACTGTTTATTTATTTTCTTTTGCTAAATCTCCAGATAGCATCTTTCTGACCCATACTGCTCTGTTTAAGGCGTGAAGGTTGTTATTTTAAACCTATTTCTGAGCGGTGAAGAAAAGGAGGCTGAATCCCACGTGACTCCTTGTGATCTAGATTGGACTACATTGAACACATCACTGCATAATTAATACTTAATTAATAATTAATAATAATTAATGTTTCTTTATACAAGGCAGATATCAGGACTCTTCCTTTTGGATAAATAACAATTACTGGCTAAAGTCGAGATCGATATCCACTGTGGGAACATAGGAAAAGCAAACTAAAATGATATTTTTATGGTTTGCTTTTACATTTTTAAACATTGATTCAGGTGCGCTCGGCAAAAATTGTTCAATTGAAAGAAGTTTTGTAGAGATTCTATAGAACCGTAGGACCTTGTTCTATAGACATTTTTTGTATAGAATATTCCCTATAGAAAACCATGAATTCTGTATAACGTTATCCTTAAAAAAAAAAAAAAAAAGATTTCCATAGAAACCCTGATTGCAAGAGAACATGTAGTCTGTCCACAAGGTATTATATTGTTCCTGTTCACTGTGATGTACTGCATGATGCTGGCTTAAATAATCCAGCTCTTACTCCAGTTGATTGATGCAGCTGGATTTCAACCATGCGCAGGACAGTTTAGCAACACTGCAGACACGCACAAATACACACACTATCCATTGTCTCTGTATACAAATACAACTGGCCGTTGGTCCTATATAGCTACATAGCCATGAAAAACAGGGACTACAGATAATTTTTAATCAGAATCAGTTTTAATGACCAAGTTTGTGTACACAAACAAGGAATTTGACTCAGGTTTAACTTCACTCTCTGTACACAAACATTTAATTTAGGCTTATGCAAAAATTAAGGCAAATAAGGATAAATATAAAGTGAACAAATAAACTGTAAGGAATGTGTGCAAAAATATTTTATATTATATGTAATATAAAATTTACAGAACAGTGCAAAAATTGTCATTGAGATTGAGTGCAAACCAATGTTGGTCTTGTTGCCCTAATGGAAGAAGCTGGTGATTATGACAATTATGCACCAAAGGTGAGGTGGATGTCAGAGAATATAAAACAGAGCTTGAGGTGGATGTTCATGCTTCTCCAGTGACATCAAAAGTAAATAGACACCATTACTCTTGAAAGGTTTATCATGTTTGTCATTTTTTACGAAAAAAAAAAAAATCACAATCACATCAGTACCCCAATCTAAGAAATGCAACCATTCCAAACCTTAGTGCTATACTCCAAATAGTTTGTTATATGTGAAATTTAGAAAATTTCCCAATAAAGCCCAAATGTAGCTATTGTCACCCAAATTTATTTCTGCATATTAAGCCAATCCAAAACCAAGGTTCATTGTGAACGAGGCTCTAACTTTTACTGTGTTTAGAAATTACCCCAATGAGGATTTCTGGTCTTTCTTTCAGTTTGTTTTAAACTGAAGTGTAAGCACTACATGCTAATATATGAAAAATGGTGACATTCTTTTTTCTTGAGCATCAAATCTCGAATTTTCAAAATGTATTATTTCAGTAAGCACTCAATATTTTTTCATCAAACTTTCTGTACAATACTTTAGTTCTTAAGCCACTGAAAGGTACAGCGGTGTGCATACAATTATAAAGCAACTATAATTGTTTAAAACTGTCAGCGGAACTTAAAAGTGCTATTTTTGTACAAATTTTAGGCCACTGTTAAGTCGAAGGGGACTTTGTAAATGGACCTAATTCTCCTAGGGAAATGAACACCATTTAATTACAAACATATTCAGGGTTGTCTCTGGTTCCCTTCATCATTTAATGTTTTTATATAAAACATCCAATTCCTTATTTATAGTTAGGAACTAAGGTAATATATAACATGAAAAAGACAGTACCACAAGATATTAATCACCAAATGAAGCTGATTTATAGCAGAATTTTATTTGCTCAGTATTTAAATGTATAAAAAAAACCTGTACCTTTGAAACGTGGGAAGTTTTAATTGTATCACCCTGAATATGTACTCTATACATGAAGATATTTGCCAAGAAAGCTTTAAAGACCTCCAGTAACAATGCATAGGTCTGTCCAGACTTCAACCTGCTGAAGGTGTTTGTTGTAAAAACGTTTAACCTTATGCTGTGGGTCTTGTAGATGGAGCTGGAGAGAAGCCTACTCTCGGACCATGAGCTGCGGCTGTTGGAGGACACTGAGCGCATGAGCCGCAAACAAGATGCTGATTATGACTCGGATGATGAAGAGGGCTATGGAGGTCAAGAGATTGTCACAGCACAGGATTTGGAGGACACATGGGAACAGAAATTTAAGCAATTCCATTCTGCTCCAAGAATGAAAGGTGTGGAGACTCTCTAATTATATTAAAGGGATTTATTTAATAAGTAATTCAGAGTAGCTGTTAAATAGGCATGCACTTATCCCATTTTATAAATTACTGATGTAATAGCGAATGTCTGCTGAAATTTGATACTAATCCACTTACTTTTCACTTTAGTAATTGCACAAGTTAGACTGAGCCTCCTGAGGTTTGTCCACATCTATTCATTGAGAATGCACTGTTTTTGCCATTGTTTTCCTTCAGCTACTGATTAAGATAATGAAGCAATTTGTCTGTAAATGAAAAGTACAGAATGTTCCTCTTACTCTAAATGTATTTGAACATCCAGAAAGTTTCTTGTCTGCACTTTACTTTCTTTTTGCAGTTCACATTTATGGTAGGGGGCAGTGGTGGCCTGGTGGTAGGGTGCTGGATTACTGATCCCAAGGTTGGGGGTTCAAGCCCCACTATCAGCGG
>JBCNYH010000002.1:17787907-17801099 GCA_039654325.1 Tandanus tandanus | reverse complement strand
CTCTCTCTCTCTCTCTCTCTCTCTCTCTCTCTCTCTCTCTCTCTCTCTCTCTCTCTCTCTCTCTCTCTCTCTCCTCCTCTCTCCCTCTCTCTCTGTGTGTGTGTTTGTGTGTGTATGTGTGCTTGAGAGAGATAGAGATAAGTTTGATATAGCACCTGTGTGTACATCTTTCAGAACTCCAATATCTCCATTTTCCACTGAGGTTTTTCACTCATAAATTGCCAAAACCACAAAGGAGCAGACAAACACACCAGAGTGCACTCAGGCTTTAATGCAGCCATATTTGAGAATTAAATCTACCCGTCCAAGGTCAAAGACTTTGTCAATAAAATCTGCTGCAGGCTAGTATAAGAATTCAGAAGTAGAATATGTAGAGCTGCAAAACTCTTGTTGAAAATAGGAATATGAAATATTTGGCATTAAACTAATTTTGATTCTTAGACCATTTTTTAAATATTTATTGAATTCTTTTGTTAACAGACTGTGGTGCTTACATTTTACCAACAGATGCTTGAGAATGATGATCTGTATTTTGCATGAATTACTGATTTACTGGCATATTTGTACTGGAAAAGCTTAAATTCAGAGAAAATACCACTGTGTGGAGTTATGACTCATTCCCCACAAGTTTATTTCATTTTTTTAGTCATTGTTTGTCTAAAAGAATTTATTATTCCATACATTCATAATATCAAACATTTGTTTAGGACAATCTGTTTCTTCTCACTACAAGCAATCATTTATTTTTCTTCATGCACAACAATCTGTCATTGTTTCTCCTCTTTTTCTACTGTAGACTCCCCAGTCTTCAGGGGTGTGCACTCATGTGGTACAATGTCAATAGTTAATGGTCACTGCAAATAGGAAGGCAGAGATGGAGGTTTTTGTTTAATTAAAAGTGGTCAGCACGTCCCACTCACAGCAAGAAGGTCCTGGGTTTGAATCCCGGGCTCGGCAAGGGCGTTTCTGTGTGGAGTTTGCATGTTCTCCCCGTGCTTGCATGGGTTTTCTCTGGGTACCCTGCTCTCCTCCCACAGTCCAAAACTGCACATTAGGCTAATTTGCTGTTTCAATTTGCATTTTGCTCAGCCTTAACTCTGTCTTAACTCGGTCTCAAACAAGCAGGACTTGAGAATTTTTTTTCTCAAGACTAATCAAGACCACGGCTGCAGTGACTTTTTTTTATGTTGCTGTCACTGGGAGTAAAACTCCCACCTTCAAATGCAACCAATAACTTATTTCACTTTGAAAGTTTAATGCTGTCACTGGGCGGCCTTCTCTGTGCCAAGGAAAAGAAGACTCGGGAGAAAGCAGGACACCATCTGTGGCTGTAGATATGTCGTCGAAATCATCAGATATACAATTTGCTTATTCTAAACACAAAGTGTTTATTTGCAAATTAAGTGCAAAGGAAAAACAAGCAGCAGAGTGTAAAATCTGTAAGCATTACCCAGGACAGCTGGGACCATGTTAAATTTTTATCATCAACTTGAACAACTACTACTGCAAAATCATTTACTGCAGGCCTGCTTGCCTTACAAATGACTTTACATTTAAAATAAATATGTTTTTCAATGCGATTAATGGACAATTACTTATGTTGTTCTAATGTAAGATTATATATGTTATACATGATGTTTATATACAATTATAAGTTAATACACACTGTATAATTTACATATAATAGGTGTTTAAGGCTGGTACTACTAATCACTGATACTTATAGTAGTACTAATCACTGGTAGCACTGCTCCTTTAAGGAAGAAATAAATAAGTCATTCTCCCCCATGTATCCCAAATTCAGTCTTGAGTGAAAGAGGGAAAGGTTAACACTGAGTTTTCTTTTCACCACTTTTCACTAGCTGATTTCTGTGTTCTTTTGTATCACCTGCCTTGTTAGTTTAATATTCATTTAACAGGTTCAAGTTCGATGATGCCACAAAAATTGTGTGTGGGTGGGGTGGGGTAGGGTGGGGGTGGCAGTGATGACATGTGCAAAGGACTAATTACATCATCGCACAGAAATCAGTACACCATCAGTCCTCAAATGTCCATACTTCCAGTATGTACCTCTGCAGTCTGAGAACCAAAATTAAAATGTTTAATTGTTAATGTAGAAAAATATGACATCTCTGCACTACATAAAGTATGAAGGTGTGCACTGAGCTCAGTTTCATTCGTTCAAGAAAGTGTTTTTTTGCACTAACCATGGATGGAAAATGTGACAAACCTGTATTAATTGTTGCGCCAATCAGCATGAAGTCAGTGATAGGGTGGGCACAGATGTACATGGGACAGCCATCAAAGTCATACTTCATGCCTCTGGGGCTCCGATCAGGAGCTCCGATATTAAACATACATTTATTCATTGTAGTGTCTTATACCTTTAATGGTGTTGTTATATTTGGACATACTAGTGCTATAGTGTGTGATTTGTGAAGTAGAATTAAGTTCATTGTGGAAATCTGGAAATTTTTTCTTTCTTTCTTTTTTTTTTTTTTTTTTTACATTCTGTATACAGACAGAATGTCACCTCCTGGTATGAAGTATTTATTTTCCACAATTGTCTTATCAACAGTTGAAGTCCTTGCAAAGCTCCTGTTTCATAACTGATGACCCACTGTTTTATTCTGTGGTGTGGCAACAGGAAGTTATCTGCCAACCCTGTAGAGACCTAGTTCATACAATTCACTCTGCTATTCCAGCATCTGGCAGGTTTTAAGTTTGACTTTTAAAACTTCCATAGCGCAATTGTTGGACTCTCAAATAATGACCATGAATTGATTAGCTTGGTTTTTGGGTATGTGCCAGATGAGTTGCCAGACTTAAGCATTTTGAATTGAATGACTGAAGGTAAGAGAAGCATTAAACAAGCTACAAAAACTCATTACTTCTGCCAAGGACTCATAAATTTAGCCAAGGACTCATAACTTTTTAGATCTTAAATATACAAAATGTAAACTGCTTTGGCAGTACAATACAGTGTAGCGTACAGTGCAGGCCTGCAAGTTTAATTAGAAATATTATAAAAATATGAAAGATATATATGCCAAAATGTATTTAACCTTTTTTTTTTCTACATTAAGAATGATCACTCAGCCAACAGTTTTATACAGAGAGGACAGGTGTTTTACAGTGTGAGTTTACTGTAGGTGTATTGAAAAGCCTCTTTATCCATTAACAATTCTTAAGTAAATAAAGTTCATGTTTAGGTTGAAATTCATTGCCTGGGGCACCCGTTTGATGAAGGTTCCAAGCATTTTTTTGCCCTCTAGCTAAATGACTTGCTATTTTTGTGCAGTGTCCACATAATGTAAGCGGTTAAAGAGATTTAATGATTGAAAGCACCTTATACTTGGCTGTATGCTCCCATTAGGATTGGAGACCAAAGAAAAATTATGTCAAAGCCTGATGCTGTGGTTTAGTTTATCCTTTAGTGAAGAGACTGAGTCCATATCCCTGTGCCAGATTGCAGAGGTTGTCCTCATCCTTTCCTAAGTAAAATCAGACTGGCACTAGATGAAAAGCCATCTATAAGAACAGTGGTATCTTTTATATATAAAACATGTCTGGTTTTATCCAGAGAGCTTTTCCAACTTCTCCTTTTCCCACTTTACTGATTTCAATCAGCTCGTGCCCCTCAGCTGGGAAGAATTTATCAGTGACCTTGATTAAAGTAAATGCATTTTATTTTTCATTTTTACCTGCATTCCTACATAGGGCATGTTGTTAAAGAAGACCTTGCCAATCTGATTTCAGAGTGGCGTATTTAGTGACCAAACTGGCAATTTCTCTTGCAGTGGCAGCAACTACAACTGAAGTATGGTTAAATGTTTGTGGACGTCTCATCATACCTAGGGTATGTCTTTTTTCCCCAACATCTCATTCCAGATTTAGTTTCCATAAACTTCATTCCTTCAGGGAAGGCTTTCCACTAGATTTTGCAATATGGCTATGTGTATTTGATAATTTAGTCCCGATAGCATTAGTGAGGTCAGGCACTATTGGTGGGCAAGTAGGCCTGGGGCGTAGTCAGCATCAATCCTATCCCAAAGTTCATTGTCAATGTTTTTAGTTGGGTTTCCCTCTCCCAAGGAAGTGAAGCCTTTGTTCCCATGTATTCAATAACTAGTTGAACCTCCTCAAGTGCTTCCCATAGCTGTGAATCAGACTTTCTAACTTTTTTTCTGAATATGTACAGCGAACAGCCATAACATTAAAAAGCAACATCTGGTTACAATGAAATCTGCTAAGCAGTGGGGCATGTTAGCCAAAAAGTGAACAGTCAGTTTGTCTAAGTTGATGTGATGGAAGCAAGACTGATGGGTAGCCATAGTCTAATGGTTAGAGAAGCGGGTTTGGGACCTAAAGGTTGTTGGTTCGATTCCCGAAACCAGCAGGAAAAATGTGTGGCGGCGGGGGGGGTGAGCTGCACCTTCCCTTCCTCCACCTCCATTGCTGAATTGCCCTTGAGTAAGGCATCTAACCCCCAACTGCTCTCCGGGGCACCTCAATGTGTGGCTGCCCACTGCTCCAATTGTGTGCTCACTTTGGAAGGGTTAAATGTGGAGGCAATAATTTCCCTTGCTGGAATATCAAAAAAAGTATATCAAAGATTTGAGAGACTTTGACTTGGGCCATACTGTGATGGCTAAACGACTGGGTCTATTCATCTCCAAGACAGCAAATCTTGTTGGGTGGTTCTGGTATGCAGTAGTAAGTACCTACCAAAGGTGGTCCAAGGAAGGATAACCAGTAAACTGGCAAAAGTGTCATGGGTGTCCAAGGCTTTTTGATACACATGAAGAGAGAAGGCTAGTAAGTCTGGTCTGATCCCATAAAAGAGCTACTGTAGCACAAACTGCAGAAACTGTTAATACTGAATGTCATGGAAAGGTGTCAGAGCACACAGTGCATTGCAGCTTGTTGCATATGGGACTGCCTAGCTGCAGACCAGTCTGGTGGTTTTAAGTTATGACTGATTAGTGTAAACTCTTTAAGATTGCTTTAAGTTTCCAGTTTTATGCCAGTTGACAATTCATTTATTTTCACCTTCTGAAACTTTTTCTTTTCATTTTTCTCCCATTAAGTCGTATTAAGTCGTATTCCCACCCATCAAATATTGCCCTCCCTAGTGTACGACCACCACTAACCAGGGAGGGGCGTAAGCATGCACAGGCCCCCTCCGTGACACACAATGCTGCCACCCACCTCTTTACGAACTGCTGCGCATGCGTATTTGGGGGCGGCCTAACACAAAATCCCTAACATCACCACTAGCCAAATGTGGACATGCGTGATCTCATATATGCAGAAGATGGCAGTTTACAACTTCCTTGGAATGTGTTTAGCTGTCTTATTACATTGCATAACTTGAACTAGGTAGTGGGTAGTATCTGGCAAATTGGGACAAAACAGGGAAAAATCCAACAAAGTGATATGGAGTGTAAATCTGCTTAGCATATTCTAATATATTATTTTTATATGATATTTTATGATATTTTCATAGTTTACATAACCTTCCCTTAATTTCTGACATTTATTGTCACAACTCCAGCTCAAGTCAACACACTGTCCAAGGCAAATCATCAAGCATGTCCAAGCCAATCAACTGGCGATTTATGGTAAAGGAAAAATTGTAATATATATATATATATATATTTTTAAAATAAAAAATTACAGTAAAATACATTACTAACAAAATCTTTTATAGGCCAGCCGGCCCATAATAAATGTCTCAGGCCAGTCTGTGCTCCATAAGAAGCCATCCTTTCCATCTAATAAGACCACAGCCAACTGTCCCTCATGATTTCCTGGTCACAGATGGCTGTAGCATTACACTCAGCAGGTTTATGACTGGCCCCTCTCGGTTTGTAGAGACAAAGCAGCTCTGTTGTGGTTTGCAGGCAACTGATAAATTCTACAATCAATTTTCATCTTTACAATCTGCTGTACTAGGAAGGTATAAGATCTTTGTCATTGGTGCTTATGAGTTTTGTAAATATTGTTGACATTACCACAGTAGAATTCTGACAATTACTGTCATATATTGTATGAAATTAGTGATGCCAAATGAGATTAAATTCAATATACTCAAATTTAACTGCCCACATATTAGTTACAGCTACCATACAGTTCATTTTGAAAGTATACACTTGTTTTACTTTTCATGTGCAAAATTTTCAATGACGTCCAGCCAATATAGTTGACATATACTGCATATACTGTATCTTTTATGTGACCGAAGTGCATTTCATTTATAAGGAGTAAAACAATTCACTTCTAGACCAATGATGTCCTGTAGATACCACGTCCAAACCCTTCATTTATCTATCTAGTCAGGACCACAGGCTATCTGGTGGCTATCTCAGGAACCCTGGCTGTAAAGTACAGTATAAGGAATACACCTTGGATGTAATGCTTGTCAATTCCAAACCACCATGAACACACATTCACATCAATTTAGGGGCAGTTTAGTGTTACTATGTCCCATATAACCAATCAAGTTTTTATATAGAGGAAAAAACGCACAGTTTATCATTGTTTGTAGCACCGTTAGAGATGTAAGCACTATGTACTTCGACCTGAATCCCATTTCAAATTAAATTCAATGATGGCCTTGGCTCATAAACACAGTAATGCTTGAATGCTTACTTTCTAATTGAGAGGTAAACCAAGGCCTTATAGCACTTAAGAGGCAAGTAAAAGGGCTTGGAATGTAATAAATGACTATACAGATGCACCTTTCTGCACTTTACAAACCACAGGTGCTGAAATCAGCAGTAGGAGATCAAGTGGGGCTACTGAGAGCCTACAGTAATTAGCTGACCAGTAATCCAACTCACTCTTGTCCTTATGTTACTTGCAATCATGTCAGAGAACAATGCTTTTTCACAGCATTATTATCCATTTAGTGTATTAGGAAAAAAGAGAAGCATAATCAGATTTTTAAAATAATCTATTTTATCTCCATGGCACTCAGTATCTAATAATGAAAAATCATCCCTTCATTATCTGTACCGCTTATCCGTCGGGGTCACAGGAGAAGCTAGAGCCAATCCCAGCTAACTTGAGGCAAGAGGTTATACTCTGAATAGGTTGCCAGTGTACTGCATGGCTAAAACTGAGACAATCACATTTGGACCTATGTGGAATTTAAAGTAGTCAGTTGACCTTCTGTCTTTGGACTCTGGGAATAAACCCACGGAAGTACAGAGACAACATGCAAACTACACGCAGGAAGGCCCTTTGCCAAGAATCAGGTCCCATATCTTCTAACTGTGGGACACCACTTAGCAAATATGCTGCTGTAATGGAAAATCAATGATATATAAATGCAATAGACAATGACTTTTGAGTTTTATTTGTAATCTTTATAAAATTATACAAAATTTGTATATGGTGGGTAGTGGTGGCTCGGTGGTTAAGGCTATGGGTTACTGATCAGAAGGTGGGGGTTCAAGCCCTAGTACCAATGAGCTGCCACAGTTGTGCTCTTCAGCAAAACCTTAACCCTCAACTGCTTAATTGTATAAATGAGATAAAAATGTAAGTTGCTCTGGATAAGGGCGTAAGTCAAATAATGTAAATGAATAACACTTGCAGTGAATGATATAGACTATGTATAACTTTACTGCAATCATTTTCCATTTTATGTCTAATGTGGTGGGAAAAAAAGGTTTTAGGCATCAACTTTTTTTTAACATGACACCAAATAGTTATAAAAATGACAACCTGCCTCTTAAAGAAGTATTGCATTCAACTGTGGAAAAGTGGAAGGGAAGCTGAAGTGCTAGTCTCAAATTGTTAACCTTTGTTAAAGGTTAGAAATTCTTCCAAATGACAAATGAGCTGTATATTTTTAAAAAAATATTGACTCAGCCCAGGAGCATTGCCCTTTTATCCCAATGAGGCTTTGCTGGTCATTCAGTCTAGCTTTGTGGAAAAATACTTGTTTGGATTCCATAAAAGATTTATAGTTACAGATAGTGCAGGTCTATCAGGTAGGCATACCATAAGGGGATTGAAAACAAATGAAAACTTTGCAAACTCAAACTTTTATTGGTTAATGTATATTATTTTTTGGTTTTTAAACATCATTTTTATTTTTTAAATGCAATTAGCATAATTGTGTTGTAATTAATTGTGGCGCTTCATAACACCAGATCAAAAAATGTTTTGTATTTCACACCTTTAATATCTACCGAATCAGTAAAAATTAACCTACAGCTTCAATGTGAAATACAGATTTATTATTAAAGTTAAACGTTTTACACACATCATCCATTAGTTGCTGTCTTTTAGCATTTAAGATGAGGTTTATAATCCTCTGCGTGATGTACATACTGTATTTCTATTTTTAGACATGTACATGGGGTTTTATTACTTTTTCCATGGCTATATTTAGCACGTCATTGCTCATATACTGATGTCAGATGAGATATTATTGTCCTGTGAAAAAGTGTCATTGCTATAAAGAGAACCATTAAGGCAACATGTTGCAGCATTCTAAGGAAATAAATAAATAAATCCAAACAGGGTTGACTACTTGAGGACAAAGCTGGAAGTGTCACTAGGTGCTATTACCTGTTATATTAGAAGCCCCACAGGTCTGCTCTGCTCTTTCTGTGCTTTTGTGAGTTAAAAAGTCCATCAAAAAGCCATTACAGCTGCAGGGAAGCAAGATGAGTATGATGCTTTTGGCAAAAAGGGCCAGCAGAAATTGTCCCATCTATCATAATTACACTTATTGCATGCCACTGTAAGGGACCAGGGGACCGAGATCCTTGGCTGACCTGGAGCAGGTTACGTGGAAGCCTAAATCTCTAGATGGTGTAGAAACTAAGAGGAATTAGACATGTTTTAGAGTATCTATGTTAGGAAAGTTATATTAAAGAGTTATAATGGCTTTGGGAATGCTTCCTTTTATTTGTGAGAATATAATGTTTGCTCCCAACAGAACTCACCTTTTTACTGATCCCATTGCAACTATTAGAGCAGGAGACATCAACTGGCTAACTGTAGTATTTCACCAGCTTTAAAGGAGTAGGGATGCAATGCTCATTACTAACGTTTCATCTCTGTGTGTAACTTCTGATGCAGCGATGTTTCAAAACATTGCTCTGACATGGGACATGGACTTCAACCCTGCCTATGGGTTACTGGTCAGCAGGTCTGGGGTTTGAACCCCAGCACTGCAAATGTGAGATGTTGTTTCTTATTTTTTCCCCTATCCACTATAGATAAAACATGTTCCATAAAGAAAGCACACAAAAGGCGCCTTCACTTCATAGACTACAGCTTACACTGAAATCAACAAATCCCATGTTGATATTCATCCTAATGATCATAGCACTTAAAATGGCCTCAGAAAAAGTTAATACACAATACATTACTGTCCCACTGTGCTGTCTCTGACAACCTGAAAAGTTCTCTTTTGTTGTTTGTTGTATGGATTTCTCTGAAATACGTACTGATCATATGAATAGATAGCCGGGTTTGCAGAACACCTGTATTGTGTTGTATTGTATTTTGTGTCCTTTGAACTGGTCTTGAAGTGTAGCTCAGCACCAAGGAATCCAGAACTAGCCATTCAGGTGCACCAAGGTTGCAAGGTATGCAGTGTAGCAATAGGAACAATGAAGAGTTAATAACAGGCCCCCCCTCCCCTCCCCCTCTCCTTAAGGCTGATGGTGGACAGTGCCCCGTTGGTCTTTGTCATGGACTCAAGCATAGCAATGGGTTATGGAAAATCTTGGACATGGTCATTAAGGTCAGGCATGGGCATGGACTTGCCTGTCGGTATGCCACTCTTTCAGGACTTGTGTCGGTATGTCACTTTTTCAGGATTCTGCAGATGGAGTGATGACATCATCCCAAAGCCAAGAGATGGAGCTTTTTTACTATGAATGTGTGTTATTCCCAGCATAGTTGTCATAGTCATTATAAAAAAAGCCATTTACTTCAAAAGCAAGAGCTCTGTATGTGACTGATGTAGATGGCAGCACTGTGCCATGAATCCCTCATGATCCATGACTTCTTCACCTGCTGCCATCTGTACATCCCCTCACCCAGGGCTGCCCCGACTGAGGGATGCCAAGCATCGATGGTGGTTATTATTAATGACAACCATGCACCATGTTTGAAAACAAGGAGATTAAATAGTGTGTGAAATTTACACCTGTTTGCATCAGGAGGCATGATGTGGCTCGTTCCCCAGGACCACCTCATCAAGGAGTTTGGCAGGAGGTCAAATTTATTGGTGAAGATTAAAGCGATATGGGTCTAGAAATCAGTCTGTTTATTATATGATATATGATATATATTGTTACATTATTATAAGACAGCTGACAAGAACTATGGAAGAGTACAAAGGTCTGAGGGTCTATCACCTGATATAAGATGAGAAGGCTAGTTTCAAAACACTTTTTTTCAATAGTTTACCTGATGCTAATCTGTTCAAGTCATACACACACAGCAGTGGTACAACATTTCACAGCTTCAAAGGAATGATTTGCTGAAAATTAAAACCTGCACAATTTCCCACCTACTCCAAATGTTTTAATTAGTTGAGATACGTTTGGTGTATGATATTAATTTAATTTTGCACTGGGGCTGTAAGGCTAACAAGACACAAAGAAAGATGTCTAAAACAAATATATAGTCTGTTTAGTACACACAGCATGATTTAATCACTAATTTAAAAAACATCCATATATTAGCCTCATGTTTCCAGTACATGAATAAAGATGTTAAGTAGTCAAATGTAGTCATTTGGAAAAAGCAATAAACATTTGACCAAATGGAGGACGTTTTCTCGTGCTTTTGCTGTGCTTAATATATATATTTTTTTATCCAAGAAGGCAAGAAGGTCCTGGGTTCGAGTCCTGGGATTGGCAAGAGTGTTTCTGTGTGTTGCATGTTCGCCTCAAGCTTGTGTGGGGTTTCTCCAGGTGCTTAGTTTCCTCCACGGTCCAAACACATGCACATTAGGTTAATTGGCTGTTCCAAATTGCCCTTGACCTGAGTGTGAATTCTTGTGTGTGTGTTGGCCCTATGATGGACTGGCAGCTGTTCAGGGTGTACCCCACCTTCACCCACAGTCAGCTGAAATAGGCTGCAGCCTGATAGGATTAAGCACTTTGGTGAATGAATGAATGAATAATCTGATTGGACAACTCACATTCCAGGAGTGCTTATATTTAGTATAACCACACTGGGACGTTTCACTGTATGTGTAACTCACCAATGACCAGCAAACTAGTTAGGTAACTGATGGGCTATCAGTGATTGTGGCTTCTTTGGAATCTATCCCTGTTAGGGGAGCAAAAAGGGGAGCACATTTAGTATTTATGTTGTGTCTAAAATATTAGCTACTCAAAATGTTTGTTTCTATATTTGTTTCTTAATAAAAGCAGCAGCAGTTGTCCATATTACGTTTAACAGTTATATACAATAGATATTTTTTTTATATCCACAACCACTGAATTGTTAAAAATATAAATGTATCATATTTTATTTTAATTTCAAATGATGGATTATAAAAATATTGAGGATAATTTCAACAAGTGATGAAGAATGTAAACAAACCCAAACAACCTGGCAAACTGACAGCAACACACGCTTGCAACAATTTCTATTGGTGAAAAATTCAATAATAATAATTCTTGGAAATTATTAATACTCCTACCGTCAAATACTTTCATTCCAAATTTTAGCCAGTCAAAGCTTGCGATTGCTCATATTCGGTGGGTGTGGATATATTAATTAATATTGGCTCAGATGTAATATTTAGGATGTCCACACTTTTGCTCATGCAATATTGTTTTATAAGTAAATTATTATTGTCAAGGAATTTCAGAACTGTTTTTATTTATGTAAGGAATTAAACTGATAGGGGTGTCTTGTAATCGGAAATAGTTATCGATGGAATGTGAAGTGTTACTGTTACAACACAGAAGTGTGTATAATACCACATCGCAAAGTTTTATTTCTCTTATACCAGAGCGAATTGTCAGTGATGACAAATTGTTATTTGTTAATGTACACATCATGCTTTTAACAATTTATAGTTACATTTAATGTTGTATAACAAGTTAGTTTCTGTGATAAGTTACTTTATAGAGGCAACAGAACACATACATCGTTACACCACCTAAAATATATTTAGATTTATAAGTGGGCTCACTGATGCATATGCGTTTATTAAAGTCCATTAAATACCATTCTTTTCTTTGCATGTGGCACAGAGATATTCTCCTAGGTATGAATGGCAGTGGGCTTGAGTAGTGACTGATTTAGCTCTAATCCATCATTCTCCTTCTGCCTCTTAACATTCTTTCATGGCACTGATTAAACATACCCACATCTGGCAGCACAATCTGTTTGTTCTTTCTCAGTATAGAGAATAAAAGCTCATTTTTTGATCATATTTTTTAAAAGGAGAGAAATATAATCATGTTATGGCAAATGACAGTCCCTCACAGCCCCAGAAAGGTTAAAAAAGAGGGAAAATAATGATTTAACTCTCCCTTCAAATGAATAGTCTATTAACAAAGGTATCACATAATCAACAGTGTGACAGTGGGTATTAATAAAAGTTTTTTTTTCCTTTAAAACCTTCATGGGCTCACAAATGTTAATGCATTTTCCTGGGCAGGGTAATATTACGGGCACTTCATGGATCATTAGACATCAAAGCACATAATGTTTCTAACCTTAAGCTGTGCAATATTGCAATATTTCATGGGAGAGGATTCATTTTAATGATGCAAAACTGGAGGCTGTGGGCGAAGATCACCAAATTGAACTTTGCTTCTCTGAAGGTACAAGACTCCATTATTAGACTCATAGACTTGTCATGACACATGGTAGTTAAGGTCAATTTCAAGGGCAGTTTAAGGCCTATTATTATTATTATTATTATTATTATTAGTAGTAGTAGTAGTAGTAGTAGTAGTAGTAGTAGTAGTAGTATTGGGTCTACCCTGGGAAAATTCCAGAGGAGACTTAACACAATGTTTATTATTGTTTTCCGACTTGTTACATTCTGAGTTCATTCATTCATTCATTCATTCATTCATTCATTCATTCATTCATCTTCTTCCGCTTCTTCTGGGGTCGGGTCGCGGGGGCAGCAACCTAAGCAGTGAGGTCCAGACGTCCCTCTCCCCAGCCACTTCCTCCAGCTCTT
>JBCNYH010000002.1:17663796-17677963 GCA_039654325.1 Tandanus tandanus | reverse complement strand
GAGTCGGCTGAGATGGGCGCCAGCCTCCCCCGCGACCCTAATTAGGAATAAGCGGTTCAGAAAATGAATGAATGAATGAATGTCCACTATGGATACCTCTTGTACATGGGTCCTTTGGTGTACACAGCCTGCTTGTTATGGATGTTATTAATTTACCAACTTACCAAAGCCCTTCCATCTCATTCCCTATGGAGCTTGGAAATAGAAAAGCTTTAAAAAAAAAAAAGATATCATTTAAAATTACAGATAAATACAGGTTGCTATTCAGTTTAGCTCACGGACACTCTGGGACATGTTCATTGGACACGCTTGGGTGGACATATAAATGCCAGAAATGGCCAACAGCAAGAGCTAACCAATAGACAACTGCCATAGTTATGGAGTTCATCAGATTAAACGACTGGATTATACAATTATGAATATGCATATCCAAGCTGATAATCGAATAAATAAATCACATTACAATTTTTGATGTACCCTGAATAAGTACATCTATTTGGCTTTTGCACTTGAAGTTTCTCACTAGACCTAATGCACATGTCTTTGGACTGTGGGAGGAAACCAGTGTGCATGGAGGAACCCATGCAAGCCCAATGAGAACATGCAAACTTCACACAGACTCAAACCCCAAACCTTTTCATTGTGAGGCGATAATGCTAATCACTGAACCACTGCCAAATTGTTACCCATAATTTAAAATGTTGTTTTTGAAAACAAATATATCCCTTCATGATTTTAATTAAAAAAAAGGAAATGTTGCCAAAATGTACATTTATTAAATTCATCACAAAAAAACAAACAAACAAAAAAATCATTTTACTTATTATGCATAGTATTTAAATACATGAAATTCATATTCAAATACTTCTATAAGCTCCTAAGCTTTATAGCTCCATCTTGCACTAAGGCAGTAAAAATCTGAAGGGCCTGTTGTCATCAGGGAAGAGGAAAGGTCAGGTCCTGCTGGGGGAAATGAAAAGTCTGTCCCTCATTAACTCAGCCCTGGCCTACGTAATGCTTTGTCTGAAAATGTCACTTTAGTGAAACTACTTTCAATGTCACCTCGTTCAGTCAGGGCCAATTATATAGTGTTTACCCCCAACTGACTCAACTACCCTAACCCTGTACGTCATTGTTCCTCATGAGAAGGATTTCCAAGCAATCACACTGAATTTAGATTAGGTTTTAAAGTATAATGATAATCTACAGCATACAATGGGTGACAGTGACATGTAGCAATGAGTTTAATATGCTATGACACCTGGCACAAAACAATCAGAGGCTCAGGGCATAAAACTAAAAAGCATTACCAGGCCCTGAATTACTAAAGGTGGTTTGTCTAAAAATGTGTACAATGTTTATAACACCTGGAAGAACATATGCATGCAAATTTACCAATGAGATCTATGAAGAATACTTTTTTACATGAGCAAAGCAACTCATCTATTATATATTTAAGCTGATATTCAAAATAATTTGTCATACACCTTTTATCAGTGAAGAGATTTTTATGAACCCCTGAAATTCATCTTTTTCTTTAAGATTTTTTTTCTTCTTGACAGTTGCTTGGTTTTATCCGACTGCTGAAGCCATCCACAAAATAAAAATCACAAAGCATGAATGACATCTCACTGTTGACATGTATCAATCAATAAAGGTGTATAAAAGAATGTCCAAATCATTCGATGCTCCATGGAACATCGAATGTAAGGACCAACATCAATGACTGAAAAAAGGGGTACCACAGTGACTACTAAGAAGAGGAAGAAAACTTGTCATGGATGCTGCCAAGAGACTCACAGGAACATTCAAGGGGCTGCAGCAATATCTTGGCAATTGCTGGTCACTCCATGCATATGACAATAATCTCTCATACATATCATATGTGGGCAGTGAAATAAATAAATAAATAGATCATGTCCAAGCCTACCTTAATCACCTTGAACCATTAGGCAAAATATGTTATGGTCTGATGAGAACAAGGTAGAAGGTTTTGGGCATAATTCTAAATGATACGTTTTGTGCAAAGTTAGTTTATTACCCAAAGAACACGATACCCACAGTATAGTATATTAGTGGCAGAAATATTTTGTGAGGTTGCTTCTGGGACTGGGCTGTTAGTATAGGTAAGGTAGGTAAGTCTGTTGGGCTTTTTACACCCAAGCCTAGAGGCTCATCAGACCGGTGCTTATCCCTGGTTTCTGTAGAGTGAAGCAACTAGGAGTTCAACTCCTCCTGGATTGGACACTAGTCCATCGCAGGTTACCTTCCCAGTATTTTTACTGGTACCCATTTATACTGCTGGGAAGACAGAGGCACACTTGTGGTGAAGACCTTGCCCAGGGATTTTATCACAGTGGGGGTCCAATGGGGATTCGAACCCATGATCTCTCGATCGTGAGCCCGGCAGCCTAACCACTGCGCCACCGGCCCCACTGTTAGTATAGATAGAGGGAATCATTGATATCAGTCTATTTTGGCATTTATTTCACCTTCCAGCATGACAGTGTCCCAAAACACAAATCAAACTCAACAAAGGAATGGTTTCAGATGAAAAAGATCAACATTTTGGAACCCAGCATTGCATTAATCTACTCAATTCTCTCTTACAAGTAAGAAGTGCTTAATAAAACAAAGTATAATATAAGGAGTGTGCATGCTTATAGTCTGGGCATGGCATTTCTGTGAGGAGTCTGCATGTTCTCCCATGCTTGCGTGGGTTTTCTCCCATAGTCCAAAGACATGCACATTAGGCTAACTGGTTGTTTCAAATTGCCCTCAAGTCTGAGTGTGAATGGTTTGTGTGTGTGGGTGTTGGACCTGCAGTGATCTGGTGAGCTGTTCAGGGTGTACCCTGGCTTTGCCCAGTGTTGGCTGTGATTGGCCCCGTGATCCTATTAGTAGGATTAATTTGGCCAAAGCTTCAGCCCGAGATCAGCTCGAATTGGGCATTCACAGGGTGGTATGGGCATACAGTATGAACTACTATACCCAAAAGTTGCTATGAGAAAGTGATTATGTGCAATTTAATGACATCAAAGCGGAGATCCTCTGTTTCAGCCAGTTGAAGACCAAATGATATCATATGTCATATCGTAATATTGAGAAACTTCATTTTTGCCCTTGTCCTTGCCCAGCCTGGGACTCGAGCCTAAGACATTCTTGCTGTGAGGCGGATGTGCTAACCACTACATCATTGTGCCCCCAGATCATATAGATGAGATTATGCAACATTATCACTCTTAAACACACCCCAACTATCTGTATTGTGTCAGAGAACGTGCTCATTTTAGGCCAGAAGTCAGAGAGTAAATTAACACACAGTGATGGCTAGTGAGTCATTTTTATGGCACTGCAATGATCATTCTGCACATCAATAGAAGAAATACTATGGATGTGAGAGAATATAACTATAATACGTTTGTCTCACATCAACCTGAACTCTATGAGGTGCTAAATCGGCAGTGAAAAGGGTTCCAATGACCTTATATTCTGCTCCTAAGTGTTTTTGACAGTCTCTAGACGCCATCTGGAAGGCCCAGTGTATCGTACAGTGACAACGGAAGCCATACAGCTTGTGTTTTGAATGTGCCTAATTTATAATTGCTGCATGATGTCTTATTTAAGCAGACTCGGCCAATTGTTTTATTGCTGAAGAAGGAATGGGTACAATAACAATACTAGAGTTTGACATTTCTGAAACTATAGAAGGTCTGGTGGTTAATGGCGAGAAAATTGACTCTGTTTTGATCTTCTTCAAATGCCACTGTTGGTTTGTTTTACATTCGAGACCTTTTTACCACAGACTACCTGTCCATTCAAATCACTTTTTGTCTAAACTGGTTTCATATGGGGTTTCTTGCAGACAGTTAAAGTGGAAGAAAGTGTTTTTTACACCTTACTCAAAAAACCCCAATGTATAAATACACAACCTGTGTTTCATTGTTGCAGGGTGATACGCTAATCGTTTTAACTACAGGAGCAGGATACAGTGACCACTCTCCCACAGGAGAATGTGTCTCCCTGTTGTGACAGTGTGCTTAGATCAATAGTAGCTTTTACACGTGTTACACCCGTTCACTGAACCATGTACGAGCCTCTGGGGATATGCTTATTCCCTGCAGCTGATAAACTCTGAGACGTCTACACACAGGGAATCCCCTGCGAATTTGCTTCTCCCTCTTTGTCATGTTGAGGCAACGCATTCCTGCTTTTTTCCGGTTTGAAAGCTTTCAGGACACTTAGCTGCAGACTGAACAGCGACAGTTGTGCTATAATTGACAGATGAGTCAATTCCTCCAGATCCCATTCTGCTGGTAGCAGCAATGGCTGAAATAACAATATGCCGTTTGAAGGTCTAGATGAGACGAAGGCGGGTTGCCTTTGACAGACGGCCGCTGGAGCTCTGTGTACACAGCTTGAAGTCAACTCTGAGACTGGAAGAAACATTTTCAGTCCTTGCAGAGTTGCTAGCAAAAGATGTCTTCAATTCACACCTTGTCTGATAAACAGTAAGGTGGGCCTTGTTCCAGCCTGTTCATCAGACTCTAGCTGGGATTCGATTTTTTTGTGGTGCACCTCTTGCATGCATCCTGTGTGCTTTTTCTTCTTTCTGTCGATAGTGAACATCTCTCTTTCCCTTTTGGACTTAGCTCAAGAACTTTGTCAGCGCCCTAAGGGGCAACTCAAGCTTTCAGTAATTAGCTTGATTGAGTACACGAGTCCGACACAAGCAGTTGTTTACCCATTTTTGCCCGTTGTTATTCACATAATGTCCGAAGTCATGCATTAAAAAAAAATCTGTATGTTTTCTCTAGTGAGAGTCCTTGGCTATGATACCACACATTTTTAATGAATTGTCTATACCTATGTCACTTTTTCTATTTTTTTTGCCAGTGTTTTAATCCCTACCAATGCCTGTACATTAAAATCGGACAACCACAGGTTCTGTATGATGTGACTTTTTCATGTATAGCGAGTAAAGCAACGTGAAACTATTTTCTTCACATATCCTTGCTTGTTAGGGGCCTGGTATCAGGGTGCAGTCATTATACAGAGGCCCTGAAGAAAAGGCCTGCTCAAGGGCTCCACAGTGGTAGTTTGGTATTGTTGAGATTTGAACACAGAGCAATTGGCAAGAATCTTACTATAACCTTAAACAATGATCGCCCATAATGTCCCACAATGCAGTGATTGTGACTGTTCCATTATGATATTTATTGCACCAATACAAGGAACCAGAATAAACATCTCCCTCCAATGTTCCATTCACTTTGTTGTACATGTGGGAAATTAAATCTACTGACGAATCAGCATTCCTCCTTCTTCCATAAAAATTAGACTCTTAGAATGCTCATTAGCTTGTTGTCTTAGATAATACTGCAGTTGATTTTGTCCTGAGCAAGAATTGATCAGTCAGTTAATTGCAAGAAATCCTAAAATTGAAGAACATGGTTGTTCTGTTCCTGTCCATAGTGCTTGGAGAATTTCATATGGATTTTCTTGACAAAAGACATATAGCTGTAAATTGCTCCAAATTCAAGTATCTGTGCATGTACTTACATTTAAACCCAAAGTGGGTATGACTTAAACCCTTTACACGGTTTTTTTTACACTGGAAAATAGGCAAATATAAAAATATCAGCACTCGCTGCAGTCCCTCATCTTTAAAATCCAGTACTCCATTTCATAACATAATCAGTGTGTTACATACATGTGTTTATTGTTTGCTTCTATTTATTTATTTTTGCCCTGTACCTGGCTATTTTCTAACATACTATATTTATTTGACGTTATTTCCAAAAATATATACACACCAGTACCCTAACTACTATGATTCTGACCATAAATGTAAAGTTCTGAGTGTAAGTACATTCATTTTACTTTTATAAAAGCTTCCATGTATCTCTTGAGGAGTATTTAACCAGTATTTGGACATGCATATTTGTCATATGTTGCCCTTTGTAATTTGACTGAAAATTATTTTTAATGGAGTGCCATAATTTTTCTTCCCCACAAAAATTATTTCCTTCAGTGTGCTGGCTTCATTTATGAATACCGTTCATGAGTGTTTACCCAGTAATCAGGTTTCCTATTAAAGCAACAATCAATGATTTCAGCTGAATGCAGCAATTGCCCTGATGGTTCATTTCACTTTTTATTTTTGACCAAATAATTCAGCTGTTTAAGCTAAAACTGGTGCACAGTAAGTACTATATAATTTGCAAATGAGGCATTTTGGCTGTTCTTTAGAAAGTCTCTGTCATTTGGTGGAATCTGAAGTATTTCCTTCCCCAGGGGAACCGGTCATGCATGTTGAATAAACTAGAATCAAGTTTAATGTAACTGATTCCACAGCACTGTTGAATTCTCATATCTGACTGGTTAAAAGGTATTGATTACTTTACTATAAGAGCATCTGGATAAAGCACATGATATATCTTCAATTATTTAATGGAAATGGTGATCATGATGGTGGCATACTGATGTAGTGGTCACCATGTCTGCCCCACAGCGAGAAGGTCCTGGGTTCGAGTCCCGGGCTCGGATGTTTCTGTGTGGAGTTTGCAAGTGCTCCCCATGCTTACATGGGTTTTTTCTGGGTACTCCGGTTTCCTCCCACTGTCAAAAGACATGCACGTTATGCAATTGGCTGTTCCATAATCACTGTAGGTGTGAATGTGTGTGCGAATGGTTGTGTGACACACCCTTTGGTCTGACAAGCAGGGTGTACCCTGTCTTTGCCCAGAGTCGGCTGAGATAGGCTCCAGCCTTCACGCAACCTTAATAGGATTGAGCGGTTCGGCAGATGAGTGAGTAGGTGACTCTTGTATTTAAGAGGCATACAACACTTTGAGATGTGTTTTATTGGAAAATAATCAATCCTGTGGTGGTAAGACTAACTCTATGTTGTGTCTGACTGCATGAATTCATAATGTTGTTGATTATTTTTTCTTTAACTGAACATGTGGTCCTGTTTTATTTCCTACTTGATCTGTGCGTCTTATAATGGAATCTTGTCCAGAGTCCTAGAGGTTTTAGAAGAGGACTATAATATTTTAAGAGTCAGAGTGACATCTGCTTGGGTGTGCTGTGCTTGTGAAGACTCTGATGAGTTCTTGAGGCATTTCAGCCAGCTCCACAGACAGTGCCAGAGACACGGAGGAGGCAAATCTCTGTTCAGTGCAATAACTCAAGCACATGCTGCACATACGTATGTACGGTCAGCTTCCTGTATCATTTTCCAGTGAAAGCTATATTCATAAACCAAGTCAATTTTAAACTGAATAAATACATTAAAAAAATTAATTAGTTAATACTGTGCAATAGTTTTGTCCATCATCATCATCAACAACAGCAAAAAGCTGAAGAAATCATTGCTGGTACAGCCATTTCGGAGCATGCCATAGGAAAAGGTGATTAGCTCTTCTTGACCTATGCTCAAGTTCCATTGGATCTTTGACTGTTACCTTCTACTGGATAAGTACATTAAGAGCAATTCTGTAAGGTCAAGATAGCCTGCTGGTTTGAATTTCGCAAGGGCGTGCTGCTCTTCTCTCCAATGAGAGAATTCTGCCAGTTCTTGCTGCCATCTGCCCTCCTCTTCCAGTTCATCAGAACAGCTCAAGATGGCAGGCCCAGGTGCCAGGGCATAGCAACTCGGCAGATGACAGTTTTGAACTGCTGCTGAGAGGTGTTGGCCCTCTGCCAGGTTGAGCTCATGGCAGCAGTTCTTCATTCATTAGTGCCCTCTCACACCTTCGTTGTGCATGGTGTCAATCTCTTTGAGGTATGGTCTTGCAATCAACGCCTTTGATGATGCAGACTGAAAAAGCAACAGGAAATAACAATTCAGCTGCAGATTTTCATCCCTAGGACCATATGTGGCCAAGAGCTAAGGACTTGTGTTATTGGTGCAGCAATATTAACAGATATGAGGTTCAACTGATCTGTGATTTTAATATGGAGGAGCCAGTGGAGATAGGACC
This sequence comes from Tandanus tandanus, assembly GCA_039654325.1. Classification (NCBI taxonomy): domain Eukaryota; kingdom Metazoa; phylum Chordata; class Actinopteri; order Siluriformes; family Plotosidae; genus Tandanus; species Tandanus tandanus. Next base: position 17,669,975 of record JBCNYH010000002.1, on the reverse strand, counting down.
TGCTGGGAGAGACCAGCTGGAGGAATAGGACCTTAGATGATCCTTCATTTCGCCCAACAGATCAATCATGTCTGAAAAGTTTTTATTCTTTGTTCCCTCCAGGGCTCCATTACCCCAATACCACCACCCATCATCACCAGCGCTGCCACTTTCTATCTTTTTAAACATCTCTTGCTAGGATTATATCTCAAAGCGTGATGTTCGATGTCCTAAATTCATCTCTTTCAACCATTTTACAATCATTGAAATCCAGTCCTCTCAAAGCCAGGACTGAGCATTTAAATAGTGAGTTGTATGTCAGTGTGTCCCTTGTAAAAATGTTCCCCATTTCTTGCCTTTTTACAGCAGAATGTGCAAAGCTACTAAATGTGACTTCACTTATCATAGATTGTTCAGAGTGAGATAAAGCAAAACAATAACAACATACTGTATGTGCAGCTTTACCAGGGGCGGGACGTGAGCGTGTCAGGGGCATTTCTAATTTGCATGGACATAGAATAATATCTCAATGCAGATAACAATGTAAAATAACAGCACTGCAGATGTGTTTATTATTTCACTCCAATAAATCAGTTTGCATTTAATCTCCCCTTATAGGCCTATGCTATAACAATAATAATAATAATAATAATAATAATAATAATAACTTATTCAGGCTTCCAAATGCAGTTATGCAGGCCATTTTGAGGCTGGAATAATCTGCCCTTAAACTTATTTTTATAATATTTAATGTGCACCACATAGCTCAGCTGTTTACTCTTTTAATGACATACATACAATATATTTTTACAGTAAATTTGCAGTAACAGTATTTTTACAGTAAATTTGCAAGAATAAAAAGAAAAGAGAAATAAATATGACGAATATATCCCACCTTTAAAAAACTTATCAGCCTGTGCTTTCAGCAATGATGGTGATCCTTTTAGGGCGATCTGTGATTTTTTTTTTTTTTAAGCAGGTATCTGCAGATATGAATAATAGACAGCTGTATGACTCAGCCTGTGTGCAGTGAGAGAAGCATCAGTGGGATGGGACTGCACCTGCAATCCAAGTGCCTTTTGAAACTTAGCTGTAGTCATTTTGAAGAAATCTTTCAGTCCTTGAACCATGGATTAAGCAATTAATTCACAGCTTTGTGTGTACCTTTTCCCAACGTTTCTGCCAGAATCTTTTTTGTTCTTTAATGTTATAGCAGAAAGACGACATTTAGTCATTCGATCAGTGTGGGCAGTTTCACACTGATTCATGGCAGTCACATCCTTTTGAAAAATTGTTTCAAGAGGTTTCATGCATAATTCTTTGTCTCATCAAGTATGAATGGGCAAAAAAATGAATTTGCATGTCATGTTGTTGGAAAGAGGTGAAACAACATGAATCGCAGTGTAAAATAGTCCATTCAAAGTTCAAAAAGATCATTTCAGACGAATGTCTCATTCATGACGAAAGTGATTTCAAGTGCCTATCTTGAACCTGTGCCAATCTGGTGAACCGTAGAAGCAAATTTGAATCACTTGGCAGTAGACTGGGCTCCAAAAAACGAAATTTGAGACATTTCTTGGGACAGGATCAGGTTTTGTGCCTAATCCACACCACTAATCCACACCAAATTTTAGAGAATTTTATTGAATATTAACTGTGCCACGCTCCATTGAGTTATTTTCCATCACAAACACATAATATAGTCATTAGGTCGGCATACATTGTACTTGAGCCAAGAACCCGTAGCACTTGCATTTTTTGACACTAGAATTGCTGGGAAGACCAAGGCCAAGATGTGTCAAATGATCAAAAAAGAAAGCAGAAGTTCCTCAAGTAAAAGGCTAGTCATTAGTACATCACCCAAATCCATCAGTGAACTCGTGACTAAAGAAACCATGAACTTCTTCACCATAATTGGGGCCCCAACTGACTGTATGAGAAAAAAAGCAAAGTTCATGGGATGGAAGCACCAGCTTTCAGGAATCAAGAAACACCGCTTCAGGGTTAGTTGTGATTAATGATTGGGCAGAAAGGGGAGTAGCACTGATTTAAGACTACAACAGTCTACTCACAAAGGATGAACAGCAAAAACAATCTCCACTCCAGGTTGTTTCTACTCACAGAAAAATGTACCCAGACTCAACTGATATACAAGAAATCGACACTTAGAAAACCCAACTAGAATTGTTATTTTGTTACACTTATTAAATTGATAATGTATTTTGTTTCTTTGAAAAAAGTACCATGCAGTAGATTAACAAAGAATAAACTTATTATTTTAACAGTACTGTACTAAAGACTATTTGTGTGTTTTTCAGAGGCTTGGAAAGCTGCCTAGAAACTGGATTTATGTTATCTTTATTGAAGTCAATATATCATTAGTTAGTAAAATATGGGAGAACTATTACATTTTTATTGAACTTTTGTTTTATTGCAGCACTGAAATGCAGCACAGAAGCTACTGTGATGATTTTTAAAGAAAACCCCCAATATCATAATTTCCTGATATATGTTGAAAATTTGTATTATTGTCTAAAATATAAAGGGCCGTGATACGGTTACTTACAGATGGATTGCTTTCAATTTTGGTGTGTTTTATTTGGGACCAAAAGGAACAAACTAGGCCATTTCAACACATTTAAATGTTTCCCCTTAAACTGCTCGAGAGTTGCTTTAGCAGTATGCTTCGGGTCATTGTCCTGCTGGAAGGCGAACCTCTGTCCCAGTCTCAAATCACAGGCAGACTGAAACAAGTTTTGCTTAACAATATCCCTGTATTCAGCACCATCCATCTTTCCCTCAACTCGGATCAGTTTCCCAGTCCCTGCTGCTGAAAAACATCCCCACATCATGATGCTGCCACCACCATGTTTTACTGTGGGGATAGTGGTCTTGGGGTGATGGGATGTGTTGGTTTTGCACCAGACATAATGTTTTCCTTGGTGGCCGAAAAGTAAAATTTTAGTCTCATCTGACAAGAGCACCTTCCTCCATACATTTGGCGAGTCGGCCACATGCCTTTTGGCAAACTCAAAATGTGCCTTCTTATTTTTATCACTAAGTAATGGTCCATTTGAAGATGATGGATTTGATGGTGCTCCAGGGGATCATCAAAGATTTGGATATCTTTTTACAACCCAACCCTGACTTGTACTTCTCTACAACTTTGTCCCTGACTTGTTTGGAGAGATCCTTGGTCTTCATGGTGTGAATCCTCTTCCTTAGTGGCGTTATAGCCTCTGGGGCCTGTCAGAAAAAGAGTGTGGTATGGTGCCATCCAGTGTAAAATGGAGTCACTGATACCATCCCAAAGTTGCTATGACAGCATGTCCTGAAATGTTTTATTTTTTTATATGCTGTAGCACTTATTTGACAATATTTAAGTTATCAATAATTAGCACAACTGAAGTTACATTGTCACAAATGACCCTTCTTAAAGCATAGGCAACTGCTTTCATGTCATTATTTTTGGCTTAATGTCATGTGTGTTGGTTTAAATTGTCATGCGCAATTGCCAAGTTTCTCTTCTAGTCTTACCTTTGCCCCGTCCTTTCAAAGTGTTAATCTTTTCCATGTTAAGCCCTTAAGTAGTTTGTGTATGTAGATGCTGCTCACTGTTTTATTTTTTTTGTGCATTCCTAGCATTAAGCCCAAGTCTTGTTTTCCAGTGTCTTGTTTCTTAGGCTATACTGTATGTCTACACTAGCCTGAGTAAATCTGAAAACATGTATTTTATGCATCTATCTGTACGCATAGTGGTTCTCAAAATTATTTTCAAAATGTGGTATGTCCATACCTAAACACTTAAAGCCATGTGCAGTATTTACTATATCTTCCCGATGATGTTTGTTTTGTGGCAGCATGGTGGTGTAGTGGTCAGCACGTCAACCTTACAGCAAGCCTCGTGCCTAGCAAGGCTTGCAATAAGGCTTGCTATAAGGAGTTCGCATGTTCTCCCTTGGCATGCGTGGGTTTTCTCTGGGTGCTCTGGTTTTCTTCCACAAGCCAAACACATGCCCCTAGGTGTAAATGTGAGTTTTAATAGTTGTGTGTTGGCCCTGCGATAGTCTGGTGAGCTTTTCAGGGTGTACAATGCCTTCTCCTGAAGTCGGCTAGGTTGGGCGCCAGCCTACCCGTGACCCTAATAAAGGATAAAGCAGCTTGGAGAATGAAAAAAAAAATTTTTGTGTTGTGTCTTGAACATAAATTTCGACCAGTGTCATTTCTGTCATTTCCCTGTCCACATTACAAGTGGACGAGCGTTTAAAAAAATACCACATTTGGTGACTGCAAACTTTCAATGAATGTGGATTTATGGGATAAACTGAGAAATAATCATGCACTTTCAGATTTACCAAGGTAAATGTGGACATAGGCTTAGTTTCACAACTTCTTGTTTTGACTCTTGCCTGTTTTCCTAATTCATGAATATGAATGATCTTGTATGATGTTGCTTATATGTGCTCTGATCCACAATGTATGTCTTTATTACACTAAATAAATCACACATTGGCATTAGATTGAGATTCCATTACATACATTGCATTTAAAGGTAAAGTTTGCTTCTGTTATCACTTACATTATAACAACAGCCATTCCCTCACCAGCCACTTGCTTTCCTTTTGAAGATGTTAAAGCACCTGTATGTAGCACAACAAGTATACAACAGGTCCACTAAAAAATAAATAAATAAATAAATAAAATTGGCCAAATTGATAGGACAGCTGTGGGTGTGTGGCCAGCATCTCACCTGCTGTGAAATGGATAATGCCATCGTAGACCCATGTCGAGGAATTTTAAACATGTTCATTTTTTTTTGTCTCGTAGGTAATTCTTGATGTCAGATCCATTTCTTAGTTTTGTTGTGTGATGCCCCACAATGTCCTAAGGCTGTGTTATGCTAGACATGCAAATATTGTAGCTTTTTGTGTCATCTGATACACTCCAAATTGTAAGGTTTTCTTACAATAGTCCTATAATTGCCCTATGATAAAATCCATATGACCTCCAGATATACCCACATGTATTGTACAACATTTATATGCGAGTGTAAGGTTTTTAATGACTTCTGCATCATAGGGTCACAGTTCCTAACTTTTGGCTAGCAGGTTTTATGTGTAAAACCAAAAAAACACAACATTTCTAACATTTATTTGTTGAAATAATAACATTTAGATAATGCAACTCATAATAAATATATGGGCTCTCAATTATACAGAAGAACTGCTGGTTCACTTGGCAGCCAAAACTGTTATAAAACATGACAACGTATACCTGAGACAAAGTCACTCTAGATAATGATTTTGTTTAGTTTAAAGTTGTTTATTGTTCATAATTTTTTTAAAAGAAAGAAAATACTCAGTTTCATGATTTTTTAAAGAAATCTTTGCTTTACAGACACTCTAAGACTTTACAGCATGGTTAAGACTTTTGTGCAGTACTGAATATATTATATCTTTAACACACAGGCTGTATACTCTGTATAGTCAATATGGGCAGGCATGAAGACTGAATAATACAGCAGTCAGTTAGTTAAAATTGGAGAGCACAGATGGCACAAGGAGTGGTATTGCATCAGGTTATTGAAATACACTGTGTAGCTGCCATGGCTCTTACTGTGGCACCGAGCAGGGTCTCAGTTCTTTTTTCTCCCTATTTGGCATGCAAATGTAGAGCTAGGCATTGTCCTTAGCATGGATCAAAAGGACTCTTCTCTAATACTTTTAAGACCTTATTAGTATGCATTACTGAATAAACAATGATTAAGCACTAATAGATTGCAGAATTTATATCCATTTGTTTGAATAATAACTGTTAGATAATGCAACTTTTAATGAAGATGTGGGTTCTCACTTATCAATTTTAAGTGCTATCTTGCATGATTAGCTTTCTTGTAGATTTTTCCTTTTGAGTGACAGTTTTGTTTCTCCAGTCTTCTGTAAGTTTTCTAATATTTGACCCTGGTAACTGTGGTACATTCAGAGCTGACCTTTATATGCATTTTGTTTTAACGTGGTGAAGCACTGTTCCATTCATGAGGCATGAATCTACATTATACAGTAAGGGGGAAAACATTCAGACCACTTTTTGTGTAATTTAAAATATAGTACTTTACTTCCAGTTTATACTGTATGTCTACTTCACATTCACATAGTTAATGCTCTCTGACTTTGTACTTAGAAATAGCAAAAAAGTATATA
>JBCNYH010000002.1:17641917-17658235 GCA_039654325.1 Tandanus tandanus | reverse complement strand
CAGTTAGCTGCACTGGGGGGACAGCAGTGACAACCCGTTGATAGTGGGGTTTAAACCCCCGACCTTGGGATCAGTAAGCCCATACTCTTAGGACATTATTTATTTATTTATTTTTAAGTGGACATCAACTGGATCTGTTACAAACTTGCCTGGAAGAGGACCCCTTGTATAGTGAGAAAAATTCCCAAATATCACTATTAGTGAATTACTAGAAAAAAATAAAACCTTGGGGTTATAAAATCTCTAAAACCACCATTACATTCCTCCATGCCAAGAGATTATTTGGAAAGTGTGCCAGAAAAAGCTTTTACTGTCAATAAACCACAAATGTAAGTGCCTGGAGTTTACTACAACTTTGACTGGAACTGTGTTCTATGGTCTCATTAAACAAAAATGGAACTTTTTGGCAATTAAAACTCAAGGTGAGTTTATTGTAAAACAAATTATGACTATAATCTGGCACCAGTATAGAGTATCTGCATATTTCCAATCATGAAATCACTTAAATTCCCATCCTGTGATGTGACAAAGCAAGGTTTTGATCAACAGGGAGACTTGGGAGTGCATTCATGCTGCGATTTTAGGAGTATATTGCATTATTTTCTTGCCAGTAATAACAACCGAATACCATAAAGGTCAGTAGACATGTGCTGAAACTCAGGTATGATTGTAATATGCTAAAAACCTGAATTCATGTACACTGCGCATACACTTAAAATATGCAACTGTACGTTAAATTTTGAACTCAGATAAAGTGCCTTTCACCGTTTTGACTCATGAGCAGTTACCTGGAGGGAAACAATAAAACTTTTTTCTTAGTACTGAAGTTGATATTGAGAAAAGAATACATCATCAGTCAGATGATGCCTATATTTAACTTTTAAATGCGACATAGTGTCTCTTGTGAACGTTTTTAAAAGATAAGCCTTGAAATTAGGCTATCTTGAGCATATCCATGGAGAGAACCAGTTCTGACATCTCATTGTTTTATTTCTGTTTACATCCGAGGTAATCAAGGTGAGTGTGAGCAGGTGTAGCGTGATATGTGACATGAGTGTCAAAAGTCACATGATTGGAAAGATTGAAAAGGGTCATGGGAAGTGTAGTGTTTTGTGTGAATGTCTGTGTGGCTGCGTGGCTGGCTGTGTGATAGACGGTGTGACAGCTGCCTTTGCCAGGAAACTGAAGAGTCATTATTGAGTCTTCCAGCAGGACAGTGATCTGAAGCATATGTCCAAATCAACACACAAATGCCTTTTAGCTGATCACAGAATCAAGCTTCTGCCATTGCCATCTCAGTTCTTTAACATGATCCAGATTGGTGAGCTGAAGAGGAGATTGCACAAGAGATGGGCCTCGGACCCTGGATGATCTGAAGAGATTCTGTAAAAACGGAATAGATTAAGATGCCCTGCGTTGTATTCTCCATCCTTATAAAATGTTATAGGAGCAGACTCTGTGCCTTTTTATTGGCTGAGGGGGGTTGCACAAAGTATTAAATGCAGTGATACCAGTTACAATGGCACCTGTGTTTTTGCTGAAAATATTTATTTCGGGATGTAGGATTTATTTTCTCTGAATAAATTTATTTCAATTAAAAAGTTGAAGTTAAGTCAGATTTATTTAAAGCACATTTAAAACAATAGGTGTTGAGTCAAAGTGTTGTACATAAGGGAATAAAACGAACACTATACAAATACAAAAAGTTTTTTTTTTTTTTTCCTAGCCGGATTTTTTTTATCTTTTCATGTTGACAATATTGTGAATAATATTCCTGGGATGAGCAGAGGGTAGTCTTTATGATTAGAGGAGCAGCTGATAGGTACATATCTAAGGTATGCAGAAATTATTATTCACTCAAGCAAAAGGGAAACATGAGCTTAGACTGTTTTTGGTAAATGTAATGTTCACAAAATGCATCCGTATAAGACTATCCACAACAGCAAATGAGTCACAAATGCTGAAAGTTCCATGCAGCAATAAACCATTAGAACTGTTTAATTCTTCAGCATTTATTATACACATCCATCCATCCAGAAGCATCCAATAAGACACTTGCACCATTCTATCTGACTCTTATAATTAACAGTAAATCAGCAGATGTTCCTAGCTGACACATTTAGCTGTGAGTAAAGAGTAATACCAAACCATTGCCCCCTGTGATTAAGGTATATTGAGTCAGTAAAGCAAACAGCTGCTGTACTGAATCATTCAATCTAACATCCTATAGTTCTCCTATAGCGTGGGGATTATGGGGGATTATTGACTCATTCTGCTCTGCTCCACACCAGTGGTCCATAATGAAGCAATGATTATGACAGTGAAGCATATTTTTGTGCCTACTCAAACTCCATATTAAAGCTGTTGTCTTGAGTGTTCCAGTAGCTGCTGCATATTACCATGCACTGAGTCTGTTATACAATGACTAAAATAGCCTCTCTACAATTATTACCAATATTCCTTTTTGAAAATTATTTCCTCTGTGTTGAACAGTAAATTTACTGCATATCATAACATTAGCTGCTGTAATAAGGCCAGTTCTTATGAAACTCTCTGTGCCTGAATATGCCTTATTTAGAACTTAAAGAGCAAGAGAAACAGGTCAGTAGCATTTAGACTCGAAGACCTCTGACCTGATTATCCGTCTGCCATGCTGTCAGTTTTTCAATTTCAATATTCACCGGGTCCATAAATTAACAGTGGTTCTTCCCATCAGATGACAAATTCATTTATTTCCTAATTTATTAACTTCCACTGAGCAATTTCTTTGTTCTTCTTTTGGCTGACATTTTTCTTCTCAGTGGTGAGAGGTGACCTTTTTAAAGAGCATCTCCTTAAATATGTAGGTGGTTAGGACAAATATACCAAAAACGAGACAAGACTGAAGATTTTTTACAATGTTGGCGGGACACTCGAGCGTTCACGAGAGGAACTTCTGTAAATATCATGGGCTTCACTTCTGTCGCAAACCTGTTTCTTCTCTTAGCCCTATAAATAAAATATTCAGGTCACTACGGTGGCGTAGAGGTTAACTCATCCGCCTCACAGCAAGAATGTCCTCAGTTCAAGTCACGTGCTCAGCGAGGGCATTTTTGTGTGGAGTTTGCATGTTCCCCCGTGTTTGCATGGGTTTCCTCTGGGTACTCTGGTTTCCTCCCACAATCATGTATATTAGGCTAAGTGGCTATTCCAAATTGCCCCTAGGTGTAAGTGTGAATGGTTTTCTGTGTGTTGGCTCTGTGATGGACTGGCAAGCTATTTAGGGTTCCCCCTTCACCCAGTGTCAGCTGAGATAGGCTCCTGCCATCCCTGGACCTTAGTAGGATTAAACAGTTTGGCAGATGAATGAATGAATGAAGTCACTAGACAATTGTCTGATTACAGTACTGATGTTTTCTTCCCTTGGCTGAGCTTCTAGCTTGAGGCTTAGATACACACTGCAGATGATTCTGGTTTCTGCTTTCTGCCCTGCTTTGCTTCATTGAACTTGCCTTGATCGCTGAAAGGCACTAATTCAGTGAATCCACAAAAATAAAAAGCTACCTGTTCACGACGTGGGTGTGATGAGTTGACAGGAAATATGTTGTGCTGTAGCCATATATTAATACATTTAAAGCTAAAATGCATATATGTATGGCTTTGAGGCTGAAGATGTCACACTAATCTCAGAATAATCCTACCAACACGAATGACCACTTGTCAATGGTCTGTAGATAAATACAGCTTGAACAATTCCCTTCAGTAGGTTCTTACAAAGAGAAAATCTATTGCAACTTGTGATTTATGTAACATGGTTTGATAATCCTTGTCAAAAAAAAAAGTCAATAGCAAGCATCAGAATACAAAAATGGTACAATCCCACTTCCTGAGGAGTGAGGAGAAATGTGTGTGCGTATGTGTGTGTCTGTGTGTCTGTATGTGTAGGGGTGATGACACCAGAGACGACACAGAGCCAAGCAAACCCCTCCCACTGCATCAGCTTGCATCGGCTGAGCTTGTTGCCATGGTGACAGGTCTCAGCAGAGAGCCGTGCTTGTTATAAAAGTCATAAGAGATCCCAACGACCCTGAAAATGAGCCGGTCATGTAGTCAAAATAGGTTCTCTTAAGGCAGCCTTCTTTCCTCAAGCCATGTGGTACCATGCAGAATCCCTTCTGATATGATGAACATGTTTACGTGTTACCCAGCTCACTGCCTGTGGATCGACTGATAGCATCAGAAAGCCATCTCAGGGCTACCAAAACAAGTTTGGATTTAACATTTGTAGGCCAATATGACAAAGAAAAATTATCTTCATGTGTTGTATTTAATAGGATTAGTTGCCTAATTTCAAGTTTCATGCAGACCTGTCTGTTAGGTAACACATAGGTTGTGGTATTCATGGGAGGAAAATGCATGCTTTATTCACTGAATTGGTACAATGATGTCAATTGCTTGTTTTGCATTGGTGATTTCTTTCCCTCCAGTTTTAACACAGATCCCAAGTAGTCACTCTTGGAATACTTACTAGGATATTATATATATATATATATATATATATATAATGTAAGAGTAAAATTAATAAAGTGGTTGTTTGTGTCTGTGTGTGTGTGTGTGTGTGTGTGTGTGTGTGTGTGTGTGTGTGTGTGTGTGTGTTGGCCAAGTGATGGACTGCTGAGCTGTTTAGAGTGTACCCTACTTTTGCCCAGAGTCGGCTGGGACAGATCCAGCCTCCCCGCAACCCTAATAATAAAGGATAAAGTGGTTCAGAAATGTCAATATCAATCATGTTGACATTTGCTTTTATAAAATTCAAGCATGCAATATTCTTGTTCCATTGATAATTATTTTATAACTTTATTACCCTTTTAAATATTCACCAATGGAATAAGAATATATCTTAAGCTTCAGCTTAAAATTAGCAAAATTCTTACATTTGTTTAATATCATAAAGATTTTTTCCTGATAAGCTATAATTTTTCAAGCCATCATTTGAGGGTAAAGAACTGAATATATATTTACATCTCAGAACTCTTTTATATAGTCCATAACTATTGGAATAGATGACTGAGGACTAAATGTAAAAAGTATCTGTGAAATGCAGGAGCTGTAAATGTTAGTCATAGATTTCTATTCAATAATCCATGGTCCACCAGGCATAGATAACCAGGTAGCTGACTTCCATTTTCTGTTCAAAGGAGAAGCTTTCACTCTGTATCATGAACATCTATTTATTATGCCCCTTTACACAAAGCATGACCCCAATGTCATTGGTTATAAGTCATTTATGAGTCCCTGGTGAGCTTTTTGGCTTTTATAACCCCTAGCCTTTGATTGCCTCTTGAATTTGCCGAGCGTGAAGCGCTCGAGTTCTCCTTATTGAGTTGGCGGCGCGACTTCGTCCCTCGCAGCTGTGTTCCTTTTCTCTCAGCTTTTCTTGGCAGCAATGGAGCCTCTCCCTGGCTTCCTGTTGCATAAAGCCTGCCTGGCTTTTGTTAACTCCTTTAGTAGCACTTGGACTAAGGATGTTGCACATAAAATCTTTAGACCCTATTAGGATTAAGCAATTCGACAAATAAATTAATAATTTAATCAGGTCCTTTTTTTACCTTATTAAAATAAAAATTGGAATGGGGCTCTGAATTGACAACAAATGTATGTTTGTTCTTTTGCAACACTGTCACAAATTCGAATTTCAACCATCTGTGGCCAGAAGCCAATCAAGGAAAATTGCCTGTTCTTTCTAGATGGGAAAGCATAAGCTCTCATTCCTGTTGATGACAGCAACACTAGCCAGTCATGGATATCTGTGAGCTCATGTTTGACTTGCTTTATGTATCTCAGGGGAAGCACATGCTATTGTTTACAATCCCTGATTTGTAACTGTGCTATGATAGGGAATAAAACTGGAGAGAGAGTGGGGGAAAATGTAAACACCGCTGAGGAATTGCTACACTTGACTCTACTTAGTGCTGGGTCCCTTCTCACCACTCTGTTGTCACACATGCTTAAATGGTTATACCGTAATTAATATCTTCTGTCTTGCCTTACAGAAATCTATCCAAGAACCCACTTACCACTCTCTCCTGGCAGCTGTTCAAGAACCTTCAGCTGGTCGAATTGTAAGTTCTTTAAGGCACCGAATTGTGTTTATTTTGATGATGATGATGATGCTGATGCTGATGATTACTATATTATTATTATTATTATTTTTTTTTTTTTTTTTTTTTTTACATAGAATACAGTATTTCTTATGTACTAATACACTATCTTTTGACAATTATTATTAGTAAAACAATTGTAAGTTTGACTTCACAGTCACTATGCAGTGGTTGAAAGATTGTGTTATTTGGTCAGGATGGATGAACCTTTGATGTGTCATATATTTTGCACCGCAGTCGAAACAGATATTAGAGGTCAGGATGCTCAGCAGCACATGTCCCTCAAAGCACTGTGATTGTTCAGCATCTAATGAATTGTGCCTTTTCCAATTAGAGATACTTAATTGTACAGTGGTGGCCATGTGTCTAAATAAAAGCCCTCCATTAACTAACAGCATAGGGTAAAATTGCAGCTATTTATTATGCAGCTTTTCTGCAGACTCCACCATTCTTTCTGTCTGCTATTAATTTCATATTATTTTCCTTAGTCATAATGCAGTGGTCATCCTCAGATTTGTAGCTTGACTGCTTGCTTATTAAGGACAATTTACTAGGCCTCATTATAACACAGGTAATTTGCTGGTTGTACAAGCACCATCACCACTATAATTCACCCATGTAAATGTGTATATGCATCAGATCCTGGAGCTTCACCACACGGCCATAAGCAAGCAAAGCATTTGAGCTACTTAATTAAGACATGGCAGTGAAATATATTGGTTTTGTCTGTTGTGAGCCTGACCTCATTTTCTTGTTTGTCATGAATATTTGTGCACTCTGTGGTTAAATAAAGCGTGCAGTTTGTTCATAGATCATTGAGGGAGGCGCTGTCATCATGCCATGCCGGAATTAGTAAGACAATACAGCTCCTGATGAATTAACATTCTCATGCCATCCAGTTACAACATAATGATTACCAAAGATCTTTGCATTCAGGGACATTACAAGGATCAAAGTTTTACAGAGAGCCACATAGCACGCAGAGACATAACCAACTTAATATTTACTAGGCTAAACCCAAATGCCGAATGTGTACTACACCAGTTATTAACTTCTAATTACTCATTATCTTATACTTCCATTAAGGCTTGTGCTGGTAACAAAATCATGTTATTTAGGGTAAGTACAGTATAACAGTCAGCAGTAACTGTTTTTTAGGGTTAAAAGACATGGTAAATTATTAAAGCAGTCTGGCATTTTCCCCCTTTTGGGTTGACTTTTTAATTTCCAAAAAATGTGTACATAAAAATAATAAAAAATATTAAATTGCTAACAAAGTTAAGAGTTAAAATATTATTTTAAAATCATTTGTGATGCCATTTTAAGTCACTTGTTTTAGTTTTTATTTAACCACAAGATGTAAAAATACTATTTAAGTAAGATTACAGACTTATTTTTCATAATAAAGTTTCATGTTAGCAAATACATGGTGCGCTCATAATCTATGTCACCTTGAGCTCAATTTGAATGACAGTGACAGTGCATATCATTTAACAAGTATTTAAAATCTAGAAGTGTAGTGTGTCATAAGAGATAAACATCAAGGGTAATAGAGGAGCATAACATATTTTCTGAAGTCAGCTGAGAACTAATGCAATGTCTTTATATCCTTTTCTGTTACTACATTATCGAAGGGTTTTGGAATTCAGTATTAATTCTAACGACTGGAGATGCTAACAAAAGCCTTGTGAAACTAGTGAGATCAAGACCTCTGTGTTCTCATAGCTAATCACAGCTATTTTTTTTAATTACTGGCGGGTTATATTTAAATGGTTGTATCTGTGTTTATGGTCAGTTCCTTGAATGCAAGTATGGATGTTTGTGGGGGGTTCTTTGGGTTTTGAAAAGAAGTTACTTGTGTGGAAAATACTATATGTGCCAGAAAATATTTTGCATTTTCAGGAAAATGTTGTGAGTAGACCTTTTGTCACCCAACCTGAAGCCACCATCAGTCACAGTGAATTAGACTTATTTACCAGGTGGGTGTTGCAGTTTGTTCGTAATTATTTCAGTGAAGCTCAGCATGAGAATTGCTGATAAAGTGCCCACCTGCACTCTTAGCCCCACCTGAATACAGCACAGTCCATTTTATCTTTCCTGACAGAAGAGGCCCTGTCAGTGCTAAGGCACTATACGCACATTCACATCTGCAGGACTCGATGACATACCCTGACGGCTAAAACTGCCAGCAGAATACTAAAGCTCACTCCAGGTGTTTGTGAGAGTTTATCCAAGAAATGTATTAGACCTCTTGTCATAAATAATTGAAATACAAATATTTTCAAAAAAGTTCAACAATTCATGTTTTATTTTTGCTTGTTAGTGAAACAAAGAAAAATATAATGTTAAATACATTGCAAAACTTGATATTTACTATGGCCTCCTAAAAAGTATTGCTGATTTTTCTTTTTTTTCACAGTTCTGTAGGCAATGTTTCCCAAACTGTCTGAAAGGTTTTCCAAAGGCTGTCTGTGGATGCTTTGTAAGATCTGTCCATCATTTCCAGTCTTCCAGATTTCTGTTTTCTTGTTTAAATAAACTGTACACAATTTGGATGAATGTTTAGGGAAATTTTCTACCTGATATATATGAATTTGCATTTCTCTCATTTGGAACAGGTGGTATAATAAATTCATTAAAGAGCAGCTGTCACCTAAACAACACTTTAAATCATCAGATTAAAAAAATAAAATAATAAATTTGGTATATCAGCATGGATGCAATAAAAAAAGTATCACACTTACATTTTCATGTGATTCTCTTAAAGTTTTGGTATCGTCTTTTTTGTTTGAGCAAGAACCAGAAGTGACGTAAGTGCAAGTTTCTCCGAGAAGTGTCATAAAGATTTCATTGTTTTTGTGCCAATAATCAGAAATAGTAATATATATATATTGGTGAGGACTTGGTGAGGACACTACCTTACTTGATTTTAGGATCTCTAGGTCAAAAGTCAAGGTCAGAGCAAGGTCACACATTTTTAAAGCCAGAGCAATTATAACCAGAAACAAGTGCTGATAGACATGTTGTAATTCTGGGACACCAATAAAACCTTCAAACAAGACAGTGTTTTTGTTAATTTGGTCATATCCGTTTACAATTCTTGATGCATGGAAGAGGTCTCTTAAGTTTTTTACACCATTCTCTATAAACTCTAAAAATGGCAGTTCATGAAAATTCGAGAATATGAGCAGTTTTTTGAATACTCAAACCCACCCATTTGATAACACTATTCATGCCACCCTCCAAAATACAAAGAACACATTGTGATGTTTGAAGGGAACATTAACTGACCTTTATCTGCATGACTTTATGCATTACACAGCAGTCACATGACCAGCCAGGTTGGATAATTACATGACTGTGCAAATGTACAGGTGTGGTCACAGAGAACGCATTATGTGCACGATGTACTGAATATATATATATATATATATATATATATATGTATATATCCATATTGCCATTGTCCTGCTCTGCGCCTTCAGCTTGAAGCATGGAGCACTGCCAGAAAAATCATTTCTCAGTATTACTCCTGTTATTCCTGGGCATGTTGCCAAAAGTGGTCACTGGAAAAATATGACTTACCCTGCAAAACATGTCATTCAGTGCCGTTATCTATTCCTGGGTCCTTGGGCTGAGAAGCAGTTATCCTTAGAGGACCCTTGTATTTAATAAACACTGTGTGTACTGCCCTATTCTACTTGATTTCTTCATTTGTCTTTAAATGTAGAGGAATTTTATTGGCTCTTCCATTTTACAAATTGCATTTGCAGCCCTGTTTTGTGAATCATGCCTAACCAAGCACTGCTAGCACACGAAGGATTACCCTCCTGTACTTCAATAAAATGGATTTATTGCCTAGACAGATGATAGATTGCTGTAATTTTACCATTTTTTTCTCTAGTCCAGTCCTCCCTTTTCATCCTTTACCTCCATTTTATTTCGAAATATGCTTAATTTTCTCATTACCAGCTGAAAGTGCAAGAACTGTTAATCTGATTCTTTGAATGCAGTGTTGTTTTAGACAAGTTGCTCCAGTGATTGTAAAAGAAGACAAAAGAAAATGCACAAAAACCCATGCGCTCACTTCAAAGCCTGGATACTTTAAACTTCGGCTGCAGGCTAAATCAAGCAAATGGCACACTACAGATTCATTCAGATTGCATGAAAGGGTTTATAAAATGATGGAAGGTTTGAAAATATACAGTGAAGTACTAGTTTCATTCCCAAGCATAAAGATTACAGAAAGGGCATCATGCTGAGATGAAAGCCCATGTGTAATGATATACAGTGCTGTTTGAGAATCTCTTCATTCTGGTTTTGTAAGTTGTAATGTTGAATTTTGATATTGTGATGATGATCATTTCTAGGTGAGCAACTGCTGGTCTATTGTGACTGTCTAACTACTTGTTTATTTGTTCACTGTAATTTATTAGAGATTAATCATATTAGTTATACAATAGAATATTGGATGTAGCAGAATTAATGATAATGGAATAGTGCAAATAATCAACCAAAGTAATAAAACCAAGAAAATAAAGAAAATCTTTATGTTTACAGATATCTTATCTATAAATATCATTTCTTATAAGGAATTAGTGCCTAGACCCTTTTTATTTCCAAATTACTCTCTAACATATCACAGAAAGAGTTCTTTTCACACTTCTTTTGTTGACCTCTAAGCTAAAGATGAAAAGGTTTTGAATTCTATTGGTGTTGGTGCATAAAATTAAAATACTTTAGAGACTGTAAACATTTGGGTGGTTTCAGAACAGCTTACTGTTTAGAAATTTGGTGTGAGTTTTATTTTTATAAACATAATTTAATTTCATATGTGTTAAATATTTTCATGTCAGAGGGGGATGATGATGATTTACTATTAATAACAACAGCAGCAGCAACAACAACAACAACAACAATAATAATAATAATAGTAGTAGTAGTAATAATAATAATAATAATAATTATTATTATTATTATTATTATTGTTGTTGTTGTTGTTGTTGTTGTTGTTGATGTTATTGTTCATCATCCATCCCTTTGCCGGACCACTTAATCCTATGTTGGTCACAGGAAGCCTAACTCAGCTGACTCTGGGCGAAGGCAAGCTACATCCTGAACAACTCGCCGGTCCATCGCAGAGCAACAACACCAACCATTCATACTCACAATCACACCTAGGGGCAATTGGGAGTAGCCAATTAGCCAAATGTGCATGACTTTAGACTGTTTACAGGTAGAACATGCAACGCTACACAGAAATACCTTATCCTCGAACCCAGGACCTTCTTGCTGTGAGGCTGATGTGCTAACTGCTATGCCACTATGCTGCCATAGTAATTAAAGTAAGAAGAAGTAGAAGAATAAGAAGAAGAAGTTTGTTTCTTTATGGGGCATATCTTTGACAATAGTTCAGGCTAAAAACCTCACAGTTTTATATTTGATGCAGTTGCTTCTATTTCAGTGGTTAATTCACAGGTACAGCACTGTGTGGCGGATACTCTAATAAGACAAATGTGTTGTTATTTAGTTATTTATTTAAAAAAAAAATTAATATAGATATGAAAAGGTGAAAAAGGTTTTCTGTCAGTAGATGTATTTTTTGTGGTAGTAACAGTAACATTAAATATTGAACTGTATCACTCCACCATATCCCCAAATCTTGTTTTGTTGCTTAATTATGTAACATGTTGCCCCCTAGCACCATAACGTAAGAATTAATCATGTGTTTAATCTGCTCTCTGCTTGATCTGACTGTGTGCAGGCGACTTGAGGGGATTGTGTTCAGCTGTGGCTGTGAGATTCGCTGGATCCAGCTGTGGCAGCAGAGAGGGGAGGCAGGTTTACACACCCAGCAGCTCTACTGCAAGACTGGTGCAAATAAGATCCGCCTGCGTGCAATGAACATCGTTCATTGTGGTAAAAAAAAAAAAAAAACCCTTATGAGCACCTCTATACTCAGTGAACTGTTACAGTGGTCACTTTGGTATCAAGGAAAATGCAAACTGTATATCAAAAACGAGTCACTGTGTGGAAAGGAACGGTTAAAAACATAATCTGGCTTGGTTTAATATTATGATTGAGGTATAGCTAAAAGTCCGCCAATCTCTGCCAGATGTGTAACTGAAAGTTCATGATCATGCGTTTTTAAGTGCAGGTTTCAACTGCTTAAAAGGTTGTTTCTTATCTGTTGAAAATTAATAAATTTTCTAATGTTTTATATGTTTAAACCTCATTCTTTGGGGGGAAAAAAATCACAGAAAGCTCATTTTGTTTGCCAAAATACTCTGTGCTACTAATATATGGATTCTGTGATCAACATTTTAGCTCTGAAAAGGCAGTTATGTATGAATTTGTTTTCTGACTAAAAAATAAGGATTTAACTTAAAGGTGCATTTGACAAGTAGGAACCCTATAGTTATGAATCAAAAGATTTCACATTTCCGTGGTTTAAAATTTTTAAACAGCATTTTTGTGGCTTGCGGGAGCCCGAGATCAACAACAAAGCTCAATTCATAACAGTATGTGGTAGTTCATGTACATCAGGTCGATGTATTTCCATATTCTCTTAGGTACTCACGTGCAGGGAGTTCTGCTAATACAGTACAGCATTATAACAAATTAAGGTCATTTTGCAATTTATGATATGAAGGTACAAAGAGGAAAGATCTCACTCAGTAACAGTTTAGTTTTTGTAAAGTAAAGTTTAATACTGTGATACCCACAGAATAATTCAGGTGGTTTTTACTTACATTTTTGAGGTTTCAATCTGCTAAAATAGGTTCAATATTTTGTATAAGCCTGTTTGAAAAGGACACCATTTGGAGTCTGTTTCAGTCTCACAAGAGTGCAAAATCACAAAAATAGGAAGTGGATGGGTCAGTTCATATTCAGTTCAAGGCAAGGTCAGTTCATATTCAGTTCAGCATTCAGATAATGGCAAAAATAAAATTACACAGATATTAAACTAACAAATGTAAACTAACAAATCTAAATATAAACTAGTGAATAAAATTCTGAATAAATAGGGCTATGTACATCTACACATAATATTACATTTCATTTACATGCATCAGACAAGCATCTGTTCCTATACATGAATGCATGGTGTATAGCTCAGTGCATTTATATGCAAAACACTTTCTTGTTTACAGCTGATTTTATGTGAGTCACGTGCGACTACTCACAGTACAGTGGCAACATCAGAGTAAAACGAATACTTTTGCTTTGTTTGTTTTTTGGTTTCGTTTCACAAAAGCATAATTAAACAAAGCGAAATGCATAAAGGACTTAAGGGCATGAGCATTACAAGGCTGGGCATGGACACTGATGCTTTGCCAAGTGTGAAATCAAAAAATCACCCATGTGCAGAGAATTTGGAATAATGAGATAATTATATAAATAGTTTGTTTAAATAATTTTGTGTTTTGGATCCAGCGTTTATAATTTCTGTTCTTTTTCCAATTAGCCTTAATATCCAGACCATATGATATTTCTGCAGTATTACAGCTATGTGCATTGGTTTGCAACTCACAGTTCTATTTACCAACTCAGCTCACAGGAAGTTTATTAATTCCCTACATTTCTACTACTACTACTACTACTACCACACCCACCCACACACCCACCCACCCACACACACACACACACACACACACACACATGCACAAAACAAGAGCTTTTTTGTTGTTGTTATTTTTTGGTCTGTTTGTATCTGATTCATTCTTACCTGTGTAACAATTCATATAGAGGGATAAACATACCAGGGTTTTCAAATCAGGGATCCAAATAGGCTAAATTCTGCATTTGTTTTTTGAAACAATCTAGTGCATTCCCATTGAGTCTTAGTGGAAATATATTTTTTCCCAATTTGTGCAATAATCTCAAATAAAATCCAGAAAGTTACAGCTATAACCAATGGGGAATACCTTGTGTCTCTTATCTCCCTGTTCAAACACCTGATATTATTCTTTCAAGAACAGAGCACTGAGCTTGATCTTGTCTTCTTTCTAATGTAGACCTCCCTGATATCAGCGTAACTCACAGTAACCTGACGGTTATGGAAGGAGACAACATCACAGTCAGCTGTAACGGTTCAGGCTCTCCATTACCTGATGTGGACTGGACCGTGAAAGGACTTCATTCTATCAACACACACCAGGTAATGTCTGCTCACTTGATACATGCTCATAGTGCTCATAGATACTCATGCACACACACTGATAACTCTATGTTATCTTGCATGTTTTTCTTCACCTTTTAGTCAAACGTCTATTGGCCAAACATTCACTCCATCAACCTCACTCTCGTCAATGTAAGCCGAGACGACAACGGCTTTGTCCTCACCTGCATCTCTGCAAATGTGGTCGGCATGACTAACATGTCTCTTCAGCTGGTGGTGCAATGTAAGTGCCCCTCACCCTTTTGGTGCAACCAAATGGATGGAACTTTTCTAAAAGATGCCTTTAGGGAAATAATTTTATTGGCACAATAATATTTAATTCAAGATGTCAAAATGTTAAAAGCTTCAGAAGTATCATTATATTAAAACAGTCCCGAGAGGTTATAATTATTATATGAAATTAACTCAGACTTAGCATTGTGCTCTTCTCTTCTTGATTTGTTTCCTCTTGGCAAATTCATAAAACCCTGCAAAACTGTTTTGCATTCACATAATCTCAGTTTAGCTGCAAACGACATAAATTATAGTTTCTAATATTTACCATCACAAGAATAGAGAGTATAAAATTACACTGCATAATAACTGCCACATAATAGTACAAACGCTTAAAATTCAGGGACACTGTCTGCAGTAAATGTCTACTCAAAGCAAATATTGTGTAGCTACTAAAACATTACCTTGGTACTGTATATGTTCATACACCACCCTTTATAACTTTCTTATTTTTATTTTCTTTTCTTTTTGGTTCTAATTAAATGCATATACAGCAACTACTGTTATCGGTCTGTGATGTAGAATTTTTTAAATTTATTTATTTATTTTGTGCATGCATCACTTAAGATGTTGGCTATTTGGGAAGGCAGAGGATGTACACAGGAGTTAGTTGTGACAGAAGGCTGAGTAATTGCATGCATTATTAGACCATCGTGTCACCTGAGCTTAACTGATGAAAAATCTTTAATGAACAATCATTAAGTGCTTAGTACTGGAAGGTGCAATGATGACTGTGGAATATTATGTGCTAAAATTAACTTGATATAAAAAGTGTATACCACAGACTAATAATATTGATCACTGTAAATATACTAAACTATAGAATACAGCCCCAAATCAGAAAAGGTTGGATGGTATGGTAAAAGTGAAATTAAAAACTGAAAATAATGATTAGTAAATAATCTTTGACTTGTATTTCACTTAAGAAAATGCAAATTTTTTGATGTTTTACCTCATACATTTTTTAACAGTTATTTTCATTTCAATCACTGCAATATATTTAAAAACTAGAACAGCACTCACAGAGTGCAAGGTCCCTTCTCTAAAGCATGAATATTGTAGCATATAGAACCTATATTGTTACTGGTTTTAATTACCCATGTGCTTGTCTTAGGATATGCTCTATAGTATATGAACGTGACCAACTTCAAATAAAAAAATAAAAAATAAAAAAAGGAACTTAAACAAAAAGAAGAAACTTTTGGTTGAAGGATCTCTGTGATGGCTAATGTTTGACCTTTCCTGAAGTTCAACCTTATCTGGCTCATTTTAGAATTCATATTTTCTTTCCTATTTGTGTTCCATAGTAGGGGCATATCTACTGGCACTTGTCTCAACGTTTCAAGCACTCAAAATCCAATCACCTTAATTTTGACCTTTTGAAGTCACTTAAGGCCAGAGGGTATTAGGCCTTTTGAAAGCATGTATATGGTTTCCTATCTAATAATTTTATGTCACTTTGTTTCCCAGCTATAAGCAGTTTCACTTTTAAAATGGGAAATGCTGATCTACAGAAATGTATGACCTTGCTCTGACCATAATCTTTGACCTTGACATTCCAAAATCAAATAATTGATTTATGAATTGATTAATAAGAGTTCATTCATTCATTCATTCATCTTCTTCCGCTTCTTCCGGGGTCGGGCCGCGGGGGCAGCAGCCTAAGCAGTGAGGTCCAGACGTCCCTCTCCCCAGCCACTTCCTCCAGCTCTTCTGGGGGGAC
>JBCNYH010000002.1:17616187-17641341 GCA_039654325.1 Tandanus tandanus | reverse complement strand
CTGTAAACAGTGTTTGTGGAGTACTGCTTCCCCCTCCTGAGGTGCCGGATGGTGGTCCAGAACCTTTTCGAGGCCAATAAGAGTTAGGTAGGGTATTGTTCCCACCAAGTTTTGTACAAATCTGGCGGTGGCAGGATTTTGTTTACAAACCAACTGACAAATAAAGGACAGTGGTCCTGAGCCCATGCAGTTATAGGAGCTATGGTATGAGGAATTGGATATCACAGGTGTTTTAGATTAAGCCCATGGCACACCAAGCCAACAGTTGACCATCTTCATACATTGAGCTGTTGGTAAGCGTCCTAGCTTTTTGGTGCGTCCAACCCGTCGGCACTGGTCGGACCACTGAAAGCTCTTTTTGGCCAGTTTAATATGTTGGTTGGCAAAAGAAATCACACTATTTGGCTGTTTAGGCTATCAGATGAGAACATGAGAATAAACACAGACAAAATGAAAGCAGGCTAATAAGGAAGTTACCCAATTTGGGGCAATTTCTCCTTATTTTCTGCCTTTACTTCCTCCTTTATTCTTTCACAAGCACAGTGCCAAGGGCTGACTACACCAATGCTGACTGTTTAGTAGCCATATCCTCAATTAAAATTTAGCAATACAAAATTGTCTGTAATGAGCAAGAGAGAGTAGTGTGAAAATGATTTTTTTAAATGTAATCCATTTTAATCTCAGCAGTCATTCCAGTGCCTCTTTTGAATGACAAATACATTGACCACCTGCTAGTATAGAGAGCTATTTGCTGTCATGCAGGCGCAGAATATATACAGTGTGTTGCGACTTGCTCTATATGGAGCTTCCTATGTTATGGTTGATTGGTGTATATTAGTAAAGGTAATAAAGTTCACCAGACAAAATATGAAAAATCATTAAAATACGAGAATAAAGTAAATTTAGTAGTCACTACTTTTTTTAATTTGTATTTTCTATACAGTCCTTTCTATTCCATATGAGGGGAATGCACTCATGTTCTCTTCATTGTTGACCAATTTTATATCTTATGGCCTATGCCAAAAATACTACTGTAATGTATGTATGACATTTTAACATGATCTTTTGAGAGATTTAAGTCTCTTAAGACTTAAAGTAGGGAAGTCATTTTTAGTCTTGGGAAATTAGAACAGAACAGAACAGGATTAAACATTCCAGCCACAAACGTTCTTACAGTTATCTTTTTTTTACGGAAATTATGCTGGGTACAGATATCATCACCCCTTTTTCACCAACTTAGGACTGTAGTAATACTGTAATACTATAATACATGGAATGTTTCGTGAAAACTGTTCACAAAATACTTGCAGTTTAACCTCAACCTGCTAATCCGAATGAACGCCTTTCTGTATCATAGTAGCTAGAAACAGTGCAACAACTACTATACAATGATATCTATAGGAAAAATTTGAGCAGCTCAAGGCTCTCTCTAGCTTGTATTACTGTTGTCTGATATTTTTCTTACTTCACAGAAACATTCAGTTGGTTGCATACTCCAGCCTGCGCCAAGTTGTAAATGTGTGTATGCCTGAAGCCCAGCCATGGTGTGGGGTCCCATCCAGAGTGTATTTCTGTCTAATGCCCAGAATAGGCACTAGATTCACTGCAGTCCTGACTGGGACAAAATGAATGATGAATGAATGATGATTAGCAGTCAATCTTCTACTCAGTTTGTTGCAGTTGCCTGTGAAATGGTCATTTCTTCCTTTGCCCACAGTTTGAAGGCTAGACTTTGCTTTTTGATTCCAAACCTGTGTACTGCTTATGTCTTTTATTTTTAATAGCACTCTTGTAAATTGTTTGAATTGGGCAAATGGCAATGAAATTACCATTCCTCTAAGCTCCACCATCAACTATTCCCTAATTTTCAGCTGTCTGGTATTGGATTGAAACCAAATTTGTACACAATTTCCAGATTATTCTGCACTACTACCTCATGATGTGGAAATCAAGATTAGATGGACTGTGCTACACTCCAAGGCTCATCCTTACAATATCTACTTAGTGTCTTTATTACTTTTTAAAAATTATTAAGAAATTGACTGGTTTAAGTGCCTTTAATTGAAGCATGATCATTAATTAGTTCATATTCCAGTGCCACTTAGACAAGTCATATTAATCATACATTCATTTGGTGAACCGCTTAATCCTACTAGGGTTAAGTCTTAGTCAACACTGGACAAAGGTGGGGAACACCCTACACAGCTTGCTAGTTCGTCACAGGGCCAGTACACACACAAAACCATGCACACTCACACCTGGGGGCAATATGAAACAGCTAATTAGCTGAATGTGCATGTCTTTGAACTTTGGGAGGAAACTGGAGTACCCAGAGGATACCCATGCAAGCACAGGGAGAACATGCAAACGCCACTCAGACATGTCCTTGCCAAGCCAGGGACTTGAATCCAAGACCTTTTTACTGTGAGGCTCTTTAAATATATCCTGTCTATTGGCAAGTAAAGAATATAAATAAACGTATACTTAAAATGTACTTATAATATATGGTCATACAAGTGAACAGTGTTCATTTTTTGCAGTGTGTTACTGCTTTTGAAAAGGCATATGAAAATCCATTTAATAATCTTTAATAATACCTTTATTTTCACACCTAGAGATGATTCACGCTAGCCAATTCACCATTCAGAACACCACAAACAATCATACAATGCTGAGGATCAAAACAGAACCATGGTACAGTGGCACAGCAGATAACCTTGCTGCCTCGCACATATTTTATATACTGTGTATATATAAACCCCACCCCCCCAAAATGAATAAATAAATAAATAAATAATTAAAATTCACTGTATCCGCCCAAAATGGCATCAAGATAGCAAACAAAATGATAAGCCAATTAACAAGACAGCACCCCGACTCTATCCATCCCTGCTGTATGGCGGCAGGCTCAAGTAGTTGCAATCCTCAAACCCAAGAAATCTGCCGACGATCCAAAGAGCTATAGGCCAATTTCCCTGCTTAGTATAACCTTTAAGCTGATGGCTACCAAGACCGCATTTTGCCACCAAAGCTGCAGAGCTCATAGGATCAGGACCAGCTTCAGACAGAGGAGAGATGGCGAGAGGAATGGAGCCGCTCAAATACCATCCTGCACTGCTTCATTGGCTCGCCATCAGTAGCACCCTGCAGTTATCATCTTCGCTCAGGGCGTGGGTCCGACTTAACCGCCTCTGTACTGGATGGGGGAGGACCCAGTCTTTCCTAAAGACCATTGGGAGCAGTGAAACCGATACCTGCCAATGCGAGTCCAGCCAGAAAACCGCCCACATCCTCAGCGAGTGCCCAGCCTTTGGTTCACCACACAGGCCTGATGGCCTGGCGAGGCTGGACCCAGAGACCATGACCATGGCTTTGTAATGCAGCCATCCCAGTATGAATCTGGAAATTATATGAACGACGACGACGACGAGAACCCGAAGCTTTTATGTTAAGTGTACTCAGCAACACTTAGTAGGCAGGGAAGGGGAGAAGAAAGACACAGTTGAATTTAATTAAGAAATAGATGTTGCATTTGGCAAAATGCTTCAATACATGCAGTGAGTTCTCAGTAACACACCTCACGCTGTGTGTGGCTTGGTGCTGGAGAGCTGAGTCCAGAATGTCAACCTACTGAGTCTCCAGTGTGGCAGTAGTTTGCATAACAGCCAGTGTCTCTCGGCACCAAAGACATTTGAGGCACTAAAGGAAGAGCGTGCCAGTCAGGAGACATTACTTTTAATAAATAGCACATGAATTTGAGCCGCTGCATAGAGGAACCCATTTAGTTTAATCGCCGCCCTGATGAACGACATTGACGGTAAAAGGAAATGACAGCTCCGACCCAAAGAGGCACGCTCAGAATGTTTAGCTATGACAACAATATGCAGAGTGCTACTGTTTTCCTTGTTAGGGATGATTGTGGAATGACAATGGTACATCTGAGTGACTGAAGTGTGTGATTTCATGTTGTGCAGCTGCTTCATCCCCCAAAGGTATTGATCTATAATTAGGAATTATCTTAAGCAGCTATTTATATCTTTCAATCTATATAGCACGGCAGTGTAACTATTAGCGATTAGCAGTACATTATATCTTGAGGATTCACTGATGGCATCTTGAAAATACATCCACACTGGTCAGTATTTATATGTTGGGTTTATGCTGTATTTTTTTCTGATAACCAAATATGCTAAAGAAACCCTGTAACCCTTACATTCAAACCAAAATGTCTTAATTGACAGTTATGTCATTAGTCCTTGTACATCCTTCTATGTAAATTTGACTGTAGTAACTATGCACTTTTTCAATAACTGATAATGTATTATGGATGTGTTCACAAAGCAGACTGAAAAAGAAATCAGGCCATATGGAGATGGAGCCTCTGGGGCATTTCGCTTTGGATCTCTTGACCAACCGCTGCATCTTTCAAAGTACTCATCTGGGGATCATATAGGGTAGCTGAACATACTAGGAGTAGAACTATATGACCAAAGAGACTTGTCTGAGACTATGCATCTTTCACATAAGTTAACAGTTCCCCTGATTTGTAAGATAATCGGGTCTACTGAATTCTCACAGTAAGAACCAACAATAAGAGCTAATTATGTACTGTACAGTGTCTCTAGATATTAGTTACTTTAATTTGTGTGAGCCTGCTGAAATGTTGGATAAGTCAGGTGCACAAAAAGAAATGTGCTTCAGACTGACTTAATGTGAAGCAATATTGAATATCGCATTAGAATGAGTTATAGGTCTATTATGGATTACAGCCGTTTACGTTTCTCTCTCTCTGTCTTTGTCTGTCTCTCTCTCTCTCTCTCTCTCTCTCTCTCTCTCTGTCTCTCTCTTTGTCTCTCTCTCTCTCTCTTTGTGTGTGTGTGTGTGTGTGTGTGTGTGTGTGTGTGTGTGTGTGTGTGTGGTTGTGCGTGTGCGTGTGTGTCTGTCCTTGGGGTAAATCCCTAAATGGTTTGTACCAGGCCTATGGGCAATATGCATGACATGCATGGCTCTGGCATTGCAAACATCAGACAAATATCTAATATGAAATCAACTTTAGTACGGTAATACTTTATAACTTTCAGATAACTTTTAGGACCCAACTTTTTGCAAATTAGAGCCTTTCTTTGTAGCAGCTCTTGCAGACTATTTCTCAGTTCACAGATAGAGTACATTGGTGCTTGTTTTATTTTGGGGAGTGTCTGTATCTGGTGGGAATAGTTATATGGCAGCTGCTCAGTTACTTATATCCAAATTAGCTATTCTGTTATTTATAACTGGTCGGCATTAGGGTTTGGATGTAAATTGAATTGTTGACTGTTGACACCTTGGTGCTTATCTTGTCATACACCCAGGTATAAACTGCCACACTGGTTATCCACCACAGGAACACATAGTTTTGTTGGCTACTGATGCCCCGGGTGCAAATAGCATCTGCCTTTGTTTTTTCTCCTTTCCCTCATCTAATCATTTTTAAAGAACCTGGCTCTTCTGCTTTATTGGCATTTCATCAAAATACATAAATATCACATTGTGTATTATGCATCATAAACTCAACCCAGATTTTCAGGGGTTTTTTTTAATTTATTTATTTATTTTTGTCTTGCTGTCTATCCACTATTTTTGCTGATGATGGGTCAGAAAAACTACATCTGTGATTTTTCCGCTTCTTCTCTGAAGGACCACTTTAGTTCACCTTGAACATAATATTGCAAGTCTGCCTTCACTTACTGCTGCTCAACAACCAGAGATTTTCTTTTTAGCTGAGATGAGCTGTCCTATAAAAAATCCATAAAAGGATACTGCAGCTATTATAGATTTGGAGGAGGTAAATGGATCTCTCTGTGTGTTTGGGAGCTTCAGCAAGACTCTGTAAATAACACCCCATATAGTCGAGAGGGCGTGTAAAGTGAGTGAGGGATGTTGCGGCATGCTGATTTCAAATCCCTAAGCTGAGCATCATTTGCTTGGTGTTGGGATGCTCCCAGCACAAAGGGAGACATATATCAATCATCGGCCCATCAGTTTAAGCCTCTGAAAAAGAAAACATCAGATCAATTCCGCTGAGGGCATGAGCGATCGACTGGCAGTTATGATGTTCTCTCTTTTTGATGCCAGATCACACGCTGCCTTAATCTGTAAAATGAGTACTAATGTATATTTTGCGACAGCAAGATTACATTCTTAGATTAAACAACCACTTTCCCCTGGAGACTCAATTTAGCATTGAGTAGTGGCATGCATTCACTGCTTTTCTTTGCTAGATAAAATGTTGAAAGGTTTAATACATGGTGGATTTTATTACTCTTTTAAGGCTGGGCTGTTTGTTGTTTTAACTATCCAATAATGCCTATGATCTGTGGGTCATCTGGGACTTGCCTCATCTCTTCTCTTGTAGTTAAGAATTATATTATTATATTATAATTTTATAATATTATAATATTATTATATTATATTTATTTTATATTATATTTATTTTATTAATAAAATGTATTTAATTAATATTATTATACTATTTAATATACATATACTATATTTAAGTGCATAGAATGCAAAATAAAAATAATTTTAGAGGAATTTTTGGCTTTTGTTTATGCACCATTCATTTTAAGTTGCAGAAATATTAAAGATCAATCAAGAAACTAGTTGGTGAGTTCACATGTTGCCTCTTTTTCCAGGAGGATTAGAAGTCTCTTTATCTACCATGTGTAATTCAGACAATTAGTTTCCCTCATGCTGATATCTGCACAATTTTATTTCCCTCAGAAATCAGTGTATAAATGTTATTTTGATGTAAAATTTGAAGGTGAATTTTACTGACAGCAAGATCCAGAAGAGATCAGCTTCGGGTCAAGCCAGTGTACTCTGTACTCTGTGTAACTTGTGTTAGCTACTAGGCCAAGTATGCCAGCAAACATTATTTCCTTATTAATCACATCCAGCTATCAAATATCAATTGTGCACTATGAACACACATGCAAAGCTGTATTCATAGTCATTGGTTGCGGTAAACCAAACAGATACACTCCTCATGAAGCCAGAGTTAACTTGCCTGCAATTTCTAGTTCATGTCCCTGAACACACCTGTATTAATAAAATATCTCCAGTGGAAACTAGTAAACTCCTGGGTAGATGTAAACCAGATTACTCCAGAGAAAGGGGGTGTTTCTAGAAATTGTGCAAGGACACCTCATACACCTACTGTGTATCCTCGAGCTGGAGAAAATCTAGTGCGTGTATGTTGGTTTCAAATTTTGGACCAAAATGACTTCATTTCTATGTAATATGAGGTATAGATTTGTGGTGCTCTTGGAACCATCTTTGTTGAGTGATTACTGGAGAGGGGATCAGTGGTCTTGAATGGTTATGAAGCAAGACAACATCCCTAAAGACATAAGTCATTCTTCCAAAGAATGGTTAAACAGGAACGAATGTAATGTATGTTGTGAATGGCCAAGCCAAAGTCCTGAATATGCGCCAATAGAAATATGAGCAGTTTGTGTGAGGAAACCCTTCAACATCCCAAAGTTGAAGATGTTCTGTACAAAGAAATGGATAAAATCCCTCTGTCAATATGCAGGACTGATCACCAGGTACCACAAGTGTTTATTTATACTTATTACTGCACAAGGGGATCTGAAAGCAAAGGTTCCGATACCTTTGCCACTCATAGATATGTAATATTGGATAATTTTCCTTGATATATAAATAAACAAGTATAAAATATTTTTTGGCAATTTTTTTATTTGGGCTCTCTTTATGTACTTTTAGGTCTAGTGTGAAAATGTGCTTTAAATCATATTATGGGTTCATAAATTTTCAAGTGCCACTGTATTTTCCCCCTAGCCCCCACCCCCCATTTAAGGAAACAGGCAAAAGTGAGTGTTTTTCTCATAGTTTATGCAGAGAAATGTCCAAATAGCAATAGTTTATGTCATATGCTTGATAATTTGGAACAGGGGTAACAGATGGTTAACTGCTGCCAGATACAGACCCGGCAAAGTATTTGACAATTCCAACCTGAGCACTTGGAAAATTAGTATAGCAGGTCCAATAAGCATATGAGCACAAATCGACTGAGAAATGGAAAAAAACAAAAAAACATAAACTTTCATTTACCCTCTCTGATCTGATTAGTGATGTAATAACAGTCATTCATTCATTCATTAGCCACACCGCTTACTCCTACTTGAGTTGCAGGGAAGCTAGAGCCTATCTCAGCTGACTTTGGCCCTAAACATCTCGCCAGTCCATCACAGAGCCACCACACACAATCATTTACACTTTTTGATTTTATTCTTCATTTCAAAAACAGGTCCCACATGTTCAGCACTAGTGGCACTAGTCAAAATTGATCCTGTGGAGCACCATTAAACAAATTAACCACTTTGAATCAATGTGTAAAACTGATTTATTAATGGTAATGATCTAATCAGTGACTGTTAATGGTTAAAAAGTGTTTGTGATCACCATTCAGTCATAATAAAGGTATCTGCTTTTGGAAGTTTTGTGTAACTGAATCTTATTAAATTGTAGTTGAATACCTTCAGATCTAATTGAACATCTGTATTTACTCAGGAATTATTATTATCTCTCTTCACCAGTTCCCCCAGTGATTATAAAGTTGGAAGAGCCTGAACGCAGACATCACACTTGCATCGAGTTCACTGTACGAGGTTTCCCTCATCCCACACTACAGTGGTTCCACAGAGGCCATGAGGTCCAGGCCCCATACATCCACACTGAAATGGACCTTTACCAGGACTACCTGGAAGGCTGCCTGACTTTCGAAAACCCAACACACCATGATAATGGGAACTACACACTGGTGGCCACCAACGTGCTGGGCTCTGTCACCAAAACTGTCTTTGGACATTTCCTGGAGGCACCGCCATTTCTGGAAGATGAAGGTAGGCTTGTTATTTTGAAAACCTTTCAGATAAATAAATTGAATAGTTCATGTACTAAAGCATACATATATGATGTTGGCTTAATATCATTTAACATGTGTTTTTGTGTGTGTGTGTGTGTGTGTGTGTGTGTGTGTGTGTGTGTGTGTGTGTGTGTGTGTGTGTGTGTGTGTGTCTGTGTTTGTCTCTTTCTCTTTTTCTGCGGTAAAAGGGATTACTGAGTATGGTGAGTTTTTCACTATACATTTTCAGAATCATGTGTCTCAGTAGTACAAGAAGTGAACTTTGGTTGACCCTCTAAAATCTATTTAATGATCAGAAAGATGATGTTTCCTACACTAAATGAGAGTCATTAACCGGCTATTCAATGCACTCTCAAGTGTTACTATAATCTTTGTCTTCTAAATCAGATTTCTTAAACGAAATTCTTTCTGCTTGCTGGCAAGTAATCTGCCTAAAGTTGATAAATGGCACTTTTTCTGTTTTTCTGCCACAAATGTTGCAACTGAGCAATAAGAAAAGTAATAGTATTTTTTTTTTTTTAAAGTAATAGTATTTGTTTGTTTTTTTATAGTGTCTGTCCTGTCATCTATGTACCTATACAGGAGATACTGATATGCCCTAAGTCTGTCAAATCCCTGCTTATTAAAAGCTGCATGAATCTGGTGCACTAAAAATATAAAAAGGAGAGTGAAATAGAATAAATAGTTTAAGCCCAGAGGAGGAAGGCTTGCACTCACTGTTAAAGCTGCATTGATACCACTTTAACCCATGGCGCCTATTCCATTATTGGACAATTAATTAGCTTGGAATTACCCTTTGATCTGGAGTGCCGAACTCGCCAGACTACAAAATGCACCTCTCTTGAGCCAAAATGAACCTGGTTCCAGCTTGTGATTGCATTGTACTTCCTTCTCTTTAATAAATCAGGCACTCATACACTATTAATTTCCCAAGCTTCCTGTCAGTGCACTTCCAGTCATATCTGCATAAAATTATTCACCTTAATACCATGATATTTTCCTTGTTCTCTAATAAAAGTTTTAACAAAAGGACAAAGCATGATATCACTTGTATTTTTTTTTATGGACACCATATACCAGCTTGCTTTATTTTGTTCTAGGAGACCCCACACCTGGGAGTGATGTGAACAGGCCGGATGAGGACTCATTTGGGGTGAGACACACTAAATTTATGTGTTACATTTATTTATAGCTCAGTGGTGTTTAGCGTTCTTTCTTATTCGCTCCCCAAGCATTTTCTATATTCTGCTCTATGTTAACGCCATGCTGTTCTTAATTACCCGCTCTGCTGCTCCCTCTGTTCCTGTAGATGTCTATAGCTGTTGGATTGGCTGCTTTTGGCTGCGTGTTTCTCATTGTGATGTTTGTGCTGATCAACAAGTATGGCAGACGCAACAAGTACGGAATGAAAGGTAAGAGAAATTCGGTTTGTTTTATTTAAAATGGGTCCCAGTAGGCAAGGCTAAAAAGGCTTAAAAGAAAGGCTCTGAGACCTGAGAAATAGTCAGACATATTAAAGGACATAGGTTATGTATCATTTTAAATGAAGCCCAGAAATTTAATCTACCAGACACTTCTCCTTCTGTTGTTATTGTTGTTTAGTAGATGCTGAATGTTTTCATGTTTTGCTATGTGACATTTAAATTGTGTTCAGGCTTCATTCCCACAGTATGGCACATTATTGAGTTGCGTGGCCTGGCTTGGTGAAGGCAAATGGTTTTCCATGAACTGTCTCACCCAATTTCCTTTCGTTTACTTTATACCTTATGGTAATATTGCACACGTGCCCCCAAGTGATTGCTGACTGCCTGCTGGATTAGGAGGCTTGATGAAAAATGTCTCTCTCCTTATTCTGACTGCAAAATTATGTATGGATTTGAGGAGCTTTATTAATTCTAGTAGTAGTGTTTGAAAGATTGTTGTGACAGTATTTTTTTCTTAAATTAATGTATTTGGGTGGCATGCTGGCATAGTGGTTTACACATGTGCCTCAGAGTTCAAAGCTGAGTGAGGTTGTTTTTGTGTGGAGTTTGCATGTTCTCCTTGTGTTTGCATGAGTTTCCTCCAGGCACTCCAGTTAATTGGCTGTTTCAAATTGCCCCTAGGTGTGAGTATAAATGGTTGTGTGTGTGTGTGTGTGTGTGTGTTGGCCCTGCAAAGCTGTTCAGGGTGTATCCCGCCTTCGCCCAGAGTCTGCTGAGATAGGCTGTAGCCTCCCAGCGACCATAGTAGGATTAAGCGGTTCAGCTAATGAATGGATTAATTAATTAATGTATTGTACCACAGTTTGCCAATCCTCTTGGATTACTACTTGTTTTACACAATTTAATGTTTTCTACGTCTGCTCAGTAAGGTGTGTTTATTAGCTGATTGCATGAATCAGTTGTGTTGGAAGGGGAGAAATACTAAGATATAAAGGACAAGAGCTATTCTAGGACAGCTGTCACTAACCCTGTTTCTGGAGATTCCTTCCTGCAGGTTTTTACTCCAAACAAAATCACACCTCTTTTAGCTGATCAAGAACTTCTTAAGGTAATGAATAGATGGTCAGGTGGAGAGTATTAGGGTTGAAAGGCTTCGGGGGTTAGATCTCCAGGAACACTGTTGGTTAACACTGTTCCAGGACAAGGGGCAATAAAGCATTCACTTTTTATTTTATTTAATTTATTAAAGTTCAGTAGAGTCAATGAGTGGACTTATTTATATTTATTTTATTTTTATATTGTATATATTCATTTATATCCATGGTCTGTCAAACATATCTCATCTGAGTGTAGGTAACTGCTTGATTTCAATAATCAAAATTTCTAAACTCAGTAATATAAGCAAGAGTAGCAGTATTAGTTCCAGTAAAATAAAGGTAAGCCAGCTCATGTTGCAGAAATCTCAAATATGCATATCAATAATAATTTTTTGCCAACATATAATTTGTAAATATACATCAGAATGAAAAATTGTGTATTTATAACCTTTATGGGCCCTTATTTGAATAATATTGTGGGTACATTTGCATAAAAGAGGCAGCATAAATCATTGACCTTGATGCAAACTTTTTTGACAGGCGAACCCATGCCTTGGCTGAACAATCATCACATTCGTTATTTTTTTAAAAGTTATTATAAGGTTGTTTCATATCCATACTAAAATATGTTTAACAAAGTTTTATTTATTTTGCTAGTCGCTGATCCTTTAGCATTTTGTATATCTAAAATAAATATTTGTGCATTTAATCAGGATGGAAACTCAACTGTTTTTTAACTCAACTGTTAAAAAATTAAGCTTTAAATGAATCCGACTGCAGTTACGTCTGGGCTATTCAAGTTTAAAAAATGTAAAAAGGGTTCACATAATTGCCTGCAAGTGGGACTGGAAAAAAAAAGGTTTGTTTGCTAGCTGATAATGGCCTCAAACAGCTTTTTAAAAAGTACATTCCCATAACCGACTTTTAATTTCCCAAAGCATCCATCTTTACATCTTTCCTTGGGTCTTGGATTACTCTTAGATTTCACTTCCAGAGATTTTGGATAGCCTCCTTTTAATGGCTCACACCTGTTGTTTATCACAACACCTGCATAAATCAGAGTGTTTTTCATGAACATGAAATGGGAAGAAGGGTAAATTGAGATGTGTCATATGCATATAACATAAATTAATGGACTAGTGGGTGGAGGCTTGCTTCTCATTTGCATTCAAATCACCAGATGATTTCAGGCTCAAAAGATAGTTTTCATTTTAAAAGGGACCGACTATATGCAATTAGTCTATTCAGCCAGACTGTTACGAGAGAGTCTGTTCATCTCTGTCAATGCATGTCATTCAAGAGGTCATTCAGCATGGACTGCAAACAACTGAATTTTCCCTGAGCCCAATGGCAAACACCTTGTTCACTCACAAGTGCTTCAAATGAAACTTTGGAATAGCTTAGACAAGATACTGTGTGGCTATATCTTGTTCTGAAGCACTCCCAAGGGCTGCAGTGTGCAAAAGTTATTTTCCCATCACATA
This sequence comes from Tandanus tandanus, assembly GCA_039654325.1. NCBI lineage: Eukaryota > Metazoa > Chordata > Actinopteri > Siluriformes > Plotosidae > Tandanus > Tandanus tandanus. The sequence goes on along the minus strand of JBCNYH010000002.1, from coordinate 17,628,407 downwards.
CAAGTGCTCACAAGTGCATATTAACAGAAGCGTGTGCAGGCAGTCAATCAGATTAAAACTTTGGAGATTCTGAAGTTTGTGTCCAGATAGGTGCACAGTGGGTATATGCTGGTTGACTTAATAAGTTTTTAATATAAACTTAATATGAGCTGTGGAGCTTGAGGTCAGTTACAACAACTCTTTGTCTGGGATTTTCTCATAAAAAACAAGAGGACATTTCAGTATCACCTTTACATCTGCTCAGCATTGATAACATCAATTGCTTATAAAAATTGGGGGGAAACAGTACAACATGAATGGAATCTTTATCCACCATCATTTCTCTTCTTTTAAAAAAGACTGCATGAAATGTGGTTCACTGCTATTTCCTGTACTTTTTTGCACCCATCAGATACCATTGTTTTACAATTTGTAAGGCATTCCAGTTAAATTTCTAGGATATGAGCTCCTTCTTTGTGTTTTAAGAGGAACGCCTCATTATACTCCACTTCATCATGAAGGGTTGAATCTGACAAGGTTGAAGAGCCATAAAGGAGGTGGCTTCAGACTGTGACGTTAATATAAGGCCTTTTCAGCATCCCTTCACTCCAATAATAGAGCCACTTGTACTGTTTTTTCTCCTCACATCAGCTGGAGGTCTTAGACAGTCATTACCCGAGGCTGTATGAAGCCGATTTGTGCCTGTCTCAGGCACCCTGGGGCCCTGTTTTTGGCGACTGGAGTTTGATCACAGTCTATTCATAGGTACCAAAGATAACCACAGTGTGTACACAGGGTGTGTGGCAGTGCTTTTGTTTTTTTTTTAACTGGTGAGACCCCCAGATTGCAATTAAATCGCTGCAGGGTAGCATGCAGCTTTGCATACGATTGATTTACCTGCCATTCAAACGTGGCTGCTGTTTAGCGTCTGCCATTTTAATAATTGTGCTGCTGCTTTAATTCTCTTGTGTTGAGTGCCTGGGGTTTGATTATAATAGCAGCTTGTATGTGAGTCGTAAGACTAGAGAGACAAAAGACTGTCCATGTTTGTCAATAACAATATGATAACTAAGATTATACTATGGTATATCCTCGATAAACATTATTTTCTTTGATTGTCACATTCATTTCTTACCCAAATTTTCATAATATTTATCTATTATTAATTATATAGTTATTTTCTTCAGGATATACAGTATTACACTTAAACCCTGGCAATGAAATATACAACTGCTTCCAAGTTTAAACACTGATGATAACATAGGCTGTTAAATTCTCACATCTGGTCAGATGGTGTCTATTTATTTTTTATAACAGCATTCAAATTTATTATTTCATAGTAACTGCTCATTTAAAGGGCCTTTCATAGCAGCCACTCGATAACGTAAGGCAAATATTAATTAGTGTATAGTGTATACACAGGAATTGTGTGATCTGACTGGCTTGCAACCTTGGGATATTGGACATTATTAATTCAGTAACTAATTCTTTGTATTCTTCTACGAGCCAAATTATCTATCACTGACACTGGATAAGTTGGAAATATTTTAAATTAATAATAAAACAGCTATAGAATTTTTTTTTTATATGATGTGAACAATTATTCAGATTTCGGCTATTGGCCTCATCAGATAAAAATCAGATCTGAATACTTTTCCATATCATACTTTATCATTCAATACTTGTTACTTTCATTCATTCATTTTCTGAACTGATAATCCTAATTAGGGTCGCAGGGGAGGCTGGCGCCCATCTCAGCCGACTCTGGGCGAGGGCAGAGTACACCCTGGACAGCTCGCCAGGCCATCGCAGGGCAGAAACACGCTGACGGCTATGCAGCCTACTCTTCACGAAAATTAGCAATGGTTCTTTTACATGCCTCTCACCATAGACAGTGAGAGACATGGCTGGCCTTAGATAACCCAGTTAGCTGCACTGGGGGGACAGCAGTTAATATTACTCACCTCGCAAACTCATGATAATGCTTGAATCAAAACGGCAGACAAAATCTCACAGTTTGCCACTGTTAGTGATTCTGGAATCCTAGAAATTCAATACAATTCCATCCCCCCAAAAAAGCCATGCAATATGGCATTCACATTATTCAAGGTCAAAAAAACAAAACAAAAAACACTTTTTTAAACTGTCAATGAGTTTCAAAATGCAGTGAAGTCATAATGTAGGCTGTGTAAAACATGGAGGCAAAATACTACAAGAGTAGTACAACATTTCACAATGTGTTGTGCCTGGAAAATAAACAGGTCAGTTTACAGAATTACAGAAAATAAATTTGTGTCAGTAACACCAACACTTTGCATCAAGGAGACAAGGAGACACTTTTTTTTCCTATAATATCATGCCACATGTTGTTAAACAAATATGTTTCACTCAGAAGTGTTATAATGTTTGAATCAGTATATTAAGTACATAATTTTGTATATAAAAATAGCCTTAGAAATGTATGTATTATATTAGACCCCAGTCACTGTTGTGTAATCATGTAATCATTTAAAACAGTATACAAAACCTTTTTCCTTATTTAGTGTAAATGTCAGTACCAGGATAAAAAGAATATTGAAGGCTGTAGTTAGCTATGATCACCTAGGCAACATGATTATCCTGATTAAGCCTCTTTGACACATTGTTCCATGTACTTAATTTGTATAAGTTTGACGCAACTTTGCAATTTACAAACATCTGCTAGGAAAATGCTGATAGTACAGCATTCTACAGTAACAAAAGGCTGCCAACTATTTGCCAGTGCTCACTTGTTTTCCATGTGCAAAATGAAAGGACATATCAGAAACCGTGAATTTAATTCGTACTTGTTTAAAAACATGTCTTATAGCAAAATAGATTTGAGCCAAATGTAATCAACAAAAGGTAAAACGAGTATTGAGTTAAAAGCAAGTATTGAGAAAACCTGATTATGGCAAATCATTCATTTTCTTTAAACACACAACCCAAACTCTAAAAACATACACTTGTAATGTTCATACTGTATAGTGTAATGTTATTTATTCATTTCCCCTACTCATTTACACTTTTTTTTGTCTTGATTCAAAAACATTTCACATTTTATAATTCTATGTAACTGTTTCATGTAGAAAAAACATACAGTATTCTCAGATCTGGTCTATGGCCATCTTGGCTACATCCTGTTTGTCTTTAACATCCTGTCCAGAGAGACCATAAAGCAATAAGTAAAAAAAAAAAATCAAACAGGACACAGGCTAATTAGCTTAATGCACAATCCCTTCAGTATATTACACTGATTTCCTCCCATATGGGACACTTTGCTGGAGTGCATTCCATATAATTCATTCTACCATTACCAGGGTCGGATATTATTTTTTCTTCAAGGAGCTTCAGGCTACATTTTCCTTATAGGCCTGGTGTGGGCCACGGTTTTGATTAAATTAGAATCCAATCCTTTGGCCCTGCTTCTTTTCTTTAATTTAATCTAAATGCTTGATCATTGCATGATTTTGAAGTCGTGGTCATAAAGAGACATAGGACTTTCCTTTATAGCTAGCAGAAGTCAGACTAGATAATATCTGAAGCCTGCAGTAATATTGCAGTCATAGGGAGCAGTCCTTTTTGTCCAATAACTGTGGAAACAGAAATTATCTAGTCGTGACTCATGGCTAGCACATTAAGAACTGCAAGATGGTTTTTTAACACTGGATAGATGTTGCTCTTTTATCCTAATATTAGTGGGTAAAAGAGAGCCCTGTGATGTCTCTGCTGACCTGATGAGACCATTATTTTCTCATAACTATGTATTTTTTTTATTCTAGTTTTGTAAGGAATAGTGTCAGCAGTGTTCACTGTGTCATTATTGGCATGGGGTAGAGAATTGAGTTGGAGGATGAGACTATATTGTTGAGCTGCCCATACTAGCTCAAACATGTAGCAGGCGAATATTAAAATAACAGTCTAGGAATAAAACTCATACAAAAAGTGTCATCAATCAGTCAAGACATGTTTGGTGTCAAAGTTTCTTATTTAGTTTTGTACTAGAGCAATAAGTCTAATACATTTAACAAGTATGGGACTTTTATGACTATTTACAGAACTGAGTAGTGCTTTTATGAAGCAATGTATGAATGAGACTGGACACAACTAAATGACAAACACCGGAGATTGCACCCGGAGATTGCAAACCTCCACCAAGCCCAGGAATCGCCTATATAGCTAGCAGTAATGTATTTTATTTATTTATTTATTTATTTTTGGTTGGTGTATTTGATTGTTAGAAGGATTACACAAAGAGTTATGTGTGGATTATCATGAAATATCTACCAGAGGTGGGGCTTTGGACAAGGAAGACTCCATTAGATTTTAGGGGTGATCTAATTCAAATTTTGCATCCAGGATTTTTTTTAAAGGATACTTTAGTATTGTGTGATAGGACGATTTTTTACATTTTGGTTCATATAGGGCCTATATGAACTACAAGCTTTCCTTGTCCAAAGCCCCACCTCTGGTAGATATATCATGGTAATCCGCACATACCGCTTTGTGTAATCCTTCTAACAATCAAATACACCAACCAAAAATAAATAAATAAATAAAATACACCAACCATTGGTAAAACATAACCTTTTTGGCGGAGGTAATTATGGGCCTTGCTGAAGGAGCTTGGCAGCTTTGCAATGATAGGAATGCTAGGAACAATACCCAATCAGTAACCCAATGCTTGAACCACTCATGTAGGAGGTGTTGACAAACGTAAGGAGGCTGTGCTTTATATTATTTAATTTATTTATGGCAGCGCAGTGGCGTAGTGGTTAGCGCGTCCGCCTCACAGCAAGAAGGCCTGGGTCTAATTCCCGTGATTGGGCATTTCTATGTTGAGTTTGCATGTTCTCCCTGTGCTGGCGTGGGTTTCCTCCAGGGACTCCGGTTTCCTCCCACAGTCCAAAAGCATGTACAGTGGGCTAATTGGCTGTTTCAAATCACCCCTTGGTGTGAGTGTTGGCTCTGTGATGGCCTGGCGAGCTTGTCCAGTGTGTACCCTACCCTCAGATTAAGCGGCTTAGAAAATGAATGAATTTTTATTTATTATTTATTTATTATATATATTTTATGGAACTATATCATGTCATGTAATTTTCCGAAAGGTCATCTTTTATCCTTTATTAAGGCAAGGTACACCCTGAACGGCTTGCCAGACCATCGCTTGGACAACACACAACCATTCGCACTCACACACAAATAGTGGCAATTTGAAATGAGCAATTAGCCTAATGTGCATGTCCGACTGTGGGAGGAAACCAGAGTACCCACACAAAGCACCTGAAACCCACACAAGCGCAGAAACAACATGCACACTTCACTCAGAAACCCTGTCACTGCCCACAGGGCTTGAACCCAAGACCTTCTTGCTGTGACGCGGAGGTGCTGATATGACACATATGCTACGTTTCATTATGAACCTATTTATGGACACATTGTATAGCATGGCCATATTGTGCCTTTTGAAGAAACGTGTGTTGATTTGAGACTTGCTTGGTAAGTTATACACTAGTCCTGTGAGTCCTTGCACATCCTGTGAAGCAAACATCAGATACCAAACATTTGGGGGAAGGGCAAAACTATGTTGCTGAACTTTAATGATGAGGACCATGCTCTTGGTCACATACTGTAAGGATGCTTCCGCTGTCCTCACCAGCCCTTTTTTCGAGTCATATCATTGCTGTCATGCGAGCTTAGCCAACTTTCCAGTATAGAACTGCAAATAAGCCACAGGCTATTTTGCACTCACCAGTTAACCAAAGCATTTCCTGTCTGAGAGTGGCTTAGTGTCAGCTGCTGGTACACTACACACAGAACATAGCAAGCTGCTCACAGAGACGCTTGCTTTTGAGGATAATGTGACAAGTTTCATCAACAGATGGGCAGGAAGAAAGAGGCAGAAATAAACTGAGTGCATAGTGGATAAAGAAATGGTTCTGTATTTGGCACCTCAGCGTCACAGGATAAATACAGCTTTCACTTTGCTGTTGTACCTCTTCATTTTGCAATTTTGAAAAGGCAAGTGCCTCACTTTGCTGCAGGTGGATATTAGACAGAGCCTCTTCTTTCTTGATTTCGATCCTTTCTGCTTTTCTGCCATCATAATACATTTTGAGAATTTCTAGGGAGATAAGAAAAGTGCTCTACAACAGCAATAAAGACAGCTGGAAAGGGCATTGGTCAGGTATTCAGACTTTGCTGAAATGGCTTGTCATAAGTGCAAGAAGAAATATGGTACCTACACTCAAATAGTGCCATTTCAGATATCATGGCTGACCCAAATCACATTACATTATATACCATTATGTCACTAGTCTTTCTCCAGTCTTCAGCTACGTGTTTCAGTGAACCTGTGTCACCGTAACCTCAGATTCAGGAATAGTTTTCTACTTTTGTAGTACAGCCACCTCACATTTTTACATACATTTGTGCATTCTAAGACACGTTTTGAAGTTGCCATACCTTTCTGGTCATTGACCAGAACAAAACAACAAAAATGTTTACATTAAATAAAATGGAAGACGCGCTGTACATTTCCTTTGGTATCATTACAGTATATGTTTTATTAGTAAGAAGGTGTTTACACAAAAGATTTTACAGATATCATTTGTACAAAACAAATACCACTTTCTAAAAAAATTATAATTATAATTTTAGCATTAATCGTTTTTATTTATATACTTTTAATTGGCTATAAAAATCCTCAGTCTGGGGATAGCCTCACTTTGCCTTTAAAACCCAGTCTATTAAATGTTCAGCTGCAAACTGCAGCTTTGTTTTTCCGTCAGTCTCAGATGTGTCTTTGTCTCTGTGCTACAAATCACAAGTCAAATCAATCAATGGAGCGTTTAATGGTTCTCCCAGGCTCACCTATAGTTCTGTGCTTATAATGGAGCTCAATAAAATATGAGCATTAATAAATGCCTTTGACCTGCCCACCAAATGAGATTGCTATATTTTCTGCAGGCAGTCATTATAGACTTGTGAAGTCAATATAAATGTTCTCTTGTCACTAACATGCACAATCTCCACACAGTATCACTCTCTTTGGTCCCAAGGATGTGTTGCAGCTGACCTCATTACATGAGAGTAGGGGATGCAAGAAAACAGTCTCTGTGAGGGTGTCAAGACCATCCTCTTCATCGTAAATGTGCATGAAATGGAGATTGAGGTGTGTTGCATAGTGGAGATGAGCGGTCATTACTGACTGCTCAAAGGAAGCGCAGTAAATCAATTTAATGGCTGCAAAACGGTCCGATCTCCACTGCCACAACACCATTAAACATGATTTAGAGCGGCGTAATGCGCACATGCTTTGATAATGATGGGCGTGATGATACACAGACAGCTCGACACAACCCTTCAGAGATTTACGCCTCTGTGACAGATGCTGAAAACAAGTTTGTCAGGAAATTAATTTTTCTCCACACCCTTTTCACATGATGCAAAAAAAAATACCTTCTACCCCTTGCTAAGATCGCGCAAATGTTAAAGAATGTTCCTGTAATGGTTAATTTGTGCACACCCTCTGGGTACGATTCTCAAAGCAAGCACATTTGATTTTATTTCTGTGTTTGTTGCATCGGTAACTTGCTAAAGGGCTGGGGAGATCTCATGAGATATTAACATAAAAAAAATAAATGGTAAAAGAAGAAACAGTTAATAATCAGAGCATGTGCACATGCTTATTTCTCAAGCTCAGAGATTCCTAAAGCATGCTGACTCCACCTGTACACTGCATTAAAAAAGGTAGGGCTGTAGTGGAACTGTCATCTATAATAGGCAATTTCTGTGATCATCATGGTTTTTTGTCACAGCTGTCACATGAGATGTGGCCGTGGCTGGCAAGAGTGCTAGAGAGAGATTTTTTTTCCATGCTACATCAGGACTCTCCCACACACTTCTGGCTGGCATGCAGCAACTGGCCACTTGATTTAATGGAGCCACTACAAGCCTCGATTATCACAGCCTTAGCCCAGGTGACGGATATAGAGATGTACATTCGTATACTCTTTTAATTACATCTCATCTACTAATCATTGATAACATTCTATAGAGGGCTCAGTTGTAAGCACTGTTACATCACAGCAAGAAGGTTCTGGGTTTAAATCTTGGCCAAGATTTCTCTGTGGAGTTTTGCGATGTTTTCCCGAGGCTTGCAATGGTTTCCTCCAGGTACTCTGGTACCTGGACAAATGCAAATTAAATCAATTAGCTAATTTATATTGCACATAGGTGTAAATGTGAGTGTGGATGGTTGTTTGGGTCTGTGTTAGACCTTCAAGACTGGCAACCTGTTCAGGGTGTACCCCGTTTCTCACCCCAAATCAGCTGGGATTGGATCCAGCTTCCCCATGTCCCTGACAGATGAGGGGAATAGATAATGAATGTTGTATAGATAATGGAGCTATAAAGAATCAAGGGTGCTGTGTAGCTTTTGGTATAATATAGTGGTGGCTCAGTGGTTAAGGCTCTGGATTACTAATCCGAAGGTTAGTGGTTCAAGCTCCAGTCCCAGCAACCTGCCACTGTTGGGTCCTTGAGCAATGCCCTTAACCCTCAGTTGCTCAATTGTATAAAAAAATTATTAATGTAAGTCACTCTGGATAAGGGTGTCTGCCAAATGCTATAAATGTAAATGTATAAAATGCACAGTATGTATTCATATCACTGTGATGCTAAACTGGATAAAATTATTAATATGATGTATTTTTGCATAAGAAATTCTCTAGATTTACAGGTTGGTCATGATGCTTTTACTCTATGTAAACCAGAATGTGCCCCTTTCAAGCTTTAAACCCGCATTATTTGTCATTTTTATAAAAAGCTATTTGGGTTTTTTACTAGAATTACTAGAATTCTTTAATAATTTATCATTGAAAACAATTAATTTATTATATATTAGTTTATTGTTTTCAGTTAAAATGCTTGAAGTGTAAAGAGATCAGAATTAGGTGGAATGCTGTAGCACAAAGACCTGTACACTGACAGAGCCAAGATCACCCATCAGCTGCCTTATGAACTGTTAGTTCTGGGTTTGATTGTGAGCTTACAGCTTTGATTGGTGTCTCCTGTATCTTGTCCTTAAACACTTTCAATTTACCATTTCATGAAATTGAAGCATATCTGAATACAAAAAAAGTGGAAAAATATAAATACAGCCTGTCAATGTTCTGTTGTCTGATGAGTCAATTTATATCGGCAGAAATCAAATGAATGAACTAATGAATGAATGAAAGAACGTAACATACATTTAAACAAAATATTCAGTCCTTTAATGAGAGGGTTGCAAAACAAACATAGTGTATGATGATATAACTTCTTGCAAGTAACATTTTATTTTGTGAGCCCATCTAGGCTGACTTCGGGTAACACAATTCACACATCACAGGACACATTGCAGGACACAGTGACACACAGCCATTCACACTCATTCACACCTAGAGGCAATTAAGAGTACCCATTTAACCTTTGGACTGTGCGAGGAAACCGGAGCACCCGAAGTAAACCCACACAAGCTCATGGAGAGCATGCACACTCCTCACAGAAACCCTGTCACTGTACACGAAGCTCAATCCCAGGACCTTCTTACTGTGAGGTGGAAGTGGTGACCAGTACACCACCATGCACCTCCTGCAAAGGAACAAAATTCATGGAACATGTGCATAGTTTTTGTGAATGCTGAACTGATCGACTCAGTTTACAAATGATGAACATAAACTTGAGCAGCGTTCACTCTGGCAATAATGAATGCCATTCAAGTTTATCTGGTTACCTTTCACAGCATTATTTTACAGCCTGACGTATGAAGCCAGCTTGTTTGTTCGTTTGTCACTTTCATGAACAAACAAGTGAAGACTCAGATGGAAGAAACCATACATTTCTATGCAAATTGTGCCTGCCGGGTCTGGTCAAAAAGCAAGTCTGGACATTTGCCACATTTGCAGTGAATATGAAACACATTGAGCTGAAGCACTGGAGCCGTCTTGAGAATTACATGCGATTTATAGATCAGCACAATAAAGCGTAGTTCCCATGTAAGCAATTACGGCCGCATGTACAAGCAAATTTTAGTTCGAGGGTAATTGAATATATTTTCGGAGGTAGTTGGTGGAATTCGAGGTAAATAGCCCATATTCGCGGTCTTGGAAAAAGTTTTGGATCTGCTCAAAATTTGGTGCGAATTCAGAGTGGCTCGAATAGGAGCGAACAGCTTCGGAAGCAGTTCGGGCCTTTTTGCTTGTTCTTGAACGGCTCAAGCGACTGATTTTTGCACGTCACACGAATCCGCTCTCTTTGACAAAGAAAAACCCATGAAATTATGACATGTCATGCAAATCCACCCCTTTTTTACAAAGAAAAACCTGCGAAATGATGTACAGGTCACGTGAATCCGCCCCTTCCATAAAGACACTTTCGTTGTAAAAAAAATAATAAATCTGCATATTTCCTACATTCAACGTGCCTCTTGCCATCTCACACATGTATTATAAAAATATAATATTATTTCTAAATATAAATGGTTGTTCCGGTCTCAATCTGCTTTTCACAATAGACAGAGGAACGGCCATCTCAGGTCTGTTCAATTTGCGCTATGATCTGATTCTTTGGGATGTATTAGAGGGGACATATGGGAAATATATATATAGGCTATGCAGTAATCTTGTCATATTATCTTGTGGCTAATCTGTTGCTGTATTTTTTTTTATTTATTTAATTTTCTTGGAATAACTAGTTCAACTTAAACATAATCTCTCCTCTGTATAATACGGGATTTTCCCTTATCAGCGCGAGTTGAAAAGCTGATCTAGTCTGTTATGCGCATCCAAAATAAATAGTAAATCCCTAGGTTTAATTATTAAAAACCTCCAACAGGTAATTATGCTCCGATCTGACATGGAATGAACGCATCGTAGAGGAAGGCGCAGGTTTTTCCACGCAGCTCTGCGCTCCACTATCTCAAACACACGTCTGTGTTTTAGCTTCAAACCAATAGTCCAGGCTGAAATAGCAGCCATCCCATAAACCAAAGCTGAGCAGCTCATGCTGGAATACTCAACTAATTCAACCGGACTCACTGGACTCGAGACAATCAAACGGAGGTTACATGTAAAATATACAGAGAAAAAAAGAGCAAAAATCATTAAAGAAAGCACTTGGATTTGTTTTATTTACATTTTAAGTCCAGGTTCAATACAATACATGACACACAGCCAGTGCAGGGTCACGTGATAATTTATTTTAGAAGGTTTTCGATGAGGCTGCGCATTTTTTCGGCCAGCCGAAACCAAAAACAACTGAAAAAAAAGTTGCACTATTTCGTGGCCATATCGCTTACATGTGAGTCAGCCCATAAAACTATGAGGCAACCAAGTTCAACCACTCAAGTGAAACTCACAGCATTTTTAAAGAGCCTGTTGCCTTTATGTCCCAACAACAAGTGGACAAGCTGAACTAAACTGGATCCTCTGCAGCCTTTGAGTAGGGAAAAAAAATCCATTGTTCATCAAATTGGTGACTGGTTTGCAGCCATCTAGAAGGGTGTAGAGAAATAGTAGAGAAACATGTAGAGAAAGTGTTGAACAATTAATTCAGTAGGAATATTCCTGACCTCAGTGCCAAACTGTCTGAGATACATACTGCATGTACAACAGCAGATTGCTGGTCAGATGTAAACAAGGCGTTTTTAGGCATTGCAATTCATAGTTCAATGATTTAGGTGGTGGCGATGCGTGGGGAAAGGGAAATACTGTTGAAATAGAATAGTAACTTATTTTTTAACAGAAATGGAACAGATTAATCTGAACTAGTTCATTTTTGGAACAGTGAACTTAGTTTAAAAAAAACATGATTGTTCATTAGTAAAGTTTTATATGTATGAATGGAATGTTGAACTACTGTAGTTCGTTTAAAGTGTGAACTGACACAACACTGTATACCCCTCATCCATCAGGATTATGGGGAAGCTGGAACCAATCCCAGCTGACATTGTTGGAGAGGTGGGGTACACCCTAAAAAGGCTGTCCAACCAACACAAGACTAACACAGACACAAACAACCATTGACATCTATGAGCAATTTAGAGTAGGCAGTTAATCTAATGTACACGTCTTTAGACTTCCATGGGAGAAAACCCATGTAGGCACAGGGAGAGAGAGAGAGAGAGAGAGAGAGAGAGAGAGAGAGAGAGAGAGAGAGAGAGAGAGAGAGAGAGAGAGAG
>JBCNYH010000002.1:17505762-17519072 GCA_039654325.1 Tandanus tandanus | reverse complement strand
AATAGCTGTAAGAAAATCAAATGCAAACTCATTAAGTACATTGAATTAACAACCTTATCAAGCTGTAGAGTAAATGTTTAGTATTTTCAAATAGGAATACTCTTCATTTTCGTTGAAATCCATGCAGTCAGTCTGAGATTTTCATTTTGAACATGACTTATGTTAATCTCCATGCCCTATACCCCTGCAGACCTGACCTCTATCTTTAAAGCTGGCTGGCACTGCACCAGTGGGATGGATCTAATGTGGGGTGGAATGATGAATAACAGATGTTTCTTGATTGCTCATGCCATTTGTCATACACCTGTCTGGTTTTGGCTGCTGAGACCTCTACTCTGTGTCAGCGTCTCAGACTGGATGGCCGCAATGCATCGTGCCATCTCAGCATGGCTAGTCTCTCCAAATCCCTGTGCTTCGATTGAGTCATATTTCTCCTCCCAGCGCTAAATAAAAGATATCTGGACAGCTGGTGTTTTTCTTCCTTTTGCTTTTTGACGCATAGGCAAGGTCAAATAGATAGATGTGGCAGTGAGGCTTTCAGTATAAGCAGCTCCAGGGTATGACTGTAATGGCTGAGTTATGTCACCCCATAGCTCAGGCCAGAATCTAAACAGAAAGCCACTAAGCACAATGCTTCTTTAGCTTTATATTTCCAAGCTTGCACATCGCTGCTAGTATGATTTCAGTATTTATAGTATATTAAGTCTTTATATTATATTAATGACCAGCTTTAGAACACACACACAGCAATTATGAACACTGTATGTTGATTGTATGTTTTGATGGCAAACAGATCACTGATGTCACCTCCAGCTGATGGTTATTAAACATTTGAAGTCACATTAGCAGAAGGCCATTATGATTTAAAGAATGTGTTCATGGTGCCCTGCGATGACCTGACAATGTCTTGCTTCTTTTGACATCTAACCTGCACTTGTGTATTTTCAAGCAGAAAGCTGAGGTTAATCTGCCATTTTCAGGTCAACTGCTATGGTACATTATGCATCAAAGATTGAATTTAAAAATGAAATGGCGGCGTTACATAATGCAATCTCCCATAACATGATTATCCACTTTACCACATCTTCCTTCCTTCACACTCTCGAAAAATGTTGAAAGAGCATGTAAATTTTAAAGGAGCACCTTCACTAGTATATGTCTGTGTGTTTTATCTTTTATTATCAGTTCATTTTGGTTGAATACACAGATTTCCTGACAAAACCACCCCGGGTCACAGGTTTAATATTGCTAATTCACTTGTTTTACATCTTGTTTTGGTTCTGCGTCTGTTTAATAACAGCAACATACCACATGACCAGAGGAATGATCGTGCTCATGTGAAATAACTTGTCTGTTCATGTATGCATTACCTTCTGCATCATGCTAAATTCATGCTATTAGCTTTATACCTCTTAAAAGTGTAGTCTTATAAACATATAAACACATAAAGATATAAACACATTTATAATCTTGGTGATTATTTAAAAAATAAAAATTTTAGGCCTTTTATGATAGATATTTACACTCTATATTTTAACATTTGTATAGTATTGCATTTATTCATTTAGTTCGAAGTTTTCTAAAACAGAGCTACTTGAACAAAGTGGCACTTTGTGGCATTTTCATCGGCTTCATTAAACAACAGGTGCAATGATTAAGCTGTCGGCATTTCTCTGTCTGCTCAAAGGAGCGTCAGTAGAAGGCAATTACAATTTTGATTATAAACAGTGATAGTAAAGACAGCTGAGTGTGGGAGGTGAAATACTGACCACAGGAGATAAACTGAACTCCTTAATGTGTCTTATGACTCTTGCAGCAAAATTATCACTGTAGAGCGAAAGCCTGCAGCTGCTTTTACTGAAGAAGTTGTGCTGATATTCAGTTTACACAGGACAACGTTGGATGTCTCACCTTTTTTAAATCATAGAACTCATGTTTAATTAAGAGACTCTTTAAAATGTTGTGTGATTTAACACACACACACACACACAGACACACACACACACAAAAGACTTTTTTTTTTTTTTAAAGGTTTCTCAATAGTTTTTTTGTTTCCACAGGTTCACAACAGATGCGTCTTAGCAGCATTTCTGTTTTGGCAGGAATTTAGGGAATAATATGTGATGGACCACGTTGTTATATGATATAATATCGGCTGGGGGTGTTGCATGATACTGTACAGTGACACAGGGATTTGCTAAATGTTACATTTGGCAATTAAATTTATTTATGAGCATCAGGCTTTTTAACAGTTTTAGTTGCATTTAACATTGTGGAAACTCAGTGAGACCTTAAAGTTATACCTCGGCATCACACAACTGAAATTGAAAGGGTGAGAACAAAACAAAGGTTACTTCTATATAAAACGGAGCAAATTACCAAAAATAAGTATGGCATGGACATAACCCCACTGTTGCAGAAACTTCAGGTGGTCATTTCTATTAGAGTCATGTGAAAAGTTTAAGCATTTTAATTGGTTTATGAAACAACGCTTTGTTTTTGCTGCTACCTGGTCCCATAAACATGTTTACACCCAAAATGTGTCCTAACCTTTACTTTATTACTTTTTTTCCCTTCAGAGGGTCGACCAGCATTATCCACACAGAAACGCCCAAGCTGAGCCTGGGACTCAAATCCAGGACCTTCGTGCTGTGAGGCGGACATGTTCACCACTATGCCACTATGCAGTCCCACACAAAACTAAATATACAATATTTTATAAAGTATAATAAAAAATATTTAACTGACTTTTATTAGACATTTAAATACTCATTTCTGATTGTTCAATCATGGTATTCAGAGGCCAAATGTGGACACACGCACACACACACACACACACACACACACACACACACACACACACACACACACACACACACCAGTAGTGAGGAAACACAACCACTAGGCACAGAAGCAGTGGGCCACAATCCAGCACCAGGGGGGCAGTTGGAGTTTAAGTGCTTTGCCCGAAGGGTACTTCACCCATGGATGTTTTTTACCTTGATATTCCTGAGAACTGAACGGGCGACCTTTCAATTACAACCCCACTTCTCTTACCTTGAGGCCATGACTGCAATTTCTTTATAGCCCACCATTATAAAGTATAACCAATCATTGTTCTGCAGTGTGTCATTATGTCAGTGGAAGCAATACAAACAATTTGAAATCAATTGAAATTGTCAATTTGAAGTTTTTTTTAATTGGATTTTCTGTTGATTTTGTGACTTTAAATTGCTCCTTGTTGTGAATATGGTGCCAATGATGACCAACCCAGGGTGTATTACTACCTTGCTCCCTGGGATAGGCTCCGGATTCGATTGAATGAATGATAAATGAATGCATGGTTGTGTATGCTGAAACAGGGGTGACGGGTTCAACCCTGCACAAAAGGCGTAGCAGGCGGTCTAGTAAAGATATCAATATGAAGTCCAAATGAGAACCAGCTGCATAAACAAAACATCATATAAAAGTAAACATATCCTGTAAAAGTTTTTTGTCTGTTTCTTTGCTGTAGTCTATGAAAAGTAAGCCTTCATTTTAAGAAAAAGAAATTATAGCTTAAAGATTGCAAAAATTCATGATGAAGTGTTCATTGCAAATATCAATAGAATTCATACACGTACTCTTTAATATCTTTAGCATTTGTAAATCACATTAGTAAATGTTAAAAAAGTGGGCCAAAATGGTAAACAGGTTAAGCTACGTCAAGGGTGTAAAACTCAATTTAGGTAACAGGCCACATTGCACTTTCGGTCTGCACCTAAAGAAATGTTAAACACATAGGGGAAATCAGCAACTCTTCAGCAATATTTTACTGTACATATTATAATCACTTATCATTGTACATTATCAGTAGCTGAGTGAATAACTCAGAAATTATTACTATCAGAGAAAATATCAGACTAGTTTTGTTTGTTTGTTTGTTTGCGTTTTTTAATTATTTAAATTTAATTACAGTCCACAAGATGATTCTTATGGGGCCAACCTTTATCTATGTATTATGTTTGACCCTCTAGACTAGTCAATGCAGGTTTTATTCAGTAGTGTTTTGTTTTGTTTTGTTTTGTTTTGTTTTTTGCTTTAAAGACACCTCCTAACTCCCAATTTAGCTGGATGTAATAGAAAATAAAACATTTGCAGTCACTTGTGCATTTAACACTGTTACACTTTAGTAACAAATCTTCTTGAATAATGAAGTTCAAATAAATACCCCCAATACTGTATGTATATAATATATATACAAGTGTACTGGTGCAAAAATAAGCTTGAAATGAGACTATATACAAATAATGCTTTTATTTTGCAGTGACATATGTATATTATTACTTTGTTAAGGTTTATTGTGCTCTGTCAGCTTACCTTACTCGTCCTTTCAGTCTCTCAGGTCTTCTAGCAGTAGTCTACTTGCTGTCCCACGCACCAGACTGTCCACGTATGGAGAGCGGTCCTTCAGTGTCATGGCCCCTAAACTCTGGAACTGTTTTTCTTTCTCAGGCTTTCTGTAACTGTTCTTCTTTCTCTACTTTAAATTCTGGAAAAATACTTATCTTTTCCTCCTCTACTGCATATCCTGTTTTCCTTTTCCCAGTGTAAAGTGACCTTGGTTAAAGGAAATATATAAATGTAACTTTATTATTATTATTAGTAGTAGTAGTAGTAGTAGTAGTAGTAGTAGTATTATCATTATTCTTCTTCTTCTACTTCTTCTTCTTCATATTATTATTATTGTTATTATTATTATTATTAGTATTATTATTAAGGATCACTGTTCATTATTTGCTACATTTTGAAACAGCTATAAGAGCACAAAGATATAATACAAAATTATACAAAAGAGAGAGGAAATAAGGAGGACATATTCCTGCTAAGAAAAGGATAATGTGAACATACAAGGATTCACTGCTAATGACCTTCTTTATGGCAGTGTTTGTAGATGTTATCAAGTTTTCTCAGGAACATTTATATTTTAGAATAAAATTCAATACAAATCTTTCAGCTCCATTCACGATATAGGGTATTACCCTCTGCTCCTGTCTCTTTAAATGTGTCCCTACAGTTATATTCAAAATGGGCTCCCAGTTTTGTATTTTAAATGCTAATTCAACATATCTGCTGTTTGTGTCCATGAGCTGATAACTATATCAATGTGTTGAGAATTTCATGTTATCTTATGACAGTGAAAAGCAACAACAATGCTTTTAATAATTCAGTATCAGTAAGAAATCATGAAACTATGTATTCAAGTGCTTTTTGGTTCAGTATTTATAATATTTGTGCTTGTGTTTTTCAGCTACTAACAGTTTGAAGGGTGACTGCAATCACATACAATTATCATACTTCCTCTATTATTTACAACTGGGAAATATTAGCAGGGAATTACTACAAACAGCCAAATGCTCTCATTATTTGTATGTCCTACTAATGCAATGGACCAAATTGGAAAACAAAAATCATATTAAAAAATAGCAGCAGAACAACAACCAATTACAATAGCTAATAATGTGATTTCCCATGAGATTGCGACAGTGTCATTACTGCACATTCCATCAAAAAAACAGTAAAACTGTGTTTTCACTTGTTTTCTTTCGGAGAATGTACATTGCAAATATTTAAACATGTGTTTTTAGTGTGTATTGATTCAGGTCAAATCAACTATTTCATTCACAATGAATCTTTAACCTAAGCATTAATAAAAGATTCACTTTAGCATTTGCAGGTATAATTTCGGTGATTGAGGCATTTCTGTATGGAGTTTGCATATTTTCCCTGGGCTTGTGTGGGTTTCCTCCAGGTGCTAGGTTAATTGGTTGTTCCAAATTGCCCCTAGGTGTGGATGTGAGTGGGAATGGTTGTGTGTTAACCCTGTGATGGTCTGCTGAGCTGTTCAGGGTGTATTCCACCTTCACCCACTGTCGGCTGAGATAGACTTCACCCTTCCCATGACCCTAATAGGAGTAAGTGGTTCGGCAAATGAGTGAGTGGGTGAGTGAGATTTTATTTTATGGCTAAAAAAATATGTTTTTTTCCACATTCAAAATAACCAGACATTCAAAATAACCAGATAACCCACTAAAGACATGTTCTGGGGTTGAACAAGAACAAGTATATTGTATATTAATAAATGTTATGTATCTAAAGTATATTGTATGTATTTTTTTTTACATTCACAGTTGCGTGGCAGAAAAGCAGGTTCAATATGCTAAAAATACAATTAATGAACCCCATCATATTTTAACCATTTATCCAATAGCCTGAAAAAGAAAACTCTTACTCTTACTGCATTGTGATGAAACAAGCATTAGTTGGTTTACATATTTCTCAGGGATGCAAAATTCACCATGACTCTATGGCTAATCCTTCCAAAAAAATTACCACCTGCTGCACTATGCACACAAAAACAGGGGTGGTCTGAGTAGGACAATACGCGAGACCCTTGTTGGTAGTAAGTGAGCTAAATAATAAAACCCATATGGGATTGTCTGCAGGTTCCATAGTGGCCCTATGTCACCTGCCCACATTAAAAAGCCACAGTTAAGATGTCCACTTAGTGCCCATAATGCCCTGGCATAACCCAGGTGGGGCCCACATACACATGTGGCAAGTTGACATGGGGCCAATATGGAACCCACGGATAATCTCATATGGTGCCCATTTTTCAACCCACCTACAACCCACATGGGTCCCACATACAAAGGTTGGCTAGGTTTTGACTAAGCTTATTAATTAGCTTAAACAATTTTTCAATCCATCATGTTAACAATGACACAATCACCTCACATTTACTGAGTAAAAATGAAGATCCTGAATCAAATAAAAGCAGCAACACTTATGATAGCCAAAGACTTGCTGACATTTTGTTATCATTACAGATATTTTCTAAAAAGGATAATGCTATTTTTAGTTAGATATAATACATATTTAAATAATAAATATAGAAGATTCTTTTTAAGAATCTTCTAAATTTATTATGTAATTAGGCCCACTGGCAGCATAATAGAGCTTGGCAATATGCAATTGACCATAAAGATTTGACTTACCTGTTGGCGTAGCTAATGAACTGCATATTACCCAGAATTTATCCAGATGGGATTTTATTATACAGTATACAGTACCTGCTATATAAATAACATCAAATACAACGAAGCCCAGAATGTATTTTATTATGTATCCAGCTATGTTATTTTTGCCTTAGCAACAACCAAGTAAATCCAAACTCATTCTGCTTGCAGCTGGACTAATCTGAGACACCAATTCTGACATTTGTAAAAGCTTGGTAAACTGTGTAAATCCTCCAGTTCTTTTTTTTTTTGCCACATGTTTAAAAATGACCCAGTGCTCTTGGAGTAAGATTAAAAACAAATTTTCTGATGGTTATGTAAAGTTGTCTTGGCAACAGTACCAGTGTATCAGCTCTGCAGTCATTCACTGAGACTCAAGAGTACAGGCATAGACGTCTTTCAAGGAACCTGATACTGAAGTTCTAATGCTTTGGGAAGTGGGTTTGGGAGCAGCTCCTCTTATCCAAGGCTTTTATCATTTACATAGGGGGTGCAATCCTCTAATGAGGGAATGAAAGTACCCCAAGATCATTTTAGCAACAGAATTGGTACTTTTTCCCCCTGCTGCAGGTAAAAATAAATAAATAAATATTAATAAGTAGGTATAGGTTAGCCTTGAGTGTGGATTTAGGCTCACCAGAGTGAATGGATATAAGTGAATTTGCCGCTTCCTTTGCCTCTTTCTTAGGAGAGAAACACATTGAGCATTTTAATAAGGCAAACAAACCTGTTGTGACCCTATCAAGTGAAGCTTAGACAACTGCTCTTGAGAATCCCATTGTATGAAAGATGTACTGTGGTTCACATAATTAGTTCTCTGAATGAAACAAAGAGGACCACACTTCACAGAAACCTGACTGGTGAGTTTATCAGAATGAGACTCAGAAAACTTTATTAATCCCGGAGGAAATTGTGCAAGGAATGTTATGTAGGAAGTATTTATTTGTAGTCCTATGAATGTCAGGGATAAGAAATTCCTGTCTTTCAATCGCCCTGATGTACATCCATGAAAATAAATACATTCCATAAAAATAGGTTATTTCATGTTTTTTCCAACATATTTGGACAAGCAAACATATTACCTTGTTTGATACAGTGCCTATAAATAAAGGTGCTATTCTACCACAAATGTATATATTCAACATCAAATTATGTCATTTTCATAATTTGAAAAGATTAAAAAGCACATAAAATTGAAATCTGTTGTTTCAAATTAGGTACCATTAATTAGAACTGGAACCTATCTTATTTAAACCTGGCATCTTGGATCTGGTGTCCTCTTTGATAATGAAGTGTGTGAGGTATTCTAAATTATCTTTACTGTAAGGAGTACAGTGAAAGTGGCATAGATTTCAAATGGCTGCCAAGTTGCATATGTGTACAATCAGAATCTGACCTGCATGTGAGACCTTTGCTGTCCAAAAAGAACGTTAGAGGAAGAATACAGTTTGGAATTGAACATATTGGAGTAGACCGGCCTTTTCGATAATGTGCTCTGGAGAAAAAAAATCAAAAGTATTTGGTCACAATCATAGTAGGCCTGACATGTGAATAGGAGATGTTGAACTGGAGATGGACCTTTCAACAGGATAATGATCCTAAGTACACCAGCAATTCCACTAAGGAATGGCTTAAAAAGAAAAAATATGGAATAACCTAGTAAAAGCCTAGATTTTATCCCCACTGAAATGCTGTGAAAAGGGCAGTACAAAAAACTTTGTCCATCTTGCAGCCAAAGGTGGAATTGTAAAAATTTAAGGAAGTCAATGTCTAAAACTGATGGATGAGTCTGCAAAATGCCCACAAGAAATTATTTCTACTGAAGGGCAATACCAGCTTCCGAGGCCAAGTGTGTAGTTACTTTATAGAAATATATTAAATCTGTTATTATTTTTATTTATATTTTTATTATGCTTGAGGATTTATTTTTTAATTATCCTTTTTAGTGATGCAAGGCATAAAATAAATAAATGAATATTTTAGAATATTTTAATTTTATTTTAGAAATTACAATGTGGGAGTACGCTGCACATTCCTACTGCACTGTGTGAATTAATCAGACAGCTTCATGTGACAAGTTCATAGATTCAATTAGAATTTAACACTGGTCCCAAACCACATAATATACACTAAATATTATGTCTAAATGGTAATGACACCATTTGTGTACTGACAGAGTATTTAGCAGTATATCATTTGGGATGCAGCCCAAGCATCCACAACTTAAAGGATATAATTATCTGCTGCTGAGGTGCCAAAAGTTAGATTTAGTTGTGGCATTTAACAATTTTTGAACCCTTAATGTGGTAACATGGAATAAATATGAAAATATACAATAAAAAACCTAACAGAAAATACCAAATAAAATTTTGCCAATAGAAAATTAACTGAAGGTGAAGAATAAGCTTCTTTCAAAACCATTCATACTCACGCTCACACCTAGAGGTGATTTGAATCAGCCTGTTAGCTTATTGTGTATGGCTTTGGACTGTTTGAGGAAACTGGAGTAATCAGAGGAAACCCACGCAAGCACTGGAAGAACATGCAAACACCCTTGGAGAGCATTGGTCTCAAACCCAGGACCTTTTTGCCTTGAGGCATTAGAGTTAACCACTATTCCACCATACTGCCTGCTACAGACTTTGATTGGTGAAAGTATAAATGCGCAGTTCATCATTTATGCTGCGACCACTGAGCTTTCTTGTCATCTGGCATGCTCTTGGGATTTTGGGGAACGATTATATCCTGCCTGCTATGCTTTCCTTATTAGCAATGTTAATGCCTCTGCTGCTAATTTCCCTTGATGTACAAAAGTTTTATAAGAATAAAAAATAGTGCACATTACTATAACTATACCACTTACTGAATACTAAGTAAGGAAGCAAAACCTTTCATCTTAAAAAAGAGTTTTTAACTCTTTTAAGCAGCAACTTAATGTTTACTTCTTCTGATGCTATCAGCAGTTTATTCACCCACTGCTGAATTGCTCTTTCTGTTATTTTACAGCAGCACAGAGCCAATTGAATAAGGTTAAACCTAGTAAAGCATAGCTATTTAGTACTTTTATTGCTAGACAAATGGGGATTTACCTGCTTCTCATATATCTTTAAAGCAGATGGTAATGAGCTAGCTGGTTAGCAGTAGCTAGCTTGCAAAAAGTAAAAGTATGGAAAACAAACCTGTAATCTAATTTGTTTTTTTTTCTGATAAAATCTCTGTTGTTTGAGTTAACTAGCTGGTAGTAGATAGTTTACTACTATTAGTTCTGGGTGAAGCCGAAGGTCAAACATCTCCAACCATGACAGTTACATAATGTCCATGATGGCTAAGCTCAGCAACAGAATGTTTTACAGTCAATCTTTTCCCCTGATTGAATGTCTTGCACAACAGTTTTAACCCTCAGCTTCTTTGGAAGCACTGAAGAGACTTAACCTGCATTCTCAGCTTCTCCTGGTATTTTAAAAAGGTGCATCAGGAAACTCTGTGTAATGGCTTATGTAGCTTGTAAGAGACTAAACAGTGAGGTACAAGGACACAAGATGTTTAATTCAAAAGGCTGGGTTTTTATTACCCCAAAAAATTTATCAAAAATTCACAAAAACCAAAACACATAAACTTCATTTGGTTTGATAGCTGCAAAACTAGATTGTGTGATCAGGGAATAGAGACCTTTGCAATAATCTTGATATAGATGCTATATCAGTGATACAGATTCTATATCAGTGATACAGATTCTATATCAGTGATACAGATGCTATATCAGTGATACAGATGCTATATCAGTTTTTTCCTTCTACAAATGAAGTGTTCTTTTATTCATATATGGTCACTCATGTCCTGCTTGTTAATTATCTCCCATTTGTGCACCCAAATACCTCAAAACATGTTCAATTCTAGTTATTTACGAGAAAAAGGAAAGAAAAACAAACAAACAAAAGATAACTAAAATAAATAACAATACAGAACATTTGGACATATACTAGGAAACAGTTTACTCCCCATGCTTCATCCCTGTTATCTTAGCCCTGGGGATTTCCCGTAACTCCTCCAAGACAGCACTCGGTTTAGATATGTGTGCTTTTAGCACAATATACAGGAATATTAATATATTAATATATATTAATATATATATTAATTATAATAAGAAATTTTATTTTAACTAAACAATTAGTATAAGGTTATCCTCACACTTTTATCATCTTTTCTGATCACGGAGGATTATGAAAGCAAACATTACACTCAGTTTTGAAACACAAGCGCACTCTTGCGCAAGTGTTTTGATCACAACACACTCCTTCAACTATTGTTTCTTTGCATGTTACTATGCATTTAAAATTCAGTTTGCATTATTATTATTATTTTTCTTTTATACCTGAAATTACTATGGTTGCCAAATCCATCTCTTTTACACATGAACTCCGTAGCAACTTCAACTCTTACTTAATAGAATCTACACATTGTAAGAGTGATCCTACAGTAATTTTTCTCATAATTCATCATTTATTAAATCCTCTTAAAAAATCTTCTCTGACCTTCTCGGATCAGAGAGGTACATAACTTGCTCAACCCATTTTTAAAAATATATGTTTCCTGATCATTTCAGATCAGAGAGACACGACATAATAACAACCCCCATAAAGTCTTGTGCCCCCGTTAAAGACAAATACATGCAATACATTGTGTCAAAGTGCATTTATTTGCACTTTGACACAACTTGCAAGTTTTATAATTTTTATTCACCTTAACTTATATCTTTTTCTAAATCCTGACTTTGAATAAGAAAGCTGCTAGCTTCTCTGTTTGTCTTATTTATTCCTCTGTAATCTCTTTATCTCTTTACTGGCCACAATTTTATTCAACATTTTCTTTTTTATCTCTATTACCGGTGGAATGCAGTAACCTAAAACCACGCCTATCCTTGATTCACTGGTACGCCCCCTATACGTCAGGGGTGGACTTACACTCATTCGTTTCTTATGAAACCCCTCAGGACAGAACAAATTATGTGCTCTCAATACTCATCAGCGGCCTTCGCTGCTGTGGTTCGACTCTGACACTTCTATTGCTTTTCCAAAAGTCAGAATAAACCTACTGGTGACCTCAGCCCCCTTTAAGGGTTACATTACTGTGGTCCCAGAAGCCTATGAACTGAGCCAGCATATAGAGTATAATCTCATAGAACTGCGGGCCTGCCACTTTTTTCTTTGTTTTTCTAAGTGACTGCTCTCTTCTCACCCACCTGTGCTCCAAGGACAGATAAACCTTTTACTGATACTGCTTAAACACCACACACTCACTCCCAGGAGATTTTCAGAGTTGCATGCATGCTAAAAAAAATTCACTCAGAGAGAGAGTGACTGAGAGAGAGATTCACTTTCACACCAACACATTAAGCAGAAAAGATAGGCTAAATAAACACCACAGTAATTTTCTTTCCGGTATTTTTTCCTTCTTCTTGTTTTTTTCCTGTCAGGTAAATTCCTGGATTTTAAACATTCAATAAATAAAGTAGTTTGTCTGTTCAGTGGAGCTTACTCACCTCTCCCACCCGGACACTCACAAGTCATCAAAGTCAAGCCCAATGTATTGGTAAGCAAGACCACTCACTTGTGGCCACTTTTAGGCTGGATTTCATGATCCGAAGTTCCCAGGAAGGAGAATCGAGCTGTCCTTATCTGTCCCCGTACAGGCCACCAAATATGTCATGGCGAAAAGTGTCCAGTTCACGATGCAAGAGATTCAAATCCATTGTCAGGTGTTTATTTAGCCTTTGGGAAAAGAAAGCATACAATCAGTCACACAGAAGAAATTGTTCCAAGAGAAAAATCTTGGACCAACTCTGCCAGCTTGCATTGGCTTATATACAGTGCCCATTCCACTATGATTGATCTATCATCTTCTAGCTCTAGACTCTGATTGGTCCCTCGTGACCTCATATCTCAACATGTCTCAACAAGTCTCGACATGTCTCAACATGTCCCGAGCTGACCTTGACCCATAGGCTCGATGTCCCCCATCACTTAGGACGGCCATTTTGTTTCTTTTCGAGGTACGACATTTTGTTCCAATGTTCCGTGTTCAAGGCCAGCCGAGCAATACTCCTACAGAGTGGAATGACCCAAAAATAAAATAATAAAATAATCTTACACTTACTTCAATGAATAAACTCCTCATTCAATAGTCACATAAATCATCCAATAATTAAATAGTGCAGTAAATCATACAATTGCTCTTCTATAGGTATAATCATTA
>JBCNYH010000002.1:17482627-17499134 GCA_039654325.1 Tandanus tandanus | reverse complement strand
GTTGGACATGCCCGAAACACCACACCAGGGAGGCGTTCGGGAGGCATTCTAATCAGATGCCCGAGCCACCTCAGCTGTCAATAAATGTTATAAATCAATAAATTCATTTTCATGGCTGCAAAGAAAAATGTTATTTGGCTTTTATGTGTTATATCTGGCAAAGGTAAATTAATGTCAGGTCTGGTGGGAGTTCCAAAAACTGTCTGCCACACTCTCCTCTGAGTTTAGCCATGCACTAATCACACTCTTCCTCCAGGCGTTCTGACGACGTTGTGCTGCTGGGCCCAGGAGGTGTTCGGAGGAGAGAATGAGGTCAATGTGTTACGCAAATTCCTCCTCACTTTAAACAAATTTAACGCCCAAGTCATTTTTCTGTTTCACTTTTTTTCACTGATGAATCGCACTCAACTGTACCTCATTCAGTAATCACCACTTCAGCTTTAAATACTTCTCAATTTTTGCCGTTTAGCTTTTTTTTTTCTTTTCCTCTTTCCCCGCTTCTGTCTGATCACATTTTCTGCAAAAAAGTGGAGCTCTGAAAATGTTTGCATTTATTTTCAGTAAGAAACAGCCCATAATATAACTTGCTGTCTTTTTCAAAATGGTATTTGAAAACTTATTTAAGTTTATAACTTAACTTAAACTTCAATAAGGAAATCCATTGATTAAACAAAAAACAATGGCAGACAGTGGCAGCACGTGCACATTGGGTTGCCTGTGTGGGCATGTGAACACAGACGTGACAACAAAATTGAGCGCATGGCTTTACGACATTTGCATATAGAGCTCCGCTATGATCTAATGTCCCAGACAACAAAACTCATTATACAAGCTGTGGCCAGGAAGATGTCTTGGAATTACAAACACAAAATATGAAGTTGATTAGCATGAATATGGGCATAAACATACATGTAAGTTTTGTAGCTTCCCCTATATATTGAATATAAAACACTAATTTGAATGCAACATTTGTAAGATCTTATCTTACATTTGCAAGCTATGTCTTATCCAGAGACTACAGGAAAAATTATTTAAAGCACATTTACTCAGCCTGCTCATAGTTCTATGAATTTTTGCTTCTTATAGGTGATTTTGCATATTGCATTAGAGTAATAGGTAATTCATAATTAAAGGATTTTTAATAATTGTTTATCCCAACATTTCCATAAATGTGATTTGTAAACTGAACTTGCACTGACATGGGTCTAGCAGCTCATGGTCACCAAGCATCATACTATAAACACTTGGTTTCTTTGGACTATACTTGCTGTATGTAAGTATGGCATATATACAGTATGTATCTATGGCATTATTGTTCATTATTAACCACTTTCTTAGTTAATAAATGGCTTCCTATGTAAATAAACAAGTGTGTTTATTTTAAACTCGTTATTTGTTTTAATGAATAATTTTTAGCAAGCTTACTGGTTCAGTTCACAAAATGATGAAGTTATTTATCAAGCATTGTAATGTCCAACAGTTATAACACTGGCGAGGGATTTGCAATTATGACTGGATTTGTGAGTAATGTGTTTTGTTGAGTGAAACAAGACAATAGTCTTTTAATAGATACAGTACATTACATTTAGAAGGCCATTACTGTGATTTATAATATGTTTTTAATAGTGTTCAGGTGGTTTGCTGTGCAGCAGAGCTCATCTGCTAGACTACCGTGAAAAAGCAGTGAAGCTATCGATTGTAAGCGATGAGAAATCAAACATAACATGTGTCCATTTAAAGAACAAATAAAACATTAAAAGATGCTCACAAAATAATAATAATTTTAGCCAGGGGCATTGGTGGCCCAGTGGTAAGGTGCTGGCTTACTGATCTGAAGGTCAGTTCAAGACCCACTATCACCGAGTTGTCACTGCTGTCCCCCAATTGCACCCCCAACTAACTGGGTTATCAAAGGCTAGCCATGTCTCTCACTGTTTGTGTAAAAGAACCATTGCTGTCATTCATAAATAGTAGGCCATTGGGTTGCCGTCAGCGTGTTTCTGCTCTGTGATGGCCAGGCAAGCTGTCCAGGGTGTACTCTGCCCTCGCCAAGAGTCGGCTGAGATGGGTGCCAGCCTCCCCGCAACCCTAATTAGGATTAAGTGGTTCAGAAAATGAATGAATGAATGAATTTAAGCCCGGGCCACATGCTCAATACCAGATGATAGGCTCCTGCTACTAGGATTTTGTCTTATGATAGAAAGGCAATTATATTGTAGAATTGAATAGGTGCAATAGTATTATAGTGTTAAGAAAAAGTCAATCAATAATAACTATACAACTTCAAATACATCTTATAAAAACTGTTATTTGCAATGGAGCCATTCAGGGGAAAGTGCTACTTTCTTCATTTCAGAATTCTGTTTAGATTTCAAGGCTTCAGCTTACCCAGAAATAAAGACCTGACTCTTTAAAAGGACATACCTAGCTTCAGCAGAGGAAGGGCATTCTGTTGTACATGTATAACACAATTCCATTATTAAATATTTCACAGGATTCTTTTAATTTATTAATATGTATGTAAATATGTAAAATAAATGAATAAATAAAATTAAAAAAGCACATTTTACAACAGGTTTCTTCCAGAATACTGAATATACTATTTGTATATATTATGTATAAGATAGATATATTCTTAACTTTGTAGTTGTATACATACCCAACAACATATCCAAAAGTATGTGGACACCTAACAATCTAACCCACATTTGGTTCTCCCTAAAAATTGGAAGGACACAATTTAGCATTCAGAGGAATTAAAAGGCCCAAACATGTTCACCAAAAGCGAATTCCATGGTTTGCCAAGGTTGGACTGAAAGAACTCCAGTGGCCATGTTAAGTGAAAGCCTAGTAAGTCATTCAAGTAGTGTTTCGAGAAAATTATTCGAGAAGACCAAATTTATCACTCAATAAGCATACACTCTACAAACAAATCTCATATTTCTTATCAAGTTTCCTGATAAATAGTGTATCTTCTTTAGCTGTGACATTTTTGGCCAGTTAACCATTCAGATCAGGTTACAGCTGGACGAAGCAGAATTTTTTCCAAACAAAACTGCAGTAGATGCCATGAAAACATTTACATGAACCTAGTAAGTAAGAAAAAAAAGATATTTATTTACTAAATACAATTTTTCCTCAATATGATTTTCACCTCGGGACACTCAATGCTTATTTTCAGAATTCTCAAGGTCACTCATTTTAGCATTGACTCATTTATAGGCCTACTGTCTGGTTTTGACCTCATGTCTGAACAGTGTAGAACAAACATGGTCAGAATGATAAATTTGACTGGCGTACAGACCTGCTAGGTTTTTGCTCACCAACCTTCAATGGACTGCTGAATTGTGTGACTTACTAGGTTTTACCAGGTCAAAATCTCTGAATATTTATTTTTTAATGTACATAACATGCATACATTTACATTTACAAATCGAGCCCAATTTCAGACTCGCTAGGATTTTGTTTAACACTCAAGACTTCAGCACTGTTTGATTCAGTCAGACGAGGGTGCTCTATCTGGAGTAAACTTGGCCTAGCATTCACCTGATTAGTAAAAATAGGTAAACAATTTCTTTCATTCATTTTCTGTACCGCTTAATCCTAATTAGGGTCGCGGGGAGTCTGGCGCCCATCTCAGCCGTCTTTGGATGAGGGCATGGTACATCCTGGACAGCTCGCCAGGGTTAAACAATTTCTCAGATTAAAAAACTATATTTTGATTAACTGTATTATGTGTAATTTTACGTCATCATCTTTGAAAATGTGAGGATGCACTAAAACGGAAATATCCTTGCCGTACATTTATCATACCATGAATTTTTCATGCCATACTACACCACTCTAAGGTAAATCATCTGCAGCTCAGCTATAATGTCCTACTCGTTCCCTCAGCTTCAGCACATCAAACATATATCACCATCTTTTAAATGGATCAACCATTACTAAAATCACAGTGCCACTATGAGAGCATGATGTTCTTTACTGCTAAATAAGTAAACTCTGGAGGCCAGGACACCTGAGTGCTTCTTCCTTTGCAGTTTATCAAGAAAAAGTCGTCCTGTTCCTGCTTTTTAGATGATACATTGCGCTTGAATCAGCAGGTGCAAAAAGATTGAGGAAATCTTAAAAAATAATACATAATGATTACAAAGTGGAGCTTTTTGCACTTTCGATTTGTCAGTGAGTGCTGTGGTCCGATCAGAGCTGCAGTGACATTGACTAGATCAACTTTATGACATTAAAGTCTTCTTCAAAAATCTCACAATGACCAAAGGTACCATCTTTCAGGACAACATAATTTATGCTATAAAATCACAGGGATTAAAGAAAAGGGAATTAATCTTCCCTGATCTGGAATAACCTAGTATATATCGCCCTAAATTTGCACTTACAAGGATCTTCCCCATCATTTTATCGAGTTAAAATATAAAAGGATCCCATACTTTGGTGTGTTTTGATCTGGAGTAACCTAGCAAGTCTTCTTTATTAGTCTAAACTTACTAGGTTTTTCCAGATCATGAGAGAGATTAAAATTATACAGCTTCCACCTGAAGGTGGATTTAATCATCAGCACTTAATCTGCAACATATGATTCAAATTTAATTTAGCCTGAAGAAATGATAAATATAAGTGTGTATTCACATTTTCCATGCAACTGATCTGTATTTTGTTTATTTAAATTATGAAAATAACTAGAAAATGTTGATTTTATGTGCCATTTGTTGGAGTATTTCACCTTTATCAGTATCAGAAAGGGTAAAATGTTTGTTCCAATATGCTGAACAGTTTTCATGAAATGTACTTATTTTTTTCACATAACTATATAATAAATAAATAATAAACATAATGAGGGTAGCCAACTACATGGGTACATTTTTAATTCGAGTTATAATAAGATTAGATTATCAGTCTTATAAAACTCATGAAATAAGCCTAATTTCTCCTCTTTTCAATGCAGAATAGAAGTATCTTTATTTTCATTTTAAACATTCATTCTTCTCATGCAATTGTATTTGTGGACATTTTACACAACAGGACATAATACAGAATAAACAGAATGAACATTCAAAAACTATTTCTTATGTCTTGCTAATATCTATTACAATTCTCAAATTCATCTCCCAGCCATTCTGAAATGCAAATAAACAAACAATGAATTTTTTTTTTTTTGAAAGTCTGTTCAAAAGGTAGAAAGTCTTTTTTTTTTTTTTATAATTGTTGAATGGAACTTTAGTTCTTTACATCACTTAGGAATGAGACAGAATATGCTTGGTATGGTCTGAGCACTGCTTTACGCTCTGCCACTGCTGCTTTGTTTTTTCAACGTGATCTTCACCTTACCACTTTACCCATCTCAATTCTGTGATGAAGCCTAAACCCAGGCAGGAAAAGGTTTATTTGTATGAGATTGCTATTCAACTTTGGGGATCTTGCAGAAAAAGGGAAGGTTTAATACTGGCCTATAATTTATCAGGTGGTAAGATCGAGATCATGTCATAGGGTCTGTCTAAAATAGTAAGTACATTTGTTTTCACAGACCTGTCAGCGTTTTTTTTTTTTTGTTTGTTTGTTTGTTTTTTTCAAAGGAAGACACTTTACACAGTAACTGCGCATTTTAGCTTAGACGAATAGAAAGCTAGTACACAATTATTAAGCAAGAAAACCGTTATCTGGGAGGAAACCTATGTGAATTTAAATTGTCCATATTTACAGCAAGTGGCTCTGCTATTTTTTGGGAAAAACAAGAACTCTTTTTGCACCTTTTTGAATTATAACTTATAGCATTATAAGTTATAATTCAAAAAGGTGCAAAAAGAGTTCTTGTTTTTCCCAATAAAAATAGCAGATGTTATTATTATGTATAATTTATATTAAATTAATTGTAGTACACATATGCATAAATATCCATCAATCCAAAATAAAATAAATATTACCAATCCAAGATGTGGTTCTCCAAACTGTTGCCATAAATTTAGAAACACACAATTATCTCGAAAGTCTTTGTATGCTGTAGCATTAAGATATCCCTTCATTGTTACTAACCTATTCCACCATGTCCACCTTGTGCATAAAATGAGCTCTATGAAAATATGGCGTGCCAAGGATGGTGTGAAAAAAAATTCAAGCTGCCTGCTCAAAGCTGCGATGTCAAACCTACTGAACACATTTGGGGTGAATTGACGAACTGGATTTGTGCCAGGCATCGTTGCCCAACATCAGTGCCTGGCCTCATTAATGCTCTTGTGGCTGAATAAGTAAAACCCCACACCCACTTTCCAAAATTAATGGAAAGCCTTTCCAGCAGAGTGGAGGCTGTTCTAGCAGGAAAGTATGGCTTAATCTGAAATGGGATATTCAACAAGCACTTGCACCAATCAGCCAAAACTTTATGACCACTGACAGGTGAAATGAATAACATTGATTAGTATATACTACACTGGAATGGTGCAATCTAATTGGTTCGCTATCTCAGGAGCATAAATCTTATAAATAATGCTTCACTGGAAATGATACACACTTGAGGTTTGTCATCAATGAGGATGAAATTACATCCCAGAAAATACAAAGCAAGCTACACAATTCGCATTTTTAATGTTAAGCACTTTATTAAAACTGTACATCAGTTTCAAAAGATAGCAGTATCAACAAACTGCTAATCAAATTCAAATCAATTTCAATTTTTATTTGTCACATACAAAATCATACACAATACAACATGCTTATTACGACTGTCCTATATTTGAAGAATGAAAACTATCATAGAAGAAATTAAAGACATGATAAATTATGAAAAAACACCAATAGTTAAAAGTCAAATACAAATGTAGTGACAATAAATAATACAGTATGTAAAGTGTCAGTGCAGTATGCACACCAGATGTCCAGTGAGTGTGGTTATTGCGTGTGCAGAGTAGTGCAAGGTACTGAGCTGAGGTAGAATGTAATGTTGATGTGTAGGGTAGGTCTAGAAAGTCCAGATACTAGGAGTTCTGGTTGAGGGTCCGAATGGCCTGAGGGAAGAAACTCCTCCTTCGCTCTGTGTTTGCCTTCAAGGACCGGAAACGTTGCTACTAGTGATAAGAACATTTTTGTCCAAACAACTTTAGGGGTGTATCTAGGATTTGGGGAAGGGGAGAGGTTCACCAGGTGATGAGTAGCTTTACCTAGCTGATTTCAATTTTTAATATATTACTGTCATCGAAAGTATAGTATTGTAATTGCATGAACTAATAAATTAATGCATCAATGGTTTTCAGACCTGTAGCCAGGATTGGTTAGAAGGAATTCCACTAGAGGGGTCTGGGGGCATGCCCCCAAGAAATTTTTTCAGAATTTCAGATTTTTTCAGACTTTTCATGACCTAGGCCATTTTCCATGACTTTTCTTGGCCTGGAAAACTTTTTAATTTTTATTTTCTGACTTTTCATGGCTTTTCAGAACCGGGGGTTATTTTGAGTACGGAAATTATTCAAAAGAAATAGCATTTCTTTTGGTATTCTTTTGGATTCCAAGGTAAACTTGATGAAATGATTTAAATGATTTAGTACAGTGTGATAAAAAACAAATTACAGTTTTAGCTTTGGGGCCCGAGGCTAAACTGACTGGAGCCAGTGGTTCATAAAATCCTCTGAGTTGTGAAGCCGTAGAAATCTTGTATGAAGTGAGCTGTGGTGAGTTGGTTGAGGTCAAATCTTAAGATCCTTCCAAACTATTAATCACCTTATTCATGGAGAGGAGGTGAAAACTGGAAAGGAGGCACTGTGAAAACCAGTGGAAAATTCACTATGGACCATTTTAAACCGAGTAAAATCCCTGTGACTGGTGAAGAGAATTTTGATTGTGACAGGGAAAAACTTGGAGCTGTTCTGGCAACAAAAAATATTAACTACATAGGGCTGGATGGAGCAGATGATTCCTCAAATGAGTCTTCTCAGTAGCAGGTGATTCCTCAGATGATTCATTTCATCATTCCCTGGAGAGCAGTGTAAAGGTTGCTTCAGTGCTCTTCAGTTCTGAAATCATATTCAGGTTTTGAATCAACCATTTAGTTAACTTGTATGTTTAAGTCATGTTAAAGTTATTTGTTAGCTCGTAAGTTATCTGTTAGCTCTAGCTAGTAAGTTACTGTCCTCAGCTCTCAGCCTCGTGCAGTTTAAACTGATAAAACGTGCATACACACGGACCTGCTCTGTAATGCTTAAAAATGTAAAATAAAAAAAAGATTATAACAATCATAAATTAAATATAACTGTCTTTTTATTTATTTTATTATTTTTTTGGCTAAAGTGCCTGTGTAGAATATTCTAAAACAATTAGGCTTGGGGGATCTCGCAAAAATGAATAATCCCCTTAGCAACATCCCCCTTGCCTTCAGTGCATAATTGTTAATTATCTCATTACAGTGACTCCTGCCAAGGAGTGGGATATTTTAAGCAGAAAGTGAACAGTCAGTTCTCGAAGTTGATGTGTTGGAAGCAGGAAAAATGAGACTTTGACAAGGGCCACACTTTGATGGCTAAACTGCTGGGTCTGTTCAACTCCTAAACAGCAGGGTGGTAAGTACCTACCGGAGGTGGTCAAAGAAAGGACAACTAGTGAACTGGCAAGAGTGTCATTGGTGCCTAATGCTCATGGATTCTTGTGGCAAGAAAAGGCTACTTATTCCATTTGAAAAACTGCCAAGAACCTGAAGATCTCATACAACGTATATACTGCTCCCTTCACAGATCAGTGCAAACTGGCTCTAACCAGGGTAAAAAAAAAAGTAGTCTGAGGCCTTTGTGCACAACTGAGCAAGAAGACAAGTACATCAGGCTTGAGAAACAGATGCCTGAAAGGTCCTCAATTAGCAGCTTCATTAAATACCCGCAAAACACCAGTTTCAATTTCAACGGTGAAGAGGTGATTCCTTAAAGCCATATCTGAGACTGGCCAGTAAAAAAAAATTAAGATGACAAACAGAACACAGTTATTGGAGATAAGATAATTGTCGGGGTGCTCTAGATAGATGAATGTAAGTTTAAGAACATTTGTAAGGTGCAAAATAAAGGAAAAGATACTGAAGGAGTGTTTGACACCATCTGTCAATCATGGTGGGTGAAATATGATGGTCTGGCATAGCTTTGATGGTGGGAGAGTTGTACAGGGTAAAAAGGATCTTGCACAAGAAAGGCTATCACTTCAATTTGCAATGCCATGCCGTACCCTGTGGATGACGCTTGATTGGAGACACTTTCCTCCTACAACAGAAGCCAGATCAAAACCAAAGTTAACAAAACCAGTCAGCTGGTATTTAGACTGGCCAGGGCAGTCACTGAATCTCAACTTGATTTAGCTGCTGTGGGAGCAGCTTGATCGTATGGTACAGAAGAAGTGCCCATCAAGCCAGTCCAACTTGTGGGAAGTGCTCTAGCAAACATGGGGTGAAATTTCTTTATTTTACCCAGCAAATTGACAGCTAAAATGAAATGTCTTAAAGGAGGAGACAGCACTTGTTAAAGTTAATCTCATTTGAATATCCAGATTAATTTCTTTCCTTGTACAAAATCCGAGGCTGATAGCTTCTGTTTTAATGATTTTATCATTTTTTATCTGTTTTAATGATTTTATGGGCATTGACCATTACCTGTGCAGTGAGAAACTATATATACCAGGATTAATATATTTAATCACAAACTCCTGAAATACTGCAAGAAATGATGTTTGAATCCCTACTCGTCCATGCTAACTTGGGCCTTGATGATGTCATCTGAGATTCAGTTTTTAAATATCCACCCATAAAGTCTTTAAAATCAGTTTAAGATTTTTCATACAGACAGATTTTAGGATAGACATTTTAGATTAACTTTCAACAAGTGCTGTCTTCTTCTATAACTATCACTACATTCACACTGCAAGCCAAATGGCCTGAATCCGATTTTTTTCCAGATCTGATTTTTTTCGAGTGGCTGTTCACATTATTTTAGAGATGTGACCTATAACAGACTGCGGTGTAAACAGCTTAAGGCCCCAATGTGGCCCACACGCGCAATTGAAACACATTAATCTGACGTAGCACGGTGTTTACAGAAGTGAAAATACACTTGAGAAGTCGATGGCAAACGTGGAGTTGAGAGATGTCAGTGTTGACATTTTTATTTTAAAGTTATTATGCAGTGGAGGTAGAAAAATGCGACAGCAGATGACAAGGAGAAGAATGAAGAGAAAGAGAACCAAAACTCTGGCTGTGGCTTTTTTTTGGAGCAATAGCTGCTACCTCTGTAGAGTAATCTATATGTATGTATTGTTTTTGTCTTTGGGGGCTCCCGCCTTCGCATAATTATGGCAAATGTCGACCAAGAGTGACGTCAAGGTCGCATTGAATTCTGAAACAGGTCGCATTACTATTCAGACTGAGGTCGCATTTCAAAAAATCTGCTCTGTATCACTTTAGTACCACATATGAAAGTGACCCAGATGCAATTTGAAAAGATCGTATTTGATGCATTTTTTGGTGTTCACACTGAGAAAAAATCTGATTCAGGCTACGTGGGCTTGAAGTGTGAATGAAGCCTATATTTTATAATCATTTTGCAACTTATTTGATGGATTTAAGTAAGTGTTTTCATGGAAAATGTGAAATTTTTTGGGTGACCTTAAACTTTTGAATGGTGGTGTATGTTTTTTAGTTTATGCATCAATATATGAATTCTCACAATAACATTTAAGCTAAAAATAGTCAAAAACAGCCCAATTCTTGTTTCAAACTCGATTCAAGCTTACTTCTACATTTGCACCGCTTCATATTGCACAACAATGTACAATGCAGCAAATGCCCTATTTTTCTGGGTTATGAAAATAGCATTTCATCAATAGAATATACATCATCCATCTAGCAATGCTCTTTTATTTCTGTAGGCTGTAAATTCAATGCTGCCAGCAGAAGTAATGGTCAGTTTGCTCATTGAAGATGGATTTGATGAGGGCAAACAGGATGTAGGACATGCTTAAATTTAAACTCAGACAGAAAAGCAAACTCCCAGTGCAGGCAAGAATATGCCAAACGTCAATTCAGCTTTTGACAGGCCTGGCTTATGGATTGAAATTTCAGACAGAGAAGTCCCTTGTTGTTCAATGCATGCAGTATTCACATCTTCGAGTGCAAAGAGAAGAAAAATCCACTGTTCTTAGTGTTTCATCCCCTGTATTTTATCTGGATTACTGTTTGTACATGGGTGATGGTGTCCTGGTTCTTAAAGGAATATTTTGGTCATAAAAAAAATAATGTACACAGTCTTCTCCTAGCCCTAAATATAATGCAGTCAATGTTTGATTTCTAAAGTTTGCTTCTTTTGCACTGGTGGTTCAAGGCAAATATTTTTAACAAGTAGGGAAATCTATAAGCCCTGGTCCAACTTTGTACAAACTGCATGTTTAAATCATCATACACCCATTTCAACGCATAATGTGGGTCTTTAAGGCGTCTTATATAGAAACCTCTAATATCTAATGACTACTTTGTCTACCGATTCTATGCTTATGAGTTTATAATTTGTACATGAAATCTCCTTGTTTCCAATGTTCTTCATTTGCTTAAACTTTGATAGAGTTCATTTAAAGCTAATGGCTGCAAAATCTTAGATTCAGGGGAGTGGTACTACAAAACCATAATTGAGACAGACTGCGGTAGCTCGCTAACTTTAAAACTAACATTTCAGTGGTTTTCCACAAAATTAGCAGGTGAATAAATGGCTTTACCTCTTAAGTATTAAAAATACTAAAACTTTTGGCTAAAACTTTTTAGTATTTAATCTCCTGTTTGATGTTTTCAGTCTTGCACACTTTCGCACTCTCTGACTGGCTGCTTGTTCTCTCCTGTCACTGTGGAGTTTTATTCCATTCATGCCTAAAGGTAACCCTTCTACTTCTTAGTCTGACCTGAATACATTTTAACCAAGCAAAGTTGGCTGATTTATTGCAAATAATGTACTATTCAAAACTTTTAGTAGACCTGCATTTTTCCAGTTAAAGCATAGAAAAAATACAGTTGGATGAGAAAAAGAAGTTATTATATAGTTATTATAGTTATTATTATATAGTTATTAAGTTATTATATTAAAATTATTCTCACTCACTCACTCATTTGCCAAACCGCTTAATCCTACTAAGGTTGCGGGAAAGCTGGAGCTGGCATTGGGCAAAGGCACGGTACACCCTGAGCATATGTCAGACCATTGCAGAGCCAACACTCACACAACCATTCACACTTTCACCTAGGAGCAATTTGCCTATTAGCCTAATGTGCATGTTTTTGGACTGTGGAAGGAAATTGGAGTACCTGGAGGAAACCCACACAAGCAAGGGGAGAACATGCAAACTCCACACAGAGAAGCCCGAGCCCAGGACTTGAACCCAGGACCTTCTTGCTGTGAGGTGAACATGCTAACCACTACACCACCATACTGCCCTGGAATTGTTCTTTTTAACACAATTTAATCTAAAAATAATAATAATAATAATACAAAAATAAGAATTAAAGTATCCTGCAGATATTACAGCTGAACACCCTCATGGCATTCGTTCGATGATGAAAATCAAGTATTGTTTTAAAAGTTCTTCCCAACACTTGCAGAAGTTCCCACAAATGTGTTGAACTTGTTGGCTGCTTTGCCTTCACCTTTTCTCTGGAGACTGCACTGGCCATTTCATGATTTGAAACCTACCATCTTGAAGGTAGTTCTGACATACTGCTCATCTTTTTTGTTTGTTTGTTTTTTTTCAGGTAATTCCCTGTACCTGCCCTGCTCAAGGTTTATTAAAACTGAAAAAGAGGGCCTTCTAAAACTTTTGACTGGTAGTGTATAATGTATATAATATAAACATATAGAACCTTCTACAGTAAGCTACTCAATGATCCTATACTTAACATCTACAGTTATGTTTTGCAACACTATAGCATGAATTAATGTATTAATTCTAACTGGTACATCTGAAGGTGTGTTATTCAGAATTCATTCAAAATGCACTGAGTTGTCATTTATGATGGATAGCAGGACAAATGTGACTTTCTACAAATGGAAAAAAAGCACTGCAATTCTGACAGATGTCACAGAAATCACCAGGGCAACGGTTCCCCTCTTTCTTCCATTGTGTGGTAGATTTGCTGGAGTCACTATGCACACATTACTGATGAGTCAAATAAATGAGTCTTGTGAAATTATTAATGCTGACAAATCTATTGATTGTTGAGAAGAATAGGAGTGTGAAAGTGGATCAGAGCATGAAACAACCGCTGCACGAACATGTCTGACTTCCCAATATAATGTATGATAGAAAAAATGTGCAGGAACAGAGCCAACGGCTTGTGTCATTTCAAAGGACAGAGGACACACAGGGGAGTAGTAACATTCCTGGATCAGACATTTTTCTCAGAGGCTCGGCAATTAAGTTGAAATTCTTTTGTGGTATTACATGCTAAAAAGATTTTGAATTTTATGTCTTAAATATTAACATTCATATACCTGAGGCATGATCACTAATCAAATTAAACTGCATCTCAAATTAACTGTAAATTGTAGCATACATACTCCACTCACATGCTTGTTATAAAGGCTAAGAATTTAGTTTTTTAAATGCGGTGCATTTTAGGCTATAGCATATGAAAATGTGACTGAGCAATAATCCATAACAACAACCTGTAAGACAAACAGTTTACATCTGTTTGACATCTATCTTACAACATTAATGAATGAACATAATTTATCAATTAACCCCTTGCCACCATGAAAGATCAGCTAGCTACTTGCTTGAAGGCTAAATCTTCTGGTAAACCAGCACCAACACAGGTGTACAATAGCACATTTCTATATACATTTAAATTTTATATAATGTATGCTACTAATGACACATAGTGTCATTAGTAGCATACATTATATAAAAATATATGAAAAATATATTCTATTTATATGTTTATATTCCATAAATATTAACATCAACAAATAAAGAATTTGAGTTCAAAAACAAATAAGTGCCATTGTTTTAATTATGAGAAAATTATTTTTAGCAGCTTTACAAAAACAAACTTTTTCCATTATTTAAAAAAAAACGTTTTCCAGTAGCTTTCAAAACCATTTTTTCAGTAGCTTTAAAATAAAGGGTCGACCACGGGGTCTCTTCCTGGTTGGACATGCCTGAAACACCACACCAGGGAGCCGTTCAGGAGACATTCTAATTAAATGTCCGAGCCACCTCAACTGGCCCTCTCAATGCGGAGGAGCAGCAGTTCTACTCCGAGTTCTACCTGGATGGCTGAGCTTCTCACCCCATCTCTAAGGGAGAGCCCTGCCACCCTGCAAAGGGAGCTAATTTCAGCCGCCTGTATCAGCGATCTTGTTCTTTCGGTCACTACCCAAAGCTTGTAACCATAAGTGAGGGTAGGAACGTAAATTGACTGGTAAATTCAGAGCTTTGCCTTCTGGTTCAGCTACCTGTTTACCGTGACGGACCGGTACAAGCTCCGCTTTACAGCAGAGGCTGCACCAATCCACCTGTCGATCTCCTGCTCCATCCTTCCCTCACTCGTGAACAAGACCCCACATTGTCAACAAGACATGTTGACAATGTGGACCAAGTTCTGGCCCCGGTGGTACAAAGACCTAATGGCCCATAGCCAAGGGTCCGGTACACCATATTTCTGGAGCACACCCCACAAGATAGCCCGAGGGACACGGTCGAAAGTCTTCTCTAAATCAACAAAGCACATGTGGACAGATTGGTCAAACTCCCATGCCCCCTCCAGGAATATAAACCTGTTGTTTGTAACAGAGGTATAAACCTCTGTTAGAACTGCAAGATTTCGATTTTTAAAAAATTAACACCTTCGGTTCAAATGAATTAAAAAATTCAACATGTAGTACCACATTATGAGACAGGCCTGAATCCATGAATAAAATCATATGGTGACCAATTCACAGTGAGAACTGTGAATCACAGGAAAAGACCCATTAATCGCTTTTTGTTAACTGATCCGATGCATTCCTCAGAGCGTTCCATTAAATGTTTCATGCCAGTTGTGTATCAAAAAATAACATCCTATTTACCCATTACCCTCTCGAGTTGTAAATTGCACACAAGTGACTTTTCAGAGATGAGGCTCGGCGCAGACATGGTACCCCATTTCCACACGAGCAGCTATTCATCGTCTACGATTAGATTTTCCAATAGCAACAAACTCAATCCTAAGGCATAATTGGAAGGAAAGTGAAAGGCTTT
Organism: Tandanus tandanus; assembly: GCA_039654325.1. Taxonomy (NCBI): domain Eukaryota; kingdom Metazoa; phylum Chordata; class Actinopteri; order Siluriformes; family Plotosidae; genus Tandanus; species Tandanus tandanus. The sequence continues at coordinate 17,483,882 of JBCNYH010000002.1, read as the reverse complement.
TTGTTGCCTGTGGGACGTGCATGAATCTGGTTTGCTGGTAATGAGAGAGTTACTAAATGAGTCATCTCGCTCTGTGCAAAGGAAATGATTTCAGACGGACCAAAAGTGGATTGCTTGAAATAGTGTCAGTGCCTCCTCACTACAGTCTGGAGTGGGAGCTTTTAACCACATGCATACCAGGGAATACACTACACCCTGACTGAACTCATAATAATACGCTTATTTTCATTTCACAAAATAAAGGATGGCATTGTGGTGTCGCGCATTATGTTACTGCCTCACGGCTTTAGGGTTTCATTCCCTGAACCTGGTGTAAGGTCTATGTGGACTTTATCTTCACCCCATATACACATGAGATTCGTCCAGGCTACCTGGTTTCACTGCACTGTCCAAAAACATGCTACAATGAACTCTCCCATCTTGGACCTGGGTTTAATAGATAGACTTCATAATTACTGCAGTTCTGAGCCAAAATAATTACCGTAGATAAGTAGATACCAACACTGCATCTGGAGAGCTATCTCCCTGAAAACTTTGGCTCCAGCCCTCATCATATCCACCAGACCATCTAATCATTGCTATATGAAGTTTTTGATCAGGTAAAAACCATGTTAGATTTTGGTTGGGGGCTTTATGGTGGGTGCGGTCCTGGTTCTGAGTCCCAGATGTTTTTGTGTGGAGTCTGCATGTTCTCACCGTGCTTGCGTAGGTTTCTTCTGGCATTCCAGTTTCCTCCCACGGTCCAAAGACATGCACATTAGACTAATTGGCTGTTCCAAATCACCCTTAGGTGTAAGTGTGAATGGTTTTGTGTGTGCTGGCTCTGCAGTGGTCTGGCAAACAGGTTCAGAGCATACCCCACCTTTGTCCAGTGTCGGCTGAGATAGGCTCCAGCCTCCCCCCGACCCTAATAGGATTAAGCAATTCGGCAAATAAATAGGTGAATGAGATTTTGGTTGGAGATAAAACCTGTAGGATGGTAGATCTCCAGAAACAGGGCTGGTAGATTCTGCTGTAAATGAATAAGTGATTAAAGCCAAGACAAGAACAAACTTTGACTTGATTTGAATCTGCACGAGAGGCTTGAAGTAATATGAAATGTGAGTACAGGAAAATGTGGACAATTTTTTTTTCCAAAAAGTGTGATGTCAAGCAAGGATATGTATTAATTTATTAATTGTGTGTGTGTGTGTGTGTGTGTGTGTGTGAGAGAGAGAGAGAGAGAGAGAGAGAGTGTGTGTGTGTGTGTGTGTGT
>JBCNYH010000002.1:17410278-17429011 GCA_039654325.1 Tandanus tandanus | reverse complement strand
GTGTTCACATATTTTTTAATTTCTTCACTCGCTAAACCATTCCATATGGTTTGAAGTTCATTCATGCTATGCAAAATTCAAAAAAATACAATTGGCGACACCTTTTAATTTTTGTGTTTTTGTTTATTAGCCATACTTTTACCTCAATATACTTATCGGAATTATTTTTTTGGTTCTCACTGCCTCATTTATTTCACCAAAAAATTATAGAGAAGTAATTGTTTACTTCTTTTAATTAGGAGCCCTTTTTGACAAAAGCAGTGGTGTATAATCTTCACTACACTACTGCATTTATTAATCATGAATTCAGCTGGCTGACCTTCAAGTGTGTGTGTGTGTGTGTGTGTGTGTGTGTGTGTGTGTGTGTGTGTGTGTATGTGTGAGTGTGACAGTGTGCACCACATCATTATTATGCCTTCTTTGGCACCTTGATGTAATGCTTTGCTTAATCTTAATCATTTCATTGTCAAGTATTTTGATTGATATCTCAACTAATATAATGACCACTCATCAGTGCTTCAACAGCAAACTTACTGATCCACTGAGATGAAAATCAAAATTCATCTCCATTTCTTTCTAATAAAGTGTAATGTATGAAGATCAGAACAAATGTGGATTCGGAGAAAAAAAAAGGATAGATGGACACCTGGGGGTTGTTGTGTGTATGGTGGCTCAGTGGTTAGCACCGTGACCACACAGAGAGAGGGTTCAGGGTTCAAATCTTTCCTCCCACGGACCAAAGACATGCACTTTAGGTCAACTGGTTACTCTAAATTGCCTGTGAGTGTGCATGGCTGTTTGTGTCTGTGTTAGCCTTGCAATAGACTGCTGACCTGTTCACCTCTCACACAAAATCTGCTGGGATGGCTGCTAGCTGATAAAGCGGTTCAGATAATGGCTAGATGGAGGGATTCTAGAATCTTGCAGATCATTGTATTAGCATCTAGTAGAGCATATTTGCTGTATACAGTACAGTAGAAATAAAACGATTCATTATAAATGAGTATACATGGCTCTTCTTTCCTAGAACTAGGCTTAAGAAAAGCAAATATAATGCAGTGTGGGTACATGGACTGAATTTATGGTTCATGGAAATGGCACTATTAAAAAGTATACTAAGTCCTTTATAGGTAAAGGTCATAAAAACAAATCTAGAAACAAATCAAAAAAGAAAAAACCATATCTGTCTCAGAATTAAGTGGATCTTACTTTAAGTAGTCCATGAGGAAGCAAAAAAGGAAGATTACCAGAAAAGGATGTGCTGTTGAGCAATACAACTGCCTTGTGAAATCACAATATGTCCGGAGATGTAGGTTGCGGAAGTTTGAGTAGTATTTTGTATTAGTTATGAAAAAAAGACTAAAGGGAAATTAAACCCAAACTTAATAAAAGCTTGCATACATCCCTAATAGGGATTATTTCAAACTTCCGCATCAAGAAAAGAAAAACAAGTATATAAGGTAAATACAGAAGTAATTTGCATATGAATAATGGTGGGTTATACCATTCATTCATGTAAATGAGCTGTTTGTCTGATGTATGTAAATGTAAGTTTGTATTATGTGTAGATGTGCCTGGTTTTATTCCCTCAATTATATCTGATTTGTTAGTTTAATATCTGTATACTGTTATTTTTGCCATTATCTTGCCTTATATGAACTCAGGGATTTCTCACAATTTCATGCACTTGCAAGTAAAAAGGCAGTCTTTTCAAACATGCTATTGCAAACTATCAGATGGATTTTAGCAGCTTGCAACTTTGAAAATGTAAGAAAAAAACACCTGATAATGAAAATGTTAATGTGCAACAGGAGAGTTTGGAAGGCTTTCCTTTCATTACACTTTAAGTTATATCCAGTCTCATAAATGATCGGCATGTGAATGTGGTGATCATTCAACTGGCAGTTGCTTTAAAGGAATGATATAACATAAAGGCTGAATTAAATTAAATGTACTAAAAGCAAGGCAGACAAACATATGGCTCACGAGGCAGAAACAGCCTGATAAAGTCTATCATTGTTGTGACCAAATGAATTTCAAAATTGTGAAATTGTCTTATGGACTGCATTAAAAAAAAATAATAAAAAGAAAAGAAAAGAAAAAGCTGGTCTCTTTTATAACCTCAGCCTCAGCTATTACAGATATGATTCATCACCACAAAATGAGTCAATGCACCAAACTGACTTTTTAACTAAACTGAATTGTCTTAAAGTCTCGTAATTAAATTCATTAAACTTGTTATACATTTTTTGTCATATACATTATATGTCATATACCTTCTTTTCAAATTTTGTCCAATTTCATAAATTTAGGGGGCCATTTTATCCTCCTAAGACCCAAAGCCTAATGTTGTGTGTCTTGTAATTTCCTCTGTTCTTTCCCACCTGATAACCATTGAACTTAATCAAGGTCTTTAAACAGAAAGAAGTTTTACAAAAGAGTAATACCCAATGACCCTCATGTGAGGATCGTATGATGACATACACAATTTAATTGGGAGGAAAATATGATGTCCTCATATGAAGAAAGTGGGGGTTTAAGAGGTTAAAGCTGAGAGTGACCTATATTTATGTATGTGCATAACTGAAAAGTCAGTTTGTTGCATTAAGAGTCATTTTGTGGTGATGGGCCACACATGTGCTTCATTATTAAGCTAAGTATTTGACATGAACTAAACAGCAAAAAGCATGTGGAGACCTGTGCATTATACCCATAAGTGATTACTGAATTTCTCATTTTGAAACCATGTACATTATTGTGGACATAGTACCCGGTTTGATGCAGTAATAACCTTCCCTGTTCTGGGAAGGCTTTCCACTAAATTTTCGAGTGTGGCTGTGTTCATATATTATATATGTGTTCATATGTGTGTGGGGATATGTGTTCATTCAGCCACAAAGATCATTAGTGGGGGCAAGCAGTGATGTTGGGTCAGGAGGTCTAGGCTGTTCCAGTTCCTCCCAAAGGTGTTCAGATAGGGTTGAGGTCAGAGCTTTGTGCAGGCCACTTGAGTTTTTGCATTCCGAGCTTGTCAAACCATATTTTTTATGGCACGTGCATAGTGTGTAGGTTTATTGTTATGCTGGAACATGCCTGGACCTCTTGGTCCCACTGATGGAAAATCTTAACTTTTGGCCATATAGTGAATAATCACAATTAGTTCCATTTCCCAGTTAAGTCTATTACATATACATGTTACATATAACTTCAATTAAGTGAACGGACTGCAAAAATTAGTAGAAAAGAGAAAGGCTAATTTATGACATGGAGGTTATTAAGAACAGCTTGCGAGCTAATTAATGTAATTAGTGTTTTTTATGAGACAGCACTCTTTAAAACACTGAACTGAAAATGAAACAACATATAGTAGATGACCTTCTGCTATATGCTGCAGATAATCCAGCTGATTACGCATTTAATTATACTGCATTTAAACATTACATTAAATAATACAGCCAAGCAGCTATCCTAAAATGAGAAATGAGAAAGAGGGCATTAAGGGAACACACACACACACACACACGCTTGCTCACTATCACAAATCCTATGTTTGGAACATTCTGCAATATGGGTGATCGTGTGTTTATCATTTAAATTACAGCTAGAAAATAACAGCAGCCCAGAGAACCAAACCAAAACAGTAGTTTGGATGACATGCTACACTTCCCAGATAATACGTGGGTCATAAAACCTTAATCACATAATCAGAACTTCTTCCTACGGCACCACATTCATTATATCGTGTCCAAAAATTCAAACGAGTCGGATGGTTACAGGTTTAGCCTGAACATAAGCCTCCCACAGGGGACCCTACCATAAATGACATCTTGTTGCATGATGACATCCTTTTTTCACAAGTCCATTTCAGTTGCAGGTTGTAACACTATGCAAGAGACGCTAGGGTAAAGGCACACATTGGAGCGTTTGACACACTTCCAAGGACCTGTTGTTGTCTTATTGCTCTCTTAAACTGTTTTTTTTTCCGTCTGGCTAAAAATTCCAAAATCAGCTATAGTAAAAATCACGACAAGTAATTACGTGATGTCATAAAAACATAGGATTTTCTTGTTCGCTGATAGAAGTCTATTGGTTCTGCATAGTTGCTTTCAACACAAACCAATGTGCGGAGTTATCCTGATTCTAGGGCTCCGATAGCTCACACGAAGTTGCTTGTGGCTAAAGATTCTGAGGCATTTGCTGTAGCTGATGCTCTTAATAAAATGACTCACAGCATATGTAATGTCAATCTGCTCTGTTTTCCCAAAGAGTTCAGCCTTCCTACTGGTGAGGTGGCAGACATGCTGTCTGAATCCTTTACACATGATTCCTAGCTCTGTTCTTAACATCGATTATGCAACAGTGCCTAAAGTCAACATTTTAAGAAATCAAAATATCGCCCAAGATTTCATGAGTGCATACGGATCTGGAACATTAAAGAATTTGCAGTGGAACTGAAAGCACCAGGTAAAAAGAAGAACGAAATTTACAGAAACATTTTGAGCGTCAGTCTCTTACCTGTACAACTGACAGCGTCTTTAATGTTGAGGGTTTTGTTACAGTGCTGGCAAAAAGCTGCGTGGCCCAAGCTTACAGAGCTGAACAAATGTCCATTTATTGTCTTCTTTTCCTTTTCTTTTTCTTTTTCCCGACTCTTCTCTTTGTCTTTTTCCTGTATTGAGGATACGGAGTTGAAAAGAAATACAGAAAGTAAGTTTCATTGACTTTTAACACACCAATAATAATATCGGACATTTTGCAGCATTTAGTATTTCCTTCAGTTGCAGTGCATTCAAAGGGTTTGGGTTGTGAGAAAAAATTTAATGCTTTCAGAAACATTTATACTGCATGGTCAAACACATAAGTAGAAGTGAACATTTGTCACTTTGGTGAAGTTCCCCTATTGCCTACTTCCTGTTTGCAACAAAATGGACAAAAGAGCACAAGCAGGATGCCTGCAGTACAGATTGTTACATCTGCATATCATTTCTGAAATGGTTAAAATGTTAAATGTAAATTCTACAATTTCAGCAGGAAAGCCCTTGAAATTCATAACGTGTGAACACTGTAGCGATAACTAGCACTATTACTGAAGTAAAACTTCCCACCAAAAACTACTAGCTTCACTAACACTAAACACAAACTTCTTACTCTAAAAAACAGACCTAACAGAATGCTCGGAGGTCAACCTACCTCCTCTTCCTTAAAGCCGAGTATCTTAACACAGCGCCCATGTTCAAAAAGCTTTCTATACCTTAACATAACAATAAGAGGAATAGAGCCTTCAGAGGCTCGTTTCACACTGAGAGGTAAGACACTTTAGCTTCACACACACAAACACACACACACACACACACACACACACACACACACACACACACACCGCATAAAGGAAGTGATGAGCTCAACAGAGGAGGTGCTCTTCCTTTGTTAAGGTCTGATTTAGGATCAGCAGCATTAGCTCATAAACACAAAATACAGTGCGCTACATCTGGTATAAGTAAGGCTGATCAACAGATGCCAAACAGCAATGATCATGACATCAATGGCTTTCAGTAAACATCTAACCCCTGGTAAAGGCGTCACCATAAAAATAAACATAAAAAAAAGAAACCATGGGCAGCTGATTTTCAGCATGCTTTTGATATTTCGGGTAACAAATGACACAGATTACACAGTGCTTCATCTTCCTGCCCAACTTCCTCTATAGAACAGACGGGTGAGATACTTTAGTAATTCTCAAGCTTTCACAAGTGTTTAACCAGAGCTTCACCTTGACGTCAGGACAGCTGACTCACACCACCATTACTTAGAACTGCAAACTACTGTAATGCCATTTAATGTACCGCATACACATTGCTGCATTGGTTGTGGGAGTAAATAAGCAGTAGACAGTAAGCAGTAATTAGTATTACGTCTGTATGTTAGGCATAAAAATCAACGCTGTTATTTGCGCCCGATTTGCACTGTGCCAATACAAAAGCAGTTTAGATTATTGCTTGTCACACTGTATGATCTGATTGTATTAAAATAATGCGTGTGGAAATTATGTTCTCCGTGTCAAATTACATGTTGCAGTGCATTTGATGGGCTCACATAAACAGAAAGCTCTCAGTAGATCAGTAGCCAGAGATGACATGGTTTAAAAGGTGAAGAAGAGGCATTTAAGACTGTGTATAAGCCGATGCAGAAAGCCCACACTTGGATTAATGAGGATTGTGTATGTCCAGTAGAATGTACTGTAGCTTCGCAACTCTGTACAAGAAGCCAACAGGATAGACTGGTACCATTATATGCATTCATTCACATGACTCACTTATATTTTGGACCCTGTCAGAACTTGCTAACAGTGGCACCCCAGTAACCATAAAACATTATGCCACATAAACCACTTGCCTCAACTCATGACTAACAAATTCCCTGCGTCTTTTATCTGTGACAGCAAAATCAGATTTAAAATTGTCAAACATCTCTAAACTATAAGTGAATTGATACAAATGTTAGAACTTACCCTTGACTTCTTGTACATTTTACTCTTCAGGTAACTAAATGTGCGGCTCACTCTGTTTTCAGTTTTTCCTTCAAAATACCCTCTTAAAGCACCAGGCTCCTCTTCTGTGATGCTAAACAAAGTAAAAAGACACAAAAAAATTACAATTTACATATAGCTATTTTTCTATACATACCATTAATCTGATCTCTGTAGTTATTATATACAGCAGGGAAATGGTATGATCTCATTGGTCTGCTAACACATGATTAAAAAGCATTATTCCAAGTGGATAACGCTTGAATCAAAACGACAGACACTCACAGTTTGTCACAGTCACCTGGAGTACGTGGCATCATCATGATTACTCTTTCAAATGGAAAAATAAGCCCTCAAAATCTTGTTTTTAATTTGTTGTAGTGGTGGTTCAGGCTCTGGGTTAGTGATAAAAAGGTCAGGGGTTCAATCCCCAGTACCACCAAGCTGCCACTGTTGGGCCCATGGGCAAGGCCCTTAACCCTCAGTTGCTCAGCTGTATAAAATAAATGTAATTCGCTCTGGATAAGAATGCTGTAGATGTTTCTTGCATAGTACTGTATATACTAAAACACCTTTATTAATTTTTTTACAGTGTAATATGTACTGAACTCTGAATGAGTAGCCTAAACAGACACTGTTAGCTACACAGTGCTTAGTTTGGCTCAAAGGCAGAGTTCACCTGGCCTGCCTCTCTCATGGTTAAAATATGCAAATATAAACTATAAAAATCTCATTTTAGCTTGCTTTTTTTATGCTTGTGTGTAGTATACACTAATAAACTTAAAGAACTTTAAAGATATGCCATTACATAGCCCTGCACCTGCTAGCATGTGCTCTTAGCCTGCATCTGTCATCATTTTAAAAATGTCAAAAATAAACAATAAAAATGGATTGTTCTTTTTTTGCTTATGTTCCCATGTAGTATATACCAAAAAATATGCATCTCAGGCTTGATAGATGTCGCTGAACTGAATAGTCCCCGAGATATTCCTTTTTGGGGACTATTTAGCGACCTCCACCTCACCTTTGTCTTCTTCTTCTTCTTATTATTATTATTATTATTATTACTATTATTATTATTATTATTATTATTGTGTATATAAACAGGCAACTCTGTTGAATACTCTCTAAGTATCATAAATATTTACTTTACCAACAGAATATTAATACTAAAGATGGTGTAATAATAATATATATTGATTATTATTATTGGCATCATTATGCAACGTTCCTCGTGCGTTAAGCGTAGATGGGGAGGGAAGGTTGTACAAAGTTATAATCGCTGTATCTTTAACCAGAGATAGCAATTTTAGGATGGACTCACCTGTAGGCCAGAGAATTTGAAATACCACAGGATCTCATAGCTGTAAAGACAGTAGTAAAGTGAATCAAATCATGATTTTCATATATTTCAGCCAAAATAAACTGTTTGCATAATAAATTTACTTTATATTATTTTCTTTATTTGAATATTTAGTTAGTATATCCTGGTTATTTCATTGCACTGTTACAGTACCTGAGACAATTCTCAAATTCTTTTGGATAAAGTCACGGGAAAGCAGAGACATGTCTACTGCAAATATGAACACTGGGGGAAAAAAGTCTCAGTTTTACAGTCTTGCCGAAAGTTGGTAATTCAGGGGCTTTGGGAGAAAATGGTTCCAAATTAAGACAAAGTGGAGAAATTTGGCAAGGTTGTGTTGTTAGCAACACGGCCATGGAGATGGAAAAATATTGTAAACATTTCAGTACATGCTAATCTTTAACCCGCAGTAAAAGCATGAGGATTCAAGAGGGCAAGAATAACTGCTGGGCTCCAAAAGAGTCATTTTGCAGCTGTGTTCGTATTTTAGGGTGTTTTGCCTGACCTCTCGGATTATTATTTCTTGTTTTGGATTGGTGCTCACAAACAGTGCGCTTCAATTATCACGGTTTTTGTAAAGTGGTGTGTAAAGGTTCTCACAGTCCAAACCAAACCAAAAATTCCACCCAGATTTAGGTTTTGGTAATGCTTATTGTCTCTGTTCTCATGTGTATCGGTTGATAAATGCTAGTCATTAAAAATTTTCCAAACACATTCATAGAACAGCTAATTTGCTTTTGCAAATAAAGATCATAGAGCTGAAAAAGTTGAATTGACATCACTTGGTGACCTCAGTGTGAGAAGACCTTGATTTCCTGAGTAGAAATTCTGAACCAAAGGAGCTTTTTGTTAGTTTTTTTCTTAGTTGGATGCTGAAAATAAATAGGATCTATGACTTTACTTGAATAGAGAACAACTCTAACCCCTTTTATAAGGTTTGCTTGATTAAATCTCTATTTGAATATATATTCCTTTCATAAAATGTGTAATACAAATGAAAGCTTAAGGCTCTGGGTCACTGATCAGAGGGTCAGAGTGGGTTGTGATTTTTCTCTTCAATTAAGTGAGCCCTTCATGCACCACCAAACTGTTGGGCCCTTGGGCAAGGTTCCTAACCTTATCAGCTCAACCAACCGCACAAAGAAGTGAGAAAAGATGTAAAAAGATGTAAAAGATACTCAAAAACATAATTCATAGCTAAATATACAATTTGAACATTAGTTCAAACTTACATTAGTGAATTTTCTTATAAGTATATTTACACGAGTCCTGGAACTCTTGCCTTGGTTTACAGAACTAGCTGGATTTTCCTGCAGATCTTTTTTTTACTTGCAAGCAATTTAAGAATACGTTCTTTTAAAGCCAGTTTTATATTTGAGGTCCAATCTGACTATATCTAATTCTACAGTTCTACAGCTATACCTCTACTAAATTCTATTAGGGGGTTGTAAAGTTTTCACTACTGCTGACACTCTATAGCTATAACTTACATATAGAGTCCTCCTCCTCATCACTGGATGAAGAGCTGACTGAAAAATCACGCTTTGATTTTTGAAGAAGTGGAGCGATGTTCAACGAAAAAGAAATCCGCCGCTTTTGCCGAAACCCTGCTTTTGCTGAATGATTGCAATTTAGGGAATAAAAGAGACCATAAGAGCATTTCATTAACAGCAATTCCAGCTCTGGAGATATACAAGTGGAAGTTAGAAGGGCAAAAAATTGGGTACCAAAATTTTGGTAATACTAGTCGCTACCATGGATGATGAGCACTGGTGACCATCCAATTATATTTAGTGAAACGTATCAAAATAATTGTCCTGTTCTACAATCATTATATCCTTTATATTCAAGCAAATGCACAGACAGCAAAAGATGACTCACCATCAATGTCCCTCTGACTGATGGACAGCATGGAGACACTCTCTCGGAGGGGAAGAGTCATAGATTGACAGATCCGTCTGACAGGCCGATATCTTCTCGATTTCTAAAAAAAAAAAAAAACATTTTTTCATTGACTTTTGTAGAATGTACATGTCCAAAACTGATTGTTAACTGCTGTCTTGTAATGTCTACCACCTAATATCATTTTAATCGGTATATACCACACAGTAATGGCGCAAGCTGCTTCCCTGATACATGACTTTCCACCAACCAGAAATTAGAAAATATTTTGAATGATTATTAAAAGAATTATAGAAGTCGGCTTTTGATGATGAATAGAATTATTCAGATCTCAGAGGGCATTATTCGCCTTGACCTTCGGCCTCAGCAGAAAAAATCTGCTTCATAGCAAAAAGGTCCTGGGTTCGTTTCCTGGGCATGGCCATTTCTGTGTGGAGTTTGCATGTTCTCCCCGTGCTTGCGTGGGTTTCCTCCGGGTACTTTGGTGTCCTCCCACAGTCCAAAAACATGCACAGTAGGCTAATTGGCTGTTCCAAATTGTCCCCAGGTGTCAGTGTGAGTGTGAGTGGCTGGCGGTTGTCCCTGTGATGGCCTGGCGAGCTGTTCAGGGTGTACCCCGCCCTCGCCCAGAGTCGGCTGAGATAGGCGCCAGCCTCCCTGTTACCCTAATCAGTATTAAGCGGCTTACAAAATGAATGAATGATAAATAATTTGTGCATTGTTTATTTAGAACAAATGGATTATTAAATGTTGGTTGAAGAAAATCTGATCTCTGATCATTTCTAATGGAGGTGGGGGTGTAGACAAGGGCCAACTTGTGAATGATTTTTCTTAATGGACAGGAGAGATAGGTGCTTGGGGGAGACTGGGATTGGCCGCAGAGCAGAGAACTGTGTGTGTGTGTGTGTGTGTGTGTGTGTGTGTGTGTGTATGAGCCTTGATTAAGTGAGAAATGTAAAAAAAGTCAAAGGAAAGTGCACTTTTGCACTGATATAAAAAAATGTTTTGTTCTCTTATCCTCCTTTTGTCCTCTCTCTTCTTCTTGTATTGCAGGAGAATGAGGTGGTATTTGAGAACATGGACACACACACACACACACACACACACACACACACACACACATACACCAAATTCCCTTGCTCTAGCACACCTGCCTTATCTGACCAGCTCATTATCCAGACCTTGTTAAGTTAAAGCATATTTTTAGAGCAGAAAATAAATAAACTGCTGTGGACTGGGAATAGCACCTCAGTGGCCAGCAGACCATTAACTATCACTTACCTGACTGTCCAGACTGCTGCTGTCTCCAAGGTCTGAGTCCTGCCCTTCCTCAGTGAGAGACACTTGGGAGCCTGTGTCTTCGCTCTGCTGATCCTGAGAAGCGCGTCCTCCCTGTGCCTGCCATCGTTTCCCATCATCCCCTTCTGCTGCCAGACCCTCTAGGCTGAAACTGTTGGTGTACAAGGGAAGCCTTTAAATCCAATAATCCCATTTCCTGAACATTCCATCAGAGTGGCAGCAAGCATAGAGCTCCGGAAATGTTTAACACTCAGCATTTAGAGTCGAATGTGAGGTTAAAGGTATGATAGAACAAAGCTGCAAAACAGACATTACACCAATGGACTGCATTATCTCTACTCCATGTAAAGAGCATCTGTGTGGTTAATATGCATGGCTGTTATATTTTCTTTTAATAAGACAAAGACAGGTATGACATCTTTAATGTCAGAATAACTTTTAGAATCACATTATATATCAAACTCTGAAGAAAAGGTTTTCGAAAGATTTGCATTATGAACCTACTACTACACCTATTACTACTCGACTTAAACCATTCTATATCTAATCTAACATCATCTAAACGAACCCTTTCATGTGTAAATCCTTTAAAAATAATTGGATCGTTTTCATTTGACTTTTTTAAATATCACTTTCATTTTACGTGTAGAATCTTTATCAATGTGTAGGAATTCTCTACAAAAGAAATACCTAAAAAATGTAACATATCTTGCAGCATTCATTAACAAAAAATGTGAGAGTTTAAGTTTAAAATATTGACCAGAATTATATAAGTATAATTTTGGGAACAAATATACAGCCATATTATTTGGCAAGTCACAAAATTAGCCCGGTTTAAGGTTTGGTGCACAATGCAGATAACTGTAGTGCTAAAAATATATTCAACTCAATAACAATAATATAAACAAATACATATAATAAAATAGGAATAGTAAAAATATATTCAAATAAATTTCATATGTGTAGAATGTTTGCAAAGATAAAGACATGCTGCATAGAAAAAGACAAATATTCTAAAGAGAAAAAAAACAAATTAACAAACAAAAATATATTTTTTAAATATACAACAGAGTGATAAAACCTTAGGTGTGGACACTATGCATGAAAAGGTTAACACACTATTCGAATATATTTATTATGCAATATCAGCTCAGCCAATGTTCTTTAGATGCAGTTTTGCTTAAGAGATGTACTTACTTGTCATCTGCGCAAGTTACAACAATGACTATATTACTCATTTTGCTTAAAAGCCTGTGCAGATCGTTTCTATGAGTATTTCCTCCTCTGAAGCTTATTCGGAACTTAAGTTGAGTTTAACTGTAGCAAAACTGAATCGAAACACTCTTTTTTCTCACGCAGAAAAAAAGGTGATGCAAACCTCAGTGCAAAGGCTGCATGCACAAATGAAAAGAGATGGCTCTGTTCCTGAGCAAATGCATGTGCACACACACACACACACACACACACACACACACACACACACACACACACACACAAAACACATGCCATGTACCTGAGAAGTTGGCTAATCTCATGCAGGTCAGAACTGAAGGGGATCTCAGTAGGACACCAGCTAAGACTGAGAAAGGGATGAGGATGAACCACAACCAAAGACACTTTGAGGATTAGTAAAAGCAGAAAAAAATTTTTTAATTTGCTCTCAATGCTTATGATCTGAGACATGTTGAATGAAAATGAACTAATGGAATTAAGTCTTTGAAATGACAGGAAGGATTGCCAAGGCCTAAGGAGATTATCTCCAGACCCACACAGAAATTGAATATGAGTTACAGAAGTATAAAAAATGAAAAGAGAGGGGGGGAAAAAGCATTTGAAAGAGATGATACCTTCTTCTATGAAAGATGGGCTTTTGGTCCCCAGGACTTCGTAAAAAACTGGAAATGCATAGAAGAGGAAAATGTAAAAAATTAAAGAGAAAACAGAACGAGTGAGTCGGATTGCTTTTTATCACAATTACCAGTCTGTGCAGGTGACAGAAGAAAAACAATTACTGAGCATGCAGTCTAAGTGTTTAAGAGAACACAGATCTCCAGATGACTAAAGGAGGAGAGAGTGAAAAGGTTTAAAAAGGTGGGACGGTGAAAGGATGTCCTCTGATGACTCAGAAGTTCTGACTGAATGTCCTGAAGAGTACATGGATACTGTTCATGGTTTCGTTTCCCCTCGTGATCTATGAATGAGTTCAACTCTAAAATCTTTTTATTGTCTAATCCTACACAGAACCCTCCACTAAACCCGACTGGTACTTTCTAAACTTTTTCACGAATAAATGATCTAAAATGGAGACAAATGCTTTCGAGCTGTTTGATAAATCCTATTACCAATCGGGAAATCTCATTTTCTCATATGTGGATATTATTTATTTGCTGTGTGCGTCTGAGAATAAATGAGTGGTAGACAGCTTTAATATCATTTCCTTTAGTATTGCCATTTCTTTTAATAATACTGTGGCACGGCTGGATCTGCAGTACGCTTCCATTTCCAGCAGATTCATATTCTAAGTCAATACACCAGCAAAATTCATCACATATATTCTAAAAAAAAAAAAAACAGCTACATATTTATTACAGTACGTGGTACATTGGATTGGTGTTATTTCAATGTGTTTCAACGAAACAGCACGATGCCGTGCTGCAGCTGTACCCGTTCAGCCGTGTAGTGGAAAAGATGCTCGAGATGCATTTTGGAGATGTACAATTACAGCCTATAATTACTAACTCTTGCTATGCATTTTGCCAACCGCCCTCTGTCCATCACTGCTGGAACCATTCTCAGCACAATCATCACACTGTCATGGGACAGGCAGGGGTAGGAATGTTACTGGGATTCATCGCACTGGGACAATTGGTTTAGAAAATACTCCTTAAATACTGACACTGACGAAGTGAACAAACTGTGCATGGATGTCTTATAATCTCAAATATTTGGCAAAAGTATCAAATGGTTGACTCTACATCTTCGTGGGTCTTCAAGGATATTTTTAACCAGCAGATGGTGTTTTTGACACATTTTTAACCCATAAAACTTTAACTGTGTCGATATTAACACCAGTGTTGATGGCTTTCATCACAATACAGATATATAATTTAATTGACAGCTGAAAAGCACTGCTTAGTACCTCTTTAATCGTGGTACAACCTGTTCAGGGTGTAACCTACCTTTGCCCAATATCAGCTGAGATAGGCTTCAGCCTCCCCGTGACCCTAGTATGATTAAGCAGTTTGGTGATGAGAATGAATAAAATATCTCCATGTCTTCATTTAATCTCCAATTTGGTAAAGTGCACTTCTGTTCTCTTAAAATAGAAATGTCCAAGTGTATAACTGGCAGAAATACTTCAAAATCTGATTTGGCCAAAATTGGGCTGTTCTAAATTTATGCACATCCAATCAATTTTCCAAAACCAATACATACATGCTGGATCAACAAATAAGGTGTGTCTAATAAAGTGGCCAGTCAGTGCACACTAATAACAGTACTGCGCCTCATACCACTGCTATACTCATACAAGCAGCACCCCCACACACCCCACCCCAACACACACACACACACACACACACACACACACACACACACACACACACACCCACACACACCACCATATCAGTGTCACTGGTGAGCTAAGAATGGTCCACCACTCAAAATCTGGACAGTTTGTGTTACTATGATGAGGTGTTTCCATAGCAACTTTCACCATTGTTAAGTACAAAAAGTATTTGTGTGGCTAAAAGGCCCAGATGTACTTTTTGTACTTTAAGAACAGAGACACTTTTATTGGTATTAAGGACAAAAAATTCATTGTAAATGTAAGACACAGACTTTTGATCTATAACGATATACCAGACTGTGTATGACGGTGTCTTCTAATATACCTGCGCTGATTCATGTCTCCCTCTCCAGCCTGGTTTTTGCCTGGCCCCCAGCTGTGACGGCGGAACGGAGACTGCGAGCGGACGGAAGAGCGAAGCAGAGATGAGCGCAGCGGCACCTCAGTCACACGGTCTTTGGCTTCCTCCTCGGCGTCTCCTCCTCCTCCTGCGCCTGCTCCTCGGCGCTGCACTTCCTCAGAGCTCTCAGTGGAGGAACTTGGCTGGCACAGGCTGGTCGTGTCGTCTGTAGATGAGCAGGAGACTGACACCTCGCTGGCACTGTCGCTCACTCCTAGAGCCTCTTGGCCCTGAGAGAGACAGAGGCAGACAGATTAAGACAGACCGATCAGATTGTGATAGCCTAAACATTTTCCAAATACACCTAAATTCTTGTTCAGCAGTCATCACTTCCTGCCTGCCTGTCTACAGGAAGACATAACATTACAAAGCCACAATAGGAATGTTTTC
Source organism: Tandanus tandanus (assembly GCA_039654325.1). Lineage (NCBI taxonomy): Eukaryota > Metazoa > Chordata > Actinopteri > Siluriformes > Plotosidae > Tandanus > Tandanus tandanus. The sequence continues at coordinate 17,413,563 of JBCNYH010000002.1, read as the reverse complement.
TGAGAGGGGGCTACATCAAGAAATGGTGAAAGTACATCAACCAGCCAAAACATAAGTCACACAATCGATTATTGTGCTGGGTCACCATTAGCCTTGATTACAGTAGCCTTGATTACAGTACATGATCACCAGGGTATTGTTTCAGACTTGAGCAACATCACAACATTTATCTTGAATTGATCAACCCACTTCATAAAGTCTTCTCCAGCACATCCCAAAGACATTCAATAGGGTTAAGGTCAGGACTCTGTGGTGCCAGTTCACGTGTGAAAATGATTCCTCATGCTCCCTGAACCACTCTTTCACTATTTGAATCCCCATTTCATATCCGTGCCATCCGGGAAGAACAAGTACATTACCTGGGATAACCTGCTCATTCAGTACATTCAGGACTTCAGCTGACATAATTTTATTGCCACATGATGTTGTTGAGTCTCGCCCCGACCAATTAAAGCAACAATATCATGGTGATTATGCACTGTAATCAAGTCTATAAGTGGTCCAGCAGAATACTACAGTGCACTACTACAGAATACTTTTTTGGCCAGACACTTTTTTCACATTTTTCCTACAATCCTACTAACAACAAGTCCCACTGAAAAATAACCCTGGGTTTACACCGAGGCACCGATGTTTGCAATCTCTTTAAAAAAAGCACGGAGCTCCACGATTTAAGAGCACGCTTGGAGCAAGATCGAGGAAAAAAAGGTGACAGCTTACATCCTGGAGATGAAATTTGAAGAAATTGTGTTTCCAAGTCCATCAAGATCCCCTATGATGATGAAGCATGGTCTGTCATGCTCTGTTAAGGTCCGTTAAGGTCTGTTAAGCTCTACTGTGCTCTTCGGCGCTTCCCACGTTCTATCACTTTATGTGTCAAATCGTAATACATTGCAATCGTCAGTGTGATCATCACAAATCCACCAAGTTCCCTCAAGATCATTAGTCTCTCAAATCGTGAAGATCGTGGACATTGTGCCCCAGTGTAAACCCAGGTTAATAGGATGCTGTGAAAGTAAAATAAAAAACAATAAACCATTTCTAGTTCAATGCAATGTTAGGTTTTAATTTATAACCTTATCATTAGTAGGATTATCATGGAACCCAAGAATTTAAGAATATCCTTCTGTTCGTAATGAATCAAAGAAATCAGTCAGCAATTTGATGATCCTATTTAATTTGACTTCTCTCACACACTACCAGGTTCATTTAACAATGCATAATATTAATTAGCAGAATGACATGAGTTTTGAATGACTGAGAGCACCGGGACACCAATAATTTGGTAAAGCCGTTCCTTTAACAAATCAGGATTTTACGGTTTTTGGATCAGCTCAGTGTAAAGGGAAGAACAGGAAAGAAGAGAAACAGTGACTCAGCCTGTGAAATGAGACTATGGGGGAAAAGTTTCCGACGGTCGCTAGTGACCTGCAGTGTAAAGTCACCAATCACACATCCCACAGCCCCACATCACCACATTCCCACACATCCCCATCCCCACACACATCCCCCATCCCCACATCCCCCATTCCACATCCCCACACATTCCACATCCCCACACATCCCACATCCCCACACATCCCACATCCTTACATCCCCCCACCCCCATTTCCCCCCTCCACCATCCCGACATTTGTAATAGATCACCAAAAGCCCTCTTACAGAACGTCCACCACCATGAGCAGGAGTGTCGTAGAAAACGTATTACGGATCAGGGGTCGCACAAATGAGGAGTTAATTTGATGAGGGTATTAACAAGATAAATGTGGGTTGTTCATTTCAATCTCATATTTAATTTAACTTAAATGAAGTGGGATCACGGGGAAAAAAAACAATCCCCAGACCGTAAAATCAGAATGAAACAGACAGAATGTACGTCTGCTGGATGCTGGAGGGTCGACTGTGAGCACAGACAATGTGCTTTAAATAATATCGCCATTATTTCTGGTTTATAGTGAAGCATTTTGTGGAAAATGGAATGTCAAAGCTTATGAAGCTAGCAAATGATGTAGGCGTTTATAACGAGGAGCATCGTCATCAGTCACATTAATGAGAAACAGCATCAGTTGAATGGATCCGACCACTTCACTTCATCTGGAAAACCGGACTATAGCAAATACAGGGCAAACAGGGAGATTATAAGACCTTCATAAGGACAAACATTCTCAATACAACTTCCTGGCCACTTTATTAGGAATGCCTGTGCACCAACCAGCCAATCACGGCACAGCAGTGCAATGCAGTATTTATTTCACAAATTTATTTATTTCACACTTTTAGGACAGAGCAGTTTACACTTTGTGGTTTTTAACAAAGAAAGAAAGGACTATAAAAAATAACTATAAGTCTAAATAATTGAAATGCATGACATCATTCTTTAATTAGTGTAGCATAAGGGAAAGTATTAATAATGATAATAATAATAATAATAATAATAATAATAATGATGATGATGATGATGATGATGATGAAGTTGAAATGAGCTGGTCATAGTGACGTGGCTTTATTACGCCACCCTGTCATTGATTATTTTACTATAACAGCATGACACACTGTCAATCTTTAATTACTGATGTAGCTCGCTTTGAAATCATTCATTGCGGAGAATTGAAATAAAAAATAAACACAGACTTATGCACAGCCTAAAAGTGGAGCTCTCCATGAGACTCTTGTAATATTTTTCTGTCCTTAATCATTTCATTCATGTTTTCAAAGTATAAGTCGTGTTCTCTAGAAAACTCAATAGAATCATTGCTATAAATACAACAACAACAACAAAATTATACTAGTATACTTTCCCTGTCGGCATGTGTCAAGTATCCGCCAAAGGGTAAACAGCAAATTAGCATCGCTATTCATAACAGCCAATCAGCATCACAATGCAAAACATCCACTCAGTATCAAGCTACATCAAAATACATAACAGCCAATCGGCAGCAGGATTCAGAAAAGCCAATTAGTATCATGATAATAACCATTTAGCATTGTGATACATAACAAGCAACCAGCATCACAATTCATACCAGCCAATCAGTATCACGATGCATAACAGCTAACCAGCATTATAATACATAACAAACAATAAGCATTACAATTCATAACAGCCAATCAGCATCATGATGCATTACAGCCAATCAGCATTATAATACCTAACAACCAATTAGCATCACAATTTATACCAGCCAATCAGAACATCTCTCAATCAATCTCTCTCTTTTTAGTTATGCTGCCATAGTTAGTCATGCCGGAGTCCCTGCTTGCACCCAGCACTAATAAACTCTTCTT
>JBCNYH010000002.1:17379172-17395986 GCA_039654325.1 Tandanus tandanus | reverse complement strand
ATAAAATGGGGACTCAAATAATGAAAGAGTGGTTCAGGGATCATGAGGAATCATTTTCACATATGTATTGGTACCCCGGAGTCCTGACTTTAACCCTATTGAAAGTTTTCAAGATGTGCTGGAAAAGACTTTATGGAGTGGTTGAATTTTTCCTCATCAATTCAAGATGTCCATGAGAAATGGACCCAACACTGGATGGAAATAAACGTTAGGTTGCTTTTGTTGAAACAATGCCATGACGACTGCATGCTGTCAGCAAGGCCAAAGGCAGAACAACAATTAATACTTAAAATACTTTAAAAATGTGTGTACAACTTTTTTTGGCTGGGCAATGTACATTGCGATTCAAAGCAATCAAAGTTTGTGCCCTCAAAGCAATCAAACTGGCTCAATAGCATCATCTGATCATCTGAACACTAATGTAAGAGTTATAGATATTAAAACGACAGCTGAGGCTCGTATTTCACTTATGCTCTTTGTTTGTTCAGTTACAGACCCTTCAACCAAACACACCGTACATGCATCTGCTACCCAGTGTGTTGCCAGGTATGGCCTGAGGTACCTCACCAGAACCTGGCACTACTACTTTTCTCATTACAGATTTGTAGCGCCGGAGAGAGAAGTGTGCAGGGCCGCACTAGGAGGCCTGGTCACAAGCCAAACCCTCAAAAGTGCACCCAATAAAAGCACACATGGTATAAAAATAAACAGTCCTAGGACTCGGTCTTGATGCATGCCTGATTCAAAAGGCTGAAAAATAATGTGCAGAGAAGGGAAAAAAAAAAGAGGGCATTGATTTTGTTTCTAGTAACACTTCCAGGAACCAGACTGTTGCTACGCTTTTAGAGAAGCATTCTCGAAATGTTCCCAAGTTCGGTCTTAAATCTGCAAAGGCATCAAAAGTGGAGAGATTTCAGTTGAAGTACTTGTACAGTGGTATGAAGTCACTTGGCTGAGTGCCCCGTTTCCATCAGTCTCTCCAGGCCGCGGGCCAAAGGAAACCGTTAGAATGAAGACGCTGGCTTCCAGACTGCCACCAAATTCCCCTCACCCCATTTTTTGCCCTTGCAGTCTCTTCACACGCACACACGCACACACACACACACACACACACACGCACACACACACACACACACACACACACACACACACACACACACACACACACAGATTACTGCCACAGCCCTGTGCTCAAGCCATCAGAAAGGCTGCAGCAGCGCCAAAGTGAAAAGCATATCTTGCCTTAAGGAGTCATTAAGTGGTGCGGGTTTTCAAAACCAAACTGAGGAATGTCTGCTGACTGACCGGTTCATTATAGCCTTCTCTGTTCAATCCTAGGCATCTGTGCAGGAAAGTACGATGATCTTACCAAACTGCCTGGAAGTACAGTCTGCAATTGCAAGTTGTGATTTTAAAAGAGACTTTAACACTATTAGCTAATGTATATAACTAATGTGTATATTAGTGATGTGTGAAACAACAACTCCACATAATGCAACTTTTTTTTCACACTCTATGATATAAGAACCCTGACATGTATTGTCTCATGGGAAAAGCTAATGACTCAAATGAGGCATCATATATATTACATGGCCTTCTCATGCAGGACAGTAGTAGGTTCCCAGGCTTGATTCATCCTCATTATACAAACACTGTGCACCCACGCGCGCGCGCGCGCACACACACACACACACACACACACACACACACACACACACACTACATCAGAGAGTATGACACACACTCACACACACACTAAATCAGACAGTATGGCATATGACACAAATAATGTACTAACAATGACATCATTCCACTTTGTTATGAAATTATTTTATTAACTATTATTTGTTACACTCTCCAAACTGATCCATCAGAACAAAAAAATTCAGTCCCGTCTTACCTTTATTAAAACCACATCCACAGCTCGTCCTCTTTTGGCACATAAACTGTACCTCCGCTTGTGTCTCTCGTACATTTTCCCCCAAAAAGTAAGGAAAAGTTGATCCGTAAAATGAGGCTTATTTCCAACATGAGGCCCTTACGACCAATGTCTCTGTTGCTGGAGCTTTTGGAAAAATGAGAGACTCCTAATCTTTCACATCTGTGTGAAGAGCCAGCCCCTTTCACTCGCTCAACTTCGGTCAGCCCTCTGCTCCCCCTTTCTCTCTCTCTTTCAAACACACATTGCATGTCCTTTCCTTCAGTACATATCCAACCATACACACCCTTTCCCACCCTCTGCATGCTCACATGCACACACACCCCCCTGAAAAAAAACTCCCTTTGAATCACACCTATGAGCTCAGTTCCTGAGTTGCACGGAAGTCTGTGCAGCACTGCTGATTGATAAAAGGTCTGCATGACCTCAGGATTTAAATGGGCATCCTATGATGCTCCTGATGTCTTCAGTGACTGCCGTGCTGTGTATATATGCACACGTGCAACAGGACACACCCTTAATAGTGAAGTTTATAAGGTATCCTAGGGGTTTCTTAAATACAAGACTACATTTTATGCTGATATCCCTCCATCTGCTTATAATCCCTGAAGATGAGATAAGCAAGAATCGCAGCTTCAGCTTGGCAGGATAAATCTGCATGCAATTTAATACAAACTACAGCACAAAAGCTAGAAAGGCGTGAAAAGACAGCTGGGCCTGAGGTCAATGTGCTACACTGACAATCCTATGTAAGAAAGCACTGAATCCACCCTCACAGGACATTGAGTTAAATCCTGGACTCTTTTTCAGGCAGTAAATCTCTGTTTATGTTTTATTTACGGTTAAAAGGGATCGTTTGGGATTATGCATATTCAGTGTTGCCGAATGAAATCCAAAAGTTGCATCACTATTTACACAGAGAAAGTTACACGGATTCAGAGTCAGGCTACAATCGTATTGGGCTCAAGACGACTTCAATGCAAATCTAACATGCAATGTAGCTCGTATCTAAAAGTTCACATTGTCTATACTTGTATAGTAACTTCCAAAACAGGAGGTTTTCAATAGCATCTAAACCCCTTTTCTTTAAAACGGCCACATCAGCACCAGAGCCCACCAGAGAGTAAACTTTAAATCCCAGTCACCTGAGTACTGATACGAATGACACACACACCAATCTGCCAAGAGAATAAGAATAGTTAAGATGGAAATATGCTTATTCTATTGGCAGATAAATGTACTTTTTTCTAGTAATTAATACTTAAAATTAGCTAAATTACAGTATCTATTAACAGAACAGTAAATTAAAGGCTTCAAAACACCTTTAAAAAAACGATTAAGACAGCCTTAATAATCTTATTCAGGGGCACTGGGGGCCCAATGGTAGGATGCTGGCTTACTGATTCAAAGGTCGGGGGTTCAAGCCCCACTATCACCGGGTTGTCACTGCTGTCCCCCCAGTGCAGCTAACTGGGTTATCAAAGGCCAGCCATGTCTCTCTCTGTCTGTGGTGAAAGGCATGTAAAAGGCCATTGGGTTGAGCTGGCAAGCTCTCCAGGGTGTACTCTGCCCTCACCAGCTGAGATAGGTGCTAGCCTCCATGCAACCCTAATTAGGATTAAGCGGTTCAGAAAATGAATGAATGGTTGAATCTTATTAAGTATATGCTACACAGAAACCGCACAATCTGATTGGTTCACTATCTCGGGATAATAGACATATACAGTATGTGTCAGATTGATCCTCTATCTGGGGTTTAATAATCATTATCCCGAGTGGATTATGCTTAAATCAAAACGACAGACACTACCAGTGGTCACTTGGAGCAGGCAGCGTCTACATAATCACGCATTTAAAAAAAAATAAAGCATAAAAATCTTAAAGCAGTTTGTTTTTCTTCATGTTTCCATGTAGCATATACCAAGACTTTGATTAAGTATAAAAATACACCATTACAAAGTGCTGAACTATTATGATTTCTTGTAGTATACAACAAAATTAGTTTTAGTTTGCTTTTTGTGTTCTTGTCAGCATTGAAAGAATGATGTGCCTCAGGCTTGGTGAATATCAATCAATATCATGGAACAGTGATATTCATCACGGCTTATTTGATATATATTATTTATTCAAAATATTTTCTTATCTCTGATTGGTGGAAACTAACTACTGGTATTCTTCTACGAGTCAACTTATTCCGTCATTCACATTGGATAAGTTGAATGTCAATATCCCTCACTCTACACCCCCCCAACCCCCGAAAAACCTGCCCAGAAAATGGCTGCCCGGTTTCAAGACTAGAGCCGTATTCCGATAGCCGATAAATTCAGCTTTGATGAAGATGCTTGTAAGTGTCCTTACCATCAAATATTTTATTTCCATATTTTCATATAATTTGTCTCGAATAAATCGGAAGTGGAAGTTCACTCACACAAATAATTCTCCACATCACAATTCTTCTCATTTGACATTTTCAGCATTTAGCAGATGCTCTTATCCAGAGCGACTTACAGAAGTGCTTTAAAGTCACGATCAGTGAATATATTCTTATACTGGTTCATCTGGTCAAACTCAGTGGGTAGGTGTTGTGCATGTGGGGTGTTTATTTATTTATTTATACATTTTTTTGAGTGAGTGTGTGGGTCTGTGTAAAACATAGTGCTAATCTAAACTAAGTACTGCCGAAAAAGGTAGGTTTGCAGATAATTACTTAATAATAAGGTTCATGCTATGGAAACCAGGGATAAGCACCGGCCTGATGAGCCACTAGGCTCGGGTGTAAAAGCCCAACAGACTTATACTAATCATAGGATGCTGCAAATAAAGGTAACTATACTCAGTATGTTTTCACCTGCTAAGATACCACTTTCTGCAGTGTTGATTTTTAAAATAATATTCTAATATTAAACATTATGCTTATTTAAGGTATGAGTAGCAGTTTAATTCTTTTAAATCTTCAAACTAATCAAATCATTAAATAGATGTATAGTGAATGTTTGCCCAAGATATCAGTTATCGATGCCTTTGACAACAACAACAACAACAACAACAACAACAACAACAAGATGATATCAGTATGAAATATTCCCAGCTCACTAAATATCAGCATAAAAAGCCCCATGAAAATCCCATATCAGTCAACCAATATTCTTTGCATGTGAGGTCTGAATACTGGCGTGATTGAAATGTACAATGAGTGTTAAAATTTCTATCGGAAGGTTTGTGGTTTGGTCTGCAGTTTCATAGAAAAGCTAATTAACCTTATTCTCCTTTAACGTTACTGCACCTTTACTGCTGCTTTCCACATAGTAAAAACCTCAAAAGCTGTAAAAAAAAATAAAATAAATAAATAAAAAAGAAAGAAAGAAAGAAAGAAAGAAAGAAAAAGAAAATAAAGAAAAAAAAAGTTATGAGCTATGGCATTCTGACAGACACAAACAGAGTATACTGCTCTAGTGTTCTTCTAATCCTTCACTTACACACATGCAACATGCACATGGAGCACAGAAACCACACACACACACACACACACACACACACACACACACACACACACACAAGACAGATAACAGGAAGCCGTTTCGTGTCTCACACACCCCCCATTAGTTTGCCCTCTTCCAAAAGTAAACACTTCCACATTGCTCCCTAACATCACATGCTAGCTCTAAGACAGCTAGCTTTGCTTTGATTAGGCACACACAATGGAAGCTGCTTTGCTCTGTAAATCTGGCCTACTCTCATGCACACTTGTGATGCACTCAGGAGCGCATTAGGTAAACAAACCAGAACTCGGATATGTCGCCATGGAGAGGAAGCAAAATCGATTTTATTAAGCATTCGTGCTGAGAGCACACGGCCAGATCGCACTGTGTTAATATCTGCAAATGTGTGGGGGGAAAATAAAAAATAAAAAAATGGCTGGGATCTGGTTTATTGGGTTTGTTTGTTTGTTAGTTTAGAACGCAGTCTAAGCATCTTCCGATCTTCATGAAGCATGAAGACAACAATGAAAAAAAAAAAGAAAGCACATCTGGTGTCAGTTATATAAAGAGTAGCGCTAGAGGGAGCCAAGCAAAATGCTGCATCATGAGAAAATGGTGGTGTCTCTGTGTCAGTGGGTTTTACAAGGGCAAATACTGCCACCAATTGGGCTTACAATTATAAGAGCTCCATCTATGTTGTCGCCACCTGTTGTACCTTATGGGTGTACCTTATGAGGGAAAATACTTCCGTGAGCAGCTTTAGGAAAACTCTCCCAAAATGCAGACTTAAAGCTTGCCAGTGTTCCCATATCAAGCATAAGCATTTACCTTAATCAATCTTATATAGAAGACTTAGAAAAGACTGTAAATCCATGTGTAATCCACTCACACGCCCAAATCTTTTGTGACTAAGACATCCTGGATTTAAGAGGAGACATCCTGTTATGAGGAAAACTGGTACTCACCATAGATGCATCAACATCTTTATTTGCACCTCGGGGACACGTCTCTGTCTGCAAGTCCACCTGAACATCCAGGGGGCCGTCTAACTCTGGAAAGACACATTTTGACATGGTCAAGCACTACAGAGCTACAGAGTCTACCGAACAAACTTGGTAGAATGCTGGGCTACGGCCCATTTTTAAATTCCTGATAGACTGTGGGAAATGTTTGTCATTTTTTTAAAGCCAGTGAATAATGAGTTTAAAAACATTCCTAGCCATGCCACTCATCCAACGAACAGAGATTTCTCTGAAAATAACCCGGATAGCTATTTGAGTTTTATTATGTAATCCCACAGAGGTAACAATAATATGGGCGTAAACATGTGCTTTTGATTTTACAGCGAGGAACAAAAATAATTAATCAGGAAAAGGGCTGAATGGAGGACGGTGTCGTCTTTGCCTTTCCTGGTTATCTCGATGACATCACCCGTTGCTGAGTTACACTCTGTTGTAAATATATCCTGGGATACAGCAGCACACCCCGTTTCCTTTTGGCTCAGGCAGGATGGAGTCACACATGCTACCCTTAATGATTCCTTTGGGTTTGGGAAGAAATAAGTACTGTGCCATGGTTAATCATAGAAAGCCTTTCGGACTCTTCCTGCCATTGCCGAGTCAGAGATGATCTAATAAAGGCTTTACTACATTCTCTCCATCAACGTCCAGCCAGAAGGAGGATGTTTTTGTTTTTATGATCTCAGTGTTGACGCAGTTCAGAAACTGCTGCTTTGTGCAGGAATTAATACACATTATTTGTGTTTTAATGCCAGCAGTAGACAAAGAAAAAAAACAGTGGCTGTAGAACCGCTTAATCCTACTAGGGTCACCGGGAGGCTGGAGCCCCTCTCAGCCGACTCTGGGTGAAGCTGGGGTACACCCTGAGCAACTCGTCAGTCCATTGCAAGGCCAACAAACACACAACTATTCACAATCACATCCAGGTTCAATTTGGAACAGCCAATTAGCCTAATGCTGATGTCTTTTGACTGTGGGAGGAAACAGGAGTACCCAGAGGAAACACATGCAAGTACGAGGACAACATGCAAACTCCCATAGAAACACTCTAGCCAATCCCGGGACTCAAACCCAAGACCTTCTTGCTGTGAGGTGCTAATCACTACACCACCATGCCACCGGTGCTCAAAGGCAAGGTACAACCTGAACAGCGCCTTTGACCCAGAGTTAACTGGGATAGGCTCCAGCTTCTACACAAGCTTCAGAGACAGGAAAAGGGTTACGATAATGAATGAATGAATTTATTTTTCCTAAATTATTACAGAATAATTGTGATAAATGAGTGGCTCTGTGGCGCAGTGGTTAGCACAATCGCCTCCCAGAAAGAAGGTCCTAGGTTCAATTCCCGGGCTCGGGCATTTCTGTGTGGAGTTTGCCTGTCCTCCCTGTACTTGCATGGGTTTCCTCCCGGTACACCGGTTTCCTCCTACAGTCCAAAGACAACCTCCCTTTGACCCTAATACTAGGATTAAGTGGTTTGGCCAATAAGTGAGATGATTGAGTAATCTTATTAAATAAGCATGCTTTTGATATTAAGTATAACAACCACACATACTATGTGTTATAACTACAGTACAATTATAGCACAACTCTGTCAGATGTCTCAATTCTGAAGGTGCTCTATAAGCGCAACTCTAAAAGTAGAGGTCACCGTATTTCACATGACAGCATTAGATGAATGAACTAGTTCTAGCATGTATTTGCGGACACGACACATAATCAGATTAGGCGTGTGCTGTTTAATGGTGAGGTTTTCTTCTGTTTATGCAGCATTTCTGGAGGAGTCTCCATGTGTTAGATGTTTGTAAGAGTTGGGGGTAATGCTGCAAGTTTTCTGATCCAGCGTCTGTTATTAATGCAGCAAATGTTTATAGCTGTTATAACAGTACTAAGAGGTACTCACTTCTTTTGCAAACATTTCAAAGCATTAAACATTGAAGGTAAATGGATAAAGTATACAATTTGTCATTCTTTAATAAATAAAAATAATAATAACTGGCAAATTACTGTTAAATGAAATCCATTTGCTAAAACTAACTAAGTTTTTTTTAGCCTTAAAGACATGAAATCATTAGCTAGGTGCATACAGAATATTTGCCAGAACAAACCGTCTAGTATCCCATATCTTTAACTGGCTCTGTAAAGGAGCTGGAAAGGGAAAACTTCATCTCACCTTGCTGGAAAGCTTTGACATGTCCATCAACGACTTCTTCTTGTTCAACCTCCTGAGTTTCTTTCACCTCGGTTACCTCTGTGACAGCAGTGTCCACGACTTCAGGCTTCACACTATCCTCACTTCTGAGTCTTGACTGCTCATCAAGTGAGAGTAAATCGTCTACGATATCCGTGGCGGAAAAATGACAAAGCAAGGACTCGCTGTGGTTCAAATGATCCTGGACTTCTTCCTCGATAATTATAAGTCTATCTTCAGTATCTCTCAATTCCACTGTTTCTTCTGAAACTGGAATGCTTGGAGAAGCAGCTCTGTCACCTTGCTCAGGAACTTCAGTGTTCTTTAAAGGAACAACGTCATTCGTTTCTCGTAGTCCATCTCCATTTTTTAATGAAACGTCTTCTGTCTGGTCATCCAACTTTAAAGAAATCTTGTTCTGTCTGTCTTCTGTCTCTTCGGAGACCTGCGTATGCTCACAGTTCTGCTGTAAGTCTTCCTGCGGTTCAGTTGAATAAACTCTCTGTGCCGTGTTTGAGGAAACCTGCACGGTCTCGTCAGGTTCTACAGCGTTCTCGCTGGATGGGGTGGAAGATTCAGGCTCTGAGCCAAACGCAGCCAGGGAGATATCAGGGCTGCATTCCAAAGTTTGTCCTTCACTCTCACTTCCTGCTGTTGTTTCACTTACGACTGTTGACTCTCCCAGTGGTTCCCCAGTGGCTGCTTCAGGTTCTGGCTCAGGTAAGTGAGTGCTCTTCTGGGAAATAGTATCAAGTGTCAGAGAAGATGTATCATCAATGTTAAAACCTGAACTACATGGAACAGTCTCTGCATCTAAGCGCATCTGAAGTTCTCCAACCATATTGTTGTTTTGACAGGTTTCCTCTGGAGGAGTGTCAGATTCCTCTCTGTGGTGGCATGCTAGATCCGATTGTTCCAAACTATTTTCTGGTTCGGCGTCATGACAAGGAATAGGATCAAGGGTATCTACATCCTGTGTGTCGTTATTGTCTATTGCATTATTGTCCTTTGTCTGTTTTTCAGGTGTTATTTCATAGCCGGCACTTGTCTGACTGGCATTTCTTTCATGCTTGTCATCCGTTTGAGGTATCGCATCTGCTGAAATAAAGGGATGTGCAGATGGTAAATCCACCTCATCTGATTCTTGCCCATCATTCTCAGACTGATCTGTTGCTGTGTCCTCCTTCGCCATTTCCTCCTGCTCCGAAGAGCTGCTGTTCCCATTCCCCACCTCGCTCTCATCACCGCTTTCTTCTCCCTGGGAACAAGATTCCACGTCAGAACTTTCAGGTGTGTCTGTAGATTGAGTGATTCCCATATCTCCTGCTGCTGACTCTGATAGCTCCAAACACTGGTCTTCATCTGCTCTCACCCAGCTGCACCCTTCTTCCTGGACCTCCCTTTCGGGCCCCTCGCCACTCTGTTGTGCCTCGCAGATCAGCTCCTGGGCTCTATCAGCTTCCTCTTGCTCCTTTCCACAGGATGGGGCTGCACTTTCTCTCTCAGAGCCGTTCTGTAAGCTGTCAGTGCTATCTCCTAGTATGCCAGAAATTACACTCTGTACTTGAGCTCCGTAATCTTGGGCAGTGTTTTCACAAGAATATGACCGTTCCTCGTCACTGGTGCCATTGTCTGAGAGTGACGCAGGAGCTATGGCATTTAAGCCAAGACCTCCGCCAACTTCTTTACACTGGAGTGGACCTGGATGCTCGTTTTTGTTTCTATTCTCACAAACAGGCAAGAATTCTTCCTGTGTGGTGCAGACAGAGTTCTCCTGTGAGTGTTCAGAACATGCCTCCGGGTCGGCTGTACATTCTTGGGCAATGTGTGGCAGCTAAATTAAAGAACACCATTAAGAAGCTTTTCTAGTAATGGTACTTCAATGATGCGACATCATATAAATCATAAAATAAATCATAAATCTTATCAGCAGCAGGCATTACAGTTATATAAAACACTGATGCACATTCACATTCCTGCAGATTATACATAACAAAAGGTTCAAATGACCTTTAAGGGGATACTTACACCAGGAACATCTGCCTTATACCTGAAAACAATCTTCCTTGAACAGCCACCCCCACCCCCACCCCATTGGCCTGCTCTATGTTCCCATTATGTCATCATGATGCAACGTTTTGGGTTAAAAAAAAGAACTCTAGCATAGTATAATGGAAACTATTTTAACTTGTGGCTTATCTGGAGTTGTTTTAGGTACCATTATTGATGCTACAGGCATAAGAAGATTTTTAGAGGAATATTTTTATAGGCAATTTCCTCAGAATACTCTGGTGATCCTCCGCAAAGTCAACTCTAATTGGCTCCAGCTTACCCCGAAACCCTGATGGATGGAAGGAGGATGGACGGACGGATGGACGGATTGAACATTTTTTTAGCACAGCCGCCTCACAGCAAGAAGGCCTGGGTTCGATTCCTGGGCTCAGGCATCTCTGTGTGGAGTTTGCATGTTCTCCTTGTGCTTGTGTGGGTTTCCTCCGGGTACTCTGGTTTCCTCCCACAGTCCAAAAACATGCAAATTAGGCTAAATGGCTGTTTCAAACTGCCCCTTGTTGTTCGAGTGAGTGTGAATGGTTGTATGTGTGTTGGCCCTGCAATGGTCTGGCGAGCTGTTCAGGGTCCTGAGATAGGCACCAGCCTCCCCGCGACCCAAATAAGGATTAAGCGGCTTAGAAAATGAATGAATGAACATTTTATATTTTTCTGTTCTCTTGAAAATAAACTTTATAAACTTTATAAATTTTCAACATGTTGCATTCTTTTTTATTTATATTGAAGACAGTGTTCTAACATTTTTGAAATTGGGGTTGTACGAGTGAGAAAGGAAACCAGACTTAAAACAGTAAGGTCAAATTCTTTCAGCTACAGTGGAGTCCAAATATTTGAATTAAATTACTCTTGAAAATGCTTCAATTTGACATTCTTTTCAAATTTAACAACAGGCTTCATTACAAATTATATTACTGACAACAACTTGAAGGTAAAGAAAAGTCGATTCTTTGAAGTATATATGAATTTCAGTATAATTTATATATTATTGAATTTCTTTCCCTTTCTTGCATTAATAACATTATGCACTCGAGCTCTCATGGACTCCACAAGTTTCTGCACTTTATAATCCATTTTTGATCAAATGCATCAGTGTGGTCTAAATACATGCTTTAAAAGATTATTCATGAAGAAATTCGTAGATTTTGTATAGAGCTGTTTATATGTTCCTATATGTGTTTACATGGCCATAGTGATCGATAAATAGTGCAAAACGCTGAATATTAAATATTCCAAGTGTCGAACATTATGCCTTTTTTGATATTCTAATATCTTTTGATTATTTTACCTTTAGGCTGTATACAGCATGACTCACCTCAACCAGGGTTGTTTCTTGTACGATCATGTGACGCAAGTCTTGCACGTCCGCCTGCAGGCTGGGTGTCACTGTGCCAGGCTTGGTGACCGCTGACAGGGTGTAGGTGTTCAGATCCGGGTGGTGCTTCACCACATAGGCACCAGGACAGAGTTGTCTATGTGTCTCGGTGCTATCCTGGGTGCTCGTCTCCTCCCTGCCCAAAACATACCACCTGATTATAAAACCCAGCCAAACATATCAACTGGCTCCTACAGACACTCAAAAGAGAATTCCTGTATAAACATCACACTGTTAATCAGGTACACAGTGAAAATAGATTTGTATAAATCACAAGTCTGCTCTAAGCTGAACAACCTCCGCTGAAGTCAGTTTGCTCTGTATGAGGTGTAGTGGGTGAAGCCCGTTCCGTCTGACCTCAGAGATTGTGCAATCCTGGGTGGAGTGGACTTTCTTTACAGAGGTCCAAATGAAAAAAGCATGTAGTATAGCACTGAATCAGACTGATGTGACCAGAGCAGGCAAGAGTAACTTTTCTACTTGTGTAAATCATCTGATTGTCTGTTAAGAAGACTCTTCTTGGTACAAAAATATGTCTTTGCCATGTAGCTTGTTTTACTAGTGACAACTTAGCAACATTTTGCAACAAGACGGGGGAGATTTGTGAGAGAAAAACAAAAATAGAGAGCATACAATGTTCTGCCAGCTATTAAAACTAAAGCACACTCTAGACTCTTACAAGATATTTAACAGGATCATTTTCATAGTGGGTAGAATCTCCTAGAAACCGAGCGAGTTAAGAGATAAGCATTGAAAAGACTGGTAAGAGTGACCTGTCAATCACTACTATCACATCACTGCCAAGATATGGCGCCTCAGCAATACTAAAATGAACTACATTTCCCAACAGCCACAGCACCCAGTCACATGTCCTTACATCTGCACTATTACTGGTTACAGTCAGGTGTCTTGGCTTATGTTTTCTAGCCTGTTAACTACTTCATGTGTTTCACCCTAGCTCTGCTAAAACTTATTTTGTGTTGTTTTTAGGTTTACTTATATATGGGGCCACCTGGCTGCCAATGGTGGCCTGTTGCCTGAAATTAAGAAGAGAATCAGCCGTGGTGCTCGCGTCTTCCACTCTCTAGACTCCAGGCTGGTCAAGGAAAGGTCTCTCAACACTCACCAAACTCACAGTATGCAATGCCATTGTGCTTCCAACTCTTGGCCGTCTCTTGCAAGACAAAAGTGCTTACTCGAAGTGTTTCACCAGCGCTCCTTGCGCCGCCTCCTCAACATCAAGTGCTGGCAACACAACAGTAATACAGAAGTTCTAAGATGCTCTGGTTCACCCAATATTGAGACCCTTATCAGAAGAAATAGACTTTGATGATTAGGTCACGCCTGTAGAATGAACAACTGTCGGATGCCCAAACAACTGTTGTTTGGTGAGCTGGCTAATGGAGTTTGACCTAGAGGCCGCCCCAAAAAATGCTGGAAAGACTGTGCAAAGGATGTGTTTGGCTTTGATATTAATTGGCACTCAGTGGCAGTAGACAGAAGTACTTGGCTTTCCGAGATCAGGGATGGCATAGTGTTGTGTGAGAAACACCTGTTTTGTTTTTCTGGGGGTTTTTTATTTTGTTTAATGTTTTTTTTTTTGGTCTACACATGCCTGTATCACAAAAACTGCTTGATACATCAGCATCAAATTTTCAGGGTAGCAACTTGGGACCGAATTTATGAAAAGGTCATTCTAGGTCAAGTTAAAGGTCAGCAAATATGGCTGCCAATTGTTTATAATGTCTAGATAGCGGCTGGTGCAATTCCCCCATTGGGGGCCTCTAGTTTTTGCTTTCATTTGGAGTGTAAGTTTAAGTGTCTAGTTATTGAGTTCATGTTCTGTCTTCTTTCCTCATTGGTTGATTTGTGTTTTCTGTTATGAGTTTTTGAGTCTCCGCTTTTCCTTTTAAGCCCGGCCAGATCGGGAGATCAGTATTCACTCTCATTCTTTTCTGTCTTTATTTCTTATTCTGTGTTCTAGTAGGTTGGCACAACCATATCAAGCTGTGAACCTGAACCTGAGCTTTTTAGTCTATATTTATACATTTGAACCACGACAGACATATCAGGTGAGCACTGCACATTCCGAGCTAACATTACTGTGTAAAGGCAGTCTCTACTAATTCAGAATTTAGTACATATTACACTTCAAAAAAAACATTCTATGTAAATTTCTTTTTTATCACTAATTTGAAGTTTTATTATGCAGAAATATGAGAAAAAAGAAACTAAAACAAGATTTTGGGGAAACAACTTTAACAAAACCAAAAACTGATTTATGCTGTATGTGGAAAGGTTTCAGTGTCCAGCATCGTGCAGCTCAGGAACACATAACAGCCAATCAGCATCAACTCAGTGATGCATACAGCCAACTAGCATCACAATACCGGACACCAGACGGATGCTGATTATAAAAAAATCTACTTTGTGGCTTCTTAAGTATGGTGCAACACTCATGCTAAAGAGAAAAAAAATGTACATTCCAGATTTTTTATTCAGACAACGGAGAGCCTCCTTAATTGAGGAATCAATGATGCAATCTGCATGCAGGGAGAAAAAAAGAACATTTCTATACTGTGTGGAATATTCTCATGCTCACTTACTCACTCTCTCGCTGAGCTGCCTAATCCTATTAATGTCACCCATCACCAGGCGGAGGCAAGTACACCCTGAACAGCTTGCCGGGCCATTGCAGGGCCAACACACATACAACCATTCACTCACATTCCCACCTACGGGCAATCTGGAACAACCAATTAGCCTAATGTGCATGTCTTTGGACTGTGGGAGAAAACTCAGAGTCTCCGGAGGAAATCCATGCAACCACAGGGGGAACATGCAGACTCCACACAGAAACGCCCTCGTCCAGAACTTGAACCCAGGACCTTCTTGCTGTGAGACAGACAGAATAACCACTGTGCCACCGTGTCGCCCAAGATTCCCATGCTTGATTGTAAAAATAATCGCAGAAGCTTTTCTTTACATGTGGAGAAAGACTCAGAACATAATGTAGCAGGATGCAGCCCACACATGTCATAATTCATCCCCCAGGAGGTACTTTAGCCAACGGGGGAATACTTCTGTGCAATTCTTTATGAATATCCTCAAATCACCCCAGTCAGAAAGTGCATTGATCGTAGATCACTTCATGTATCTTTTTGCAAACACATTCACTGCCCAATTTAATAGGAAGTTCTGTACACCAGCAGTCATCCGATCATACAGAGGAAGTGCTTACATACAGGAATACAGGTATATGTATAAGAGCAGGGTCGAAAGATCATGGGTATCCCATTCACACAAACATTTCTCCAGATTCTCTGGATATTATGTACTATAGATGGTGTGAAATTGTTATACAGATTAATGAACCTTTGCCCAGATGCTCTTTTCATACACAATCATGTTACTGTCCTGCTGCCAGTTAAGCAAATTAGTTGCAAAATGTTTCTCCAGCTGTTTTTTTAGTAGCACTTAGATTTCCAGCCTTTTGTTGCCACTGCAACAACTTTTCTTTTTGTTGTTGTTGTTGTTTTGTTTTTTGTTGCTGCCATCAAATTCAAAATGAGCTAATATTTTTTCATGAAATAGACAATTTTGATATGTTTTTAATTTTGAATAAAATATGAAGTTATGACATTTGCAAATAATCACATTTTACACAGAATCTGGAAATTTTTTGGACTGGGGACTGTAAAACACATGGTAGATTTTTTTTCCATTAGCCTATTAATTATGTTCTCAAATTCTGACAGAATGACTGAGTTGGTGTATAAGCAGACAGGGCTTAGTCAGCCAACACATTTAAAATAATCTTTTAGGTAAAGGAAAAAAAGAGACTTCGCTTTGGGCTACAGTAAATAAATTACATTTCAAAAGATGTGTATTGAGCTAAATTAGCTGCCTCAAATTAGACCTTTTATTCAAATTGGGCCTTTCATACATGTATTCGAGCAAAATTCCTCATACCCAAAATGTTGCTAATAATGAAACCCAGCCAGTAAGTCCTTAAGCTATCTGGGTGCTGAAAATTGGTACATATTCTATTTCCTGTTCTCTATGATTGCAGAATTATTTAAAAGGCCCCAGGGTTAGTCGTCAAATCCCATGAGTGTTGTAGCTCCCTGTATGAAGATATACTCACTGTGTTAGTAGCTCTAGCAGTGCACTGTGGCCACAACCCTGTGCCAGGGTAGCTGGGGTCACACCTTCTCTGTTGGGAAGTGCCAGTGCATGTCTCGCTCCAGGCTGCTGCAGGAGGAAGGACGCCACTTGCTGGAGCCCATGACGAGCAGCAAAGTGCAGGAGGGTCTCCTGAGGCTCCAGATCTACAACACAAACATTAGCATGCTCAGAAACAAGAACATCCAAAAACATTCCCAGAGGTTTTGTTTTCACTTGAATATCCACTGGGTTTTTTTTTTTTTTTTGAATAGTTAAATGTGTCAGCATATGTGATTGGGTGACTTGTAACTATTGTGTCAGCACAAAAAGCAGGAGGCAGGTTCAGCCTACAGTCAATAAAGCAAAGTCTCACTTTTCTTTGGGCATGTAAGTGCAATGATGAATCGATGACACATTCATGCATTCATTTTCAATTTTAAAATGCTACACAAAGTAACTTCAGAGCTGCCCTGACATGCACCAAGCACAGTTCACTAAGGTTTTTAACAAACCTACATATATTCTCTCTCTCTCTTTCTCTCTCTCTCTCTCTCTCTCTCTCTCTCTCTCTTTCTGT